>JALIGW010000007.1:43576248-43598748 GCA_023053685.1 Diadophis punctatus similis | reverse complement strand
AATGTTGACAAACAAATCTGCTAGCAGTAAGTAGGCTACAGAGAATCTGTTTTCATTCAGCAGCTGTTAATTCCAAGTAGTAGAGTCAGAGAACATAGGCATCCAAAAGTATTATATTATGCCCATATTATGTAACTATGTCTTCCTAAAATATAACAATTTGAGTCCGTTGTGGAAACATACAGCATGTTTAACTTAGGCATTCTTTGAAATATTGAAAGATTTACTTATTCCTTTTCTGTTCAAGTGCAGTAGGGTCTCATAAATCCAAATACAATTAGCCCTCAGCTTACAACCACAACTGAAAGCAGATTTTCCATTGCTAAAGTAAGCTGTTGTTAATTGAACCATGCTTGATTTTATACCTTTTTTGCTGTGGTTGTTAAGCAAATAACTGCAGTTGTTAAGTGAATCATGCAGCTGCTAATCAAATTCGGTTCTCCCATTGACTTTGTTTGTTGGGTAAGTGGTGGGGGAGGTCACAAATGGCAATTCCTGGACACTGTAGCAGTTATACATACATGTCATTTGCTAAATGCCTAAATTTTGATCACATGACCATAGAGAGCTGGTCGTAAATTGCTTTTTTCCATATCATTGTAACTTCAAACAGACATCTGCCTCTACCTAGGATCAAACTCAATGGAAGTTTCAATCCCTACTGTGGTCGTAAGTCGGGGACTATCTGGATTACAACCCTCACTCTATCAAAGACCTTGGAATATTCATATCAAATGACCTAAGTGCCAAAGCCCACTGCAACAACATTGCCAAAAAGGCTTCAAGAGTTGTTAACCAAATCTTACGTAGCTTCTTCTCCGGTAATATCACACTACTAACCAGAGCATACAAAACATTCGCCAAACCAATCCTTGAATACAGCTCATCTGTCTGGAACCCACACCGCATATTGGACATAAATACATTAGAAAGTGTCCAGAGATACTTTACAAGAAGAACCCTCCACTCCTCTACTCGCAACAGAATACCTTACGCAACCAGACTTGAAATCCTGGGCTTAGAAAGCTTAGAACTACGTCGCCTTTGGCATGACCTAAGCATAACTCATAAAATTATCTGCTACAACGTCCTCCCTGACAACGACTACTTCAGCTTCAACCACAACAATACACGAGCACACAACAGATACAAACTCAAAGTGAACCTCTCCAAACTTGACTGTAGAAAATACGACTTTAGCAACAGAGTGGTAAATGCCTGGAACTCACTACCTGACTCTGTGGTTTCATCACCAAACCCCCAAAACTTTACCCTTAGACTGTCTACTGTTGACCTCACCCGATTCCTAAGAGGTCAGTAAGGGGTGTGCATAAGCGCACCAGTGTGCCTACTGTCCCTATCCTAATGTTCCCTCTTACCAGTACCCATGTTATGTATATAAACAATGTTATATCTATGTATATTACCAATATGTACCTGACAAAAATAAATAAATAAATAAATAATAAATAAATAAATAATGAATGAATAAATGAATGAATGAATGAATTACCAGGGAGCATCTTGTGATAAACCTCTGATGAGAAATGCAGCAAAAAATCCTCCTCTTGACTTGCACTAACTTTCCCATTAAAGGCCAATTTCCTGAAGGCACAGCCTCTGTGAGGCCACTTAACTTCTCCCTCTGTTTGTTTGGGTATATCCCTGTGTGCAGGCGTGTGAATTTAGAAAGGGCAAAGAACTCGCAATAGTATCAAACCATAATCTTTATTTTTAGCCCCGTTTCCTAAGTGAGCTTGATCAATTTCTCCTTTATCTCTTGTGGTTTGGATTATGTTTAGTGCGGTATTGATTGGGAAGAGTTTGATGAAAGCCACTTTGGGGTTGTAGGTATGCTTTACAGCTTTGTCATTGGTACATCATATTGCTAACATTTGCAGGAGCACGTGGGTTTGGCTTCCCAGAATAGGCTTTAAGCCTTCCATTAAAAATAAAATAAAATAAAGCGATACCCAACTCCCACTGCAAATGGAATAAATAGCTGTGGTATTTATCAAGACATTATAGAATTTGGAGTCATTACCAAGAGCTCCACGGTCCAAGGTCAGAGACCTGTGTCTGTTCAAAGAGGCATCCAAGTTTGTGGTTGATAGATTAATTGAATGTGCTTTGTGGCCATAACAGGATTTATTTATTTATTTATTTATTTTGTTATTCTTATATGCCGCCCAACTCCCGAAGGACTCAGGGCGGCGTACAACAGGGAAAAATACAAGAATAACCAAAATACATATAATTAAAAAAACGAGTACAAAATTTAAAAACAGTATTAAAACAACAACATCCATTCAACACCATACATACTTGGGGGGTGAGCTCGGGTGGATTAAGCTGTCCCCCCCACCTGCAGGAAAAGCCATGTTTTAACGGCTTTTCGGAAGGCCAGCAGAGTGGGGATGGTCCGGGTCTCTGGGGGTAGTTGGTTCCAGAGCACGGGGCCGGCCACAGAGAAGGCTCTCCCCCTAGGGCCCGCCAGCCGTTATTGCTTGGCCAACGGGACCTGGAGGAGGCCAACTCTGTGGGCCCTAACCGGTCGGAGGGAAGTATGAGGCAGAATGCGGTCCCGAAGATATCCTGGTCCTAAGCCATGAAGGGCTTTAAAGATGGTGATCAACACCTTGAATTGGACCCGGAGACTGATGGGCAACCAATGCAGCTGGCGGAGTATCGGTGTCACGTGGGTGTACCTTGGCACACCCACCACAGCACGCGCAGCCGCATTTTGCACCAGCTGAAGTCTCCGGATACTCTTCAAGGGTAGCCCCATGTAGAGCGCATTGCAGTAGTCCAAACGGGAGGTGACAAGGGCATGAGTGACCGTGAGTAGAGCCTCCTTCTCCAAGTATGGCCGCAACTGGTGCACCAGGTGAACCTGTGCAAAGGCCCCCCTAGCCACAGCAGAAAGATGGTGGTCCAATTTTAGCTGTGGATCTAGGAGGACCCCCAAGTTGCGGGCCTGGTCTGAGGGAGTCAGTTTCGCACCCTCAAAGACCAAGGAGGGATAGTTGTCATGGTCCTTAGGAGGCAATATCCACAGCCACTCAGTCTTGTCGGGATTAAGTCTGAGTCTGTTCCTCCCCATCCAGATCTTAACGTCGTCCAGGCATCGGCACATTACATCAACTGCCTCCCTGAAGTCAGACGGGGTGGTGATGTACAGCTGGGTGTCATCAGCATACTGATGGAAACACACCCCATGTCTGCGAATGATCTCACCCAGCGGTTTCATGTAGATGTTAAACAGGATGGGCGAGAGAACCGACCCCTGAGGCACCCCACATGATAGGGGCCTAGGGGACAATCTCTGCCCTCCTGCCAGCACCGACTGCATCCGATCGGCGAGATAAGAGGAGAACCACCGTAAAACGGTGCCTCCCACTCCCAACTCACCGAGCCGATGCAGAAGGATACCATGGTCGATGGTATCGAATTGAACCAGGGCATGCAATTTACCATATTTTTCAGAGTATAAGACACACTTCCCCCCCTAAAAGAGGATGAAAATTTGAGTGCGTCTTATACACCGAATGTAGCCCCGCCCATCCGCCAGCCCCCACTCTTTGGCCTCTGCCTCCCAGCAATTTCCCTCCTTGCAGCAAACAGCAAACAGCCTGTTTCAGTTTCAGTTTCAGCACAGCCTGATTAGCACAAGAAAAAAAATCTGCCTCTGCCTCCCAGCAATTTCCCTCCTTACAACAAACAGCAAACAGCCTGTTTCAGTTTCAGTTTCAGTTTCAGCACAGCTTAGCATAAAGAAAAAAAATCTGCCTCTGCCTCCCAGCAATTTGCCTCCTTGCAGCAAACAGCAAACAGCCTGTTTCAGTTTCAGCTTCAGCACAGCCTGATTAACACAAGCAGATGATTGTCGGTTGGATGGCCTCCCGACCATCAGCGGTTTCAGGCTGCAGGGATTGCCATTGCCTATTTCCACCTCCCTGCATGCAGAGGCAGATTTTTTTTCTTGTGCTAATCAGGCTGTGCTGAAGCTGAAATGGGCTGTTTGCTGCAAGGAGGCAAATTGCTGTGAGGAAGAGGCAGATTTTTCCCCCTTGTGCTAATCAGGCTCTGCTGAAAGTGAAAGTGAAACTGAAACAGGCTGTTTGCTGTTTGCTGCAAGAAGGCAAATTGGGAGGCAGAGGCAAAAAAAAATTTCTTGTTTTCCTCCCCAAAAAAGGTAGGTTCGTCTTATGGTCCGGAGCGTCTTATACTCTGAAAAATACGGTAATTGCACGTATGGGTAGTCCTTGACTTATGATCATAACTGAATTTCCATTGCTAAGAAAGGCAGTCGTTAAGTGACTTGCACCCAATTTTACAACTATACATATTTCTACAATTCCTTTACCCACAACAAGTGCCTGGTTTGAAGGTATACTATAGTAGATGAGTGTTGCAACTGGTTGTGGCAGCCACAAGGATGGAAAAGTTCTTGAGCTGTGTTCCTCAACCACAATAACAACTTCAATTCCTAGTTTGGGGGATCCTGCTGGCTGGGGACATGCTGGCTGGGGAATGATGAGAGTTGAAATTCACACATATTAAAGATGGTAAGGTTGACCAACAGTGCTCAGTACAACCTTGTTCTATTCAATCAGCCTCTTTGACTCTTGACTGAGGCCCGCTGAACCTACCTCCAAAATGCAGGTATTTATTTGTTTGTTTGTTTGTTTGTTTGTTTGTTTGTTTGTTTGTTTGTTTGTTTCATCAAGCATGTATTAGATAACAGATATAAGTATAAACATGATTATGATTACATGAAATGGATACGAATAAAAGGAAATATTAGCACAGGGACGGTAGGCACGCTGGTGCGCTTATGAACGCCCCTTAAAGACCTCTTAGGAATGGGATGAGGTCGATAGTAGACAGTCTAAGGTTAAAGTTTTGGGGGTTTGGAGATTAAACCACAGAGTCAGGTAGTGCAGATAGGGCCAGGAAGAGGAACTAGGACAAAGCTTACCACTGTGCTCATACTGTGATTATCCCTCACAGTTCACAATTTTCCACTTCTGTGTCAATCAAAATTTCAAGCAGGGTATGGAGAATTGGAATGGGGAGAAGGTTATTTCTTCCTTCGCAATGTTTGAACTTGGGGGCCTGATTAATACTAATTTGGGGAGATTGTGCCCGAACTAATTTTTTTAAATAGAATACATAATTGAACAGTGGAATTGATTGCCATAAAATGAGATGATGGCCACCTTTTTGAAAGGTGATTGGACAATTTCATGGAGCATTGCTCTATCAATAGCCATTAACCTTGATGGCTGTTCATTACCGCTGAAATCACAGGGAGCATTCTCTCAATTCTAGCTTAGGCCTATCCAACTACGTTTTCCCCCTACAGCACTATAAATATCAAATGTGTTACCTTTCAATCCAATTCATCCTGGCTCTGATAGCAACTCGATCCAGCAAGAATTGCAAGAGGAAGGGGAAATGCTTCTTTCTATTCTTCTGCTCATGTTAATGCTTTCAGTTTTAGACAGGTTTTTGACATAGTTTCCGAGCTTGGAAGGCGGTGGGTAGAGCTCAGAGGTGGGTTTCAGCAGGTTCTGACCAGTTCTGGAGAACCGGTAGTGGAAATTTTGAGTAGTTCGGAGAACCGGTAAATATCACCTTTGACTGGCCCCGCCCCCATCTATTCTCTGCCTCCCGAGTCCCAGCTGATCGGGAGGAAATGGAGATTTTGCAGTATCCTTCCTCTGCCACGCCCACCAAGCCACGCCCACCAAGCCACGCCATGCCCACCAAGCCTACAGAACCAGTAGTAAAAAAATTTTTGAAACTCACCGCTGGTAGAGCTGATTTTGAAATACAAACCTCTTAGAACCACAGAAACAAAGCACTGGAAAGAAGTTCAGAGGTCTTCTAGTCTTATGATTACATCTGGGGCAAATGGCTGTCCAATCTTTTCTTGAAGACCTCTAGTAATGGAGCACCCCCAACTTCTTGTGGCATGTTGTTGCACTGATTAATTGTTTCTCACTCTCAGGAAATTGCTTCTTAGTTCTATGTTGGATCTCTCTTTGATAAGCTTCCATCCGTTATTTCAAACGGTTGTCCAATTTCTTCTGGAAAACATCCAGTGATGGAGTACCTACTTCCAGAGGCAAGTCATTCCACTTGTTAATTGTTCTGAATGGCAGGGAATTTTTCTTTCATTCACTCTCTCTTTGGTCATCTTCCATCTGTTACTTCTTGTCTTGCCCTCAGGTGCTTTGGAGGATAAGTGGTCCAACTCTTTTTTCTGACAACCCCTCAAATGTTGAAAGACTGTTATCATGTCCTTCTCTTCATTAGACTAGACCCGTGATGGCGAACCTATGGCATGGGGGCCACAAGTGGCACGCGGAGCCATATCGGTGGGCACGCGAGCTCAGGTCCGGCGTGCATGTGTGCACCAGCCAGCTGATTTTCAGGACTTCTGGGCCCACTGGGAGTCGGGAAACAGGCTGTTTCCAGCCTCCAGAGGGGGTGGGGAAGGCCGTTTTCGCCCTCCCCAGGCTCCTAGAAAGGCTCTGAAGCCTGGGGAGAGCGAAAAATGGGCGTGCCATTGCATGCTGGGAGCAGGGGGGTCATGCGTGCATGTGCAGGGGTGCATGGAATTATGAGTGCGGGCACGCACACACGTGATCCCCCGCATCCCCCCCCCTTTTGGCATGCGAACCAAAAAAGGTTCACCATCACTGGACTAGACATTCCCAGTTCCCTGAACCATTCATCATGCAATGGTTGTTTGCCTGGTGGTGTTGGAATTTGCTTTTTCAAATGTATTGCTAATAATTTGCTATAAGCCTCAATCTTCAAGTAAAGCTTCTATTTTAGAAACTGGCAGAAAGGGAATTTCATACATTGTAGATAACAGCTTCATTTTCAGATGTTCTGAAGCCTCCATGAACAAAAAAATAATTGAAGCCCAATCTTAAGGAATATATAGAAACAAACTGGAATAATTAGTCCACTTTTCATATGTGATGGTCCTCATACCTGTTTTCCATGAGAAGAAATTCCTTTGTAAACATATGCTTTTGTTCTCCATACATCAACATCAGAGGTGGTATCCACATACCTTCACTACCGATTCGCAAATGTGACCACTTCTGCGCATGTGCATGACCTTCTGCGCTTGCGCGCCGCTTCAAAACATGCAGAAATAGGACCACATAGCGCTGGGGTGGGGGTGGGGGACGGGCCCATGGCCCACCCACAGGTCGCTCGAACCAGTCCGAACCAGCTGAATACCACCTTGATCAAGATCTTTCCTTGCTATCTTCTCATTAAATACTTTCCCCTCCAGACCTTGTCTAGATGCTTCCAGCTATTCCTCCAAACTTAGAAGGGATATTTCAGGTCCTTCCTCTTGGAGATGATGTAAAGCTATATGAAGCCATTCATTCACACGTTACCTGGACATCCCTTCTGAACATTTGTATGGATTTCTGGAGCCATCCCCCCAGATTGTTTCTGGCTTTGTCCAGGGATTCTTGTCTGAGTCTTTTCAGAGACGTTTGCAGCCATGTTTGCACACCTGTTCTGGATGCAATTAGAACAATGGTCTCTGGAACTTGCTAAAGATGCTGGAAGCCATCATTCCTTAAGCTTCTTCCAAAGCCGAAGCAATGGGTGGAAACTAATCAAGGAGAGAAGCAACTTAGAACTAAGGAGGAATTTCCTGACAGTTAGAACAATTAATCCTCCAGAAGTTGTGAATGCTCCAACACCGGAAATTTTTAAGAAGATGTTGGATAACCATTTATCTGAAGTGGTGTAGGGTTTCCTGCCTGAGCAGGGGGTTGGACTAGAAGACCTCCAAGGTCCCTTCCAACTCTGTTGTTGTTGTTGTTGTTGTTGTTGTTGTTGTTGTTGTTATTATACAATTGTATCACAGCGGCCAGTTGTTTCGCCGGATTTGGCATTGATTACTAGTCGAGCCCCACCCAGGGGCCTAGGAAGTCGTAATGTATTTTCGAAGTATATGTGCGGAACCAAGCAGTGCGGCTTTCTGCATTTGACTGATGGTGATTTTGTCAATTTTGAGCTGTTTTAAATGTAATTCCAGTGCTTTTGGGATAGCACCCAGTGTTCCAATCACTACTGGAATTACCACTGCTGGTTTGTGCCATAATCGTTGGATTTCAATTTTTAAGTCCTGGTATTTTGCAATTTTTTCGTGTTCCTTTTCATCGACCTTGCTATCTCCTGGTATTGCAATGTCAATTATAGTCACCTTGTTGTTCTCGACCAACGTGATGTCTGGTGTATTATGCGCCAGTACCTTGTCTGTTTGTATACGAAAATCCCACAAGATCTTGACCATCTGATTTTCAGTGACTTTTTCAGGCTTGTGTTCCCACCAGTTTGTAGCAGTATGGATGTTATAATTTTTGCATAAATTCCAGTGGATCATTTGTGCAACAGAGTTGTGTCGTAATTTGTAATCAGTCTGTGCGATTTTCTTGCAGCAGCTGAGCACATGGGCTACAGTTTCATCAGCTTCCTTGCATAATCTGCATTTAGCATCATTTGAAGATTTATCAATTTTGGCCTTTATGGCATTTGTACGAATTGCCTGTTCTTGTGCGGCCAGGATCAATGATTCTGTTTCTTTCTTTAAAGTACCAGATGTTAACCATAACCAAGTTTTTTCACTGTCCACTTTGTCTTTTATTTTTTCCAGAAATTGGCCATGTAATGCTTTATTTTGCCAACTCTCCATTCTTGATTTTATCACATTTTTTCTGTATTCTTGTTTTGTCTGTTGGACCTTCAGTAGATTTTTGTTCTTTACTTCAATTAATAGATGTTCTTGACTTTCTTTTAAATAATCCGCCAATGCATGCTTTTCTTCTTCAACTGTTTGCTTTACTTGTAGTAGTCCTCTGCCACCTGATTTTCTGGGCAGGTAAAGTCTATCAGTGTCACTACGTGGATGTAAACTGTAGTGCATTGTCATTAGTTTTCTGGTGTTTCGGTCCAAAATGTCCAAATCAGCTTGTGTCCAGTTAATTATACCAGCCGTGTATCTTATGACTGGTATTGCCCAGGTATTCATGGCCTTGATGGTGTTTCCACCATTTAATTTAGATTTCAAAATTTTCCTAACTCTGTTGGTGTACTCTCTTCTAATGATAGTTTTCACTTCTCCATGTCTGATGTTATCCAACTGCAGAATGCCCAGATATTTATAGGCTTCATTTTGATTGCATTTAATTAATTGGCCATTGGGCATTTCAATTCCGTCACATGTAGTGATTTTGCCCCTTTTCATAGATACAGTGGCACATTTTTCCATGCCAAACTGCATTGAGATATCTGTGCTGAATATTAGGACTGTGTTGGTCAGTGATTGGATTTCTATTTCTGACTTTCCATACAGTTTCAAATCATCCATATACAATAAATGTGAAATTTTTTCAGCGTCTTTGGCTATTTGGTATCCAAGTTTCATTTTTATTATTATTATTATTATTATTATTATTATTATTATTATTATTATTATTATTATTATTATTATTATTATTATTATTATTATTATTATTATTATTATTATTATTATTATTATTATGTCACTCTCTCCTTACTCTTTACCATGTTTGTTTTTGATGCTTTAGAGCTGTGATGGCGAACCTATGGCACGGGTGCCACAAGTGGCACGCGGAGCCATATCAGTGGGCACGTGAGCTCAGGTCCGGCGTGCATGTGCGCACTGGCCGGCTGATTTTCGGCCTTCTGGGCCCACTGGGAGTCAGCAAACAGGCTGTTTCCAGCCTCCAGAGGGGGTGGGGAAGGCCGTTTTCGCCCTCCCCAGGCTCCTAGAAGCCTGGAGAGAGCAAAAAATGGGCGTGCCATTGCATGCTGGGAATGGGGAGGTCATACACGCATGCGCGGGGGTGCATGGAATTATGGGTGTGGGCACGCACACACATGATCCCACACATCCCACCCCTTTTGGCACGCGAACCAAAAAAGGTTCGCCATCACTGCTTTAGAGTATTTTTCTTTGAAATCCTGAAAACCCTTAATAGATGTTTCAAGCCATTTCTGAGAACCTAGATGGGGTGCTTTGGGTCCTTCCTCTTCATGGTATTACTATATCATGTTGGGAGCACCGAAGCACTTCTTGAAAACTTTAGCCGGTGACATCACTATTGCCTGGGGGATGCCCAGTGGGGGGCTCCTTTCATGTTTCGTTAATCTGCCCATTGAAGCGATACCCATCTATCTACCCATGGTCACCAGCTTCTGAACTGCTGGGTCAGCAGAAGCTGGAGCAAGTGACAGGAGCTCATGCTGACCCACAGCAACAACTGGGTCTCAAACTCAAAATGCGCACTTCCGTCGCGATGCGAATTGGTAGGGAAGGTAAGTGGAACCCACCCCCGGAGTATATCAGATTAAAGTGAGATGCAAGAAATCAGGAGCCAGGGTAGTGTTCAAAAGTACTATAAGTTTATTTCACACTACCTATCTACAAGAATCTGATCTACTAATGGGCAAGGCAAATTTAAGAGCCGAGGTGGCGCAGCGGTTAGAGTGGGGTACTGCAGGCCACTTCAGCTGACTGTGATCCGCAGGTCAGCGGTTCAAATCTCACCGGCTCAAGGTTGACTCAGCCTTCCATCCTTCTGAGGTAGGTAAAATGAGGACCCAGATTGTTGGGGGCAATATAAATATACATTGCTTACTGGTGTAAACCGCTTAGAGAGTGCTTGCACTGTGAGGCGGTATATAAATGTCACTAATAATAAATAAATAAATAAATTGGAGCTAGGTAAGAGTCAATGGAATTCCCAGGGGCTGGATTTATGGGAGCATAGTAACTCCAAACTGATGACACATTTGATACCTCCTTGAGGTCAGCCTGGTCATCTCCTATATTTACTCTTAGATTTTTACATGTAGGATTAAGTGTAATGAGCCATAATTCATTAATTAATTCATAATTGTTAATTAATTTGGTCAGTAATTGAAGAGTGTTATATGTAATATTCAGCTAATAATAATAAGTTATATTGTCCTAAAACCTCCATTGTAATGTTATCCAAATATTCATAAGATGAAATTTATATGTAGTAATACTGAAAGATTTGTGTCTAAGAGCAACAGTAGTAACAATATCTTTAAACATACTGTTATGTGCTCCTGGCTACTTTCCTTCATGACCAGAGGCAACCAATAACCAGCTAAGATACAATGAAGGCTTTTTATTTTGTTTATTACAACAAACGGGGAGAGAAGCTTATCAAAGCTAGGTTTTCTCTGAAGTTCCAACCCAAAATATTCCCTTCTTTATACAATAGCAATAGCAATAGCACTTAAACTTATATATCGCTTCATAGTGCTTTACAGCCCTCTCTAAGCGGTTTACAGAGTTCAGCCTATTGCCCCCAACAATCTGGGTCCTCATTTTACCCACCTCAGAAGGATGGAAGGCTGAGTCAACCTTGAGCCGGTGAGATTTGAACAGCTGAACTGCTGAACCAACAGTCGCTGAAATAGGTTGTAGTGCTGCTTTTAACCACTGCGCCACCTCGGCTCCTAGGGACAACCCTGTCCCAGCCGCCACATCCCTCCTCATTCCCCATTGGCTGAGATACTATAAGGTTACACTCTTTCCAACCACCTCCTGCTACATATTAAATGATTTCCAGCTACATATTAAATCATACATCACATGTACATTAAAATTAGCAGATAATATATGCAAGGTGTGTCATATAATATCAAACAGCATATCATGCTCTGTTGCCTCTTTTGAGTTCTGGATTATTTTATGGATTCTTAGAACAATAGATTCTTTCCTGTTTTTCAGTTTTATCCTTGGCTTTCCTGTTATCCAATTTAGATAGTTTTCCTATTAATCTAGATACTTCCTCTTACAGCTGTTTTGCATTCTTCCGTTTCCCACTCTAAAGACCTGGCTAATTTTTGCCTACGTGTCTATCTTACACCCCCCCTTTATGCTACCATTTCCATTGTTAGTTTCTTTGGCAGGCTTGTTTTTCTACTCAGTGAGTTTCCACTGCACAACAGATTCCCGTCTAACTGTGCCTGAAGATTCATCATATTGATACACACTTATCAATACAAAGCGGTTTTGCTGTTGTTGTTGATCTCTTGGAACTATATTTTACATAATTATGGATATTTGTAGTACAATACTGGAAGTTACTAAAATAAAAAAGGATTAAAGTCTGTTATGCATAGGGATGGGCCAGACGGAAAGCCTTCTACTATATCCCCCAATGGCAAAAATATGGATGAGTCCTTGAAATATTCTAATGCTATTTCTCCTCTGTGTGTATATAGGTGATATTTAATAGCAATAGCAATAGCACTTAGACTTACATACCGCTTCATAGTGCTTTACAGCCCTCTCTAAGCAGTTTACAGAGTTCAGCATATTGCCCCCAACAATCTGGGTCCTCATTTTACCCACCTCAGAAGGATGGAAGGCTGAGTCAACCTTGAGCCTGGTGAGATTTGAACAGCTGAACTGCTGAACTAGCAGTCAGCTGGAGTAGCCTGCAGTAGCTGCATTTAACCACTGAGCCACCTCGGCTCCTAGAAATTTAAAGCATTTCAAGAACACAGATTCATTTTCTTTCCCTTCTACATTTATTCTAGTTTAATCAGGGTTGGAAGATCTTGGGGTGCCCTAAAAGAGGAGGGAGTATTCCAACCTTTCATTTTAAATGGAAAATGCACAAAAGATGAACCGCATTCATGCTAAAGTCATGTAACATCTCCATTAATTTATATAACATCTCCATGTTAATCTAATGTAATCTAATCTAATCATTAGGAACTTGATCAAGTAAATATGTTAAATAAATATTTAGAATGACTTAAGCTAGGTCTGCAAATTCACTGATTTATTCATCCAATATATTTTGCTGACCAACAGGGACTGCCTAGACTCACTCTGTTCGTCTGTCTGTCTGTCTGCCTGTCTGCCTATTGTCTGTCTATCTGCCTGCCTGCCTACCTACCTACCTACCTACCTACCTATTTATCTATATATTTATATATCTGTATATCTATATATCTATCATCTATCTATCATCTATCTATATGGTGCATGAAGAACATTAATGTGGGCCATGAAAAAAAGATATTCTCTTACCTTTTCTCGGAAATCCTTTATAGAGTTTCTCAATCTCCTTAGGAAATTGCCTTCTATCATGAAATAGTGGCAATTGGCAGCTAGAAGATAAAGTAATCATTGGGAATGTGGAACAGATTAACCCTTTTTGGGGGGCAGTGGGAAATCAGAATATAGGTTTCGAGAGACAATATCCAGAACAGCACATAATATTCTAAATGTATTTGCCCTCCAGTTCCTCTAATAATCTGAATGATCCTTTAGAACAACTGCTGAATAGCCAGGCAATTTATAATTTAAAGTAGAATAAAATGATAGACAAACAAATTATGTTCCTGTTGCAAAGGAAGTAGAGGAATAGTTACAGAAATGAAAAATGTGATTGGTAAATTAAAATTGAAACAATAAAACCATTGGCCCCTAAAGACCGGAACTAAAAATAAGTAGGCTTTTTATGTATTTTATAAAGACAGAATGGTAGCCAAATGCAACTACATAATGAGTGCCTTCTAAACTCTGGGATGCAGGAAAAGGCTATCTTCCATCTGCCTAATAGACCAATCTACTAATCTATTAATTTAATAATATATAAATGTTCCCTGTGAATCCATATAACTTTTTTCCTCTTTCATATCACAAACAATTCAAAACAATTTTTAGAAGTAAAGTTTTGGGAAACGTTCTCACCTTGTTCCCAAATACCAATCTGTAAAGGTAGCCTAACAAGTTGTTTTCTCACAGTTTAGTACAGTACCTTTTTTGTGAGATCATATGAGATCACAATAAAATTTGCAAACATAATGAGAAGCTTCATATTTTCACGGTTGGGATTAACATCCTGACACCAGTCCCTTTCTCTCAGCTCAACCTACTTCACAGGGTTGTTGTTCTGGAGATTAGGAGGAGGAAGGAGCACAATGCATGCAACTGTGTGATACATGGTGAGACCTGTCTAATAAATGCATAAATTAATATCTGAGTCTTTGTTTTTAGGTAGTGTTACTGAGTTTAGATAGATGTTGCGACTGTGAGAAACGAAGATAGAAGGGGGTTTATGACCCTCTTTGACTTACACCCATAACGGGCAGGCTCCATTATGGCTGCAACTCGAGTACTAGCTGTATTAAAATTAGATGCTCACCATGTGACATTAGATGAATTTTCCATTATGGAGGTAGCTACATCCATAAAATGTTTTGGGGAGGAAACATCCATTCAGATGTCCTGCTAACTGTCTGGTATCAAGGGCAACAAAACAGTCTATTCAGCCTCTATGGGAACAGGTCAAAAAATTCAAAAGAATGGCTGCAATGGCATGACTCAGGCAAGACTTTGCATCTTAACGTTTGTGAGCCTCTTTGCAGACACACTCTTGCTCACAGGTATTTATTTCAATCGGAGTAGAACTGGACGGGACCTTGGAGGTCTCCTAGTCCAACTGACTGCTCAAGCAGGAGACCCTAGACCAGTGGTGGCGAACCTTTTTAGGCTCGCGTGCCAAAAAAGGGGGGGCGCGCTCATGCGCGCTCGCATGCCCACACCCATTCCCTCCCCCCACGCATGCGCACAACACCCCCCCATGCTGCCCCCTGCGCATGCGCACACCCCACCACCACCGCGCAAAGGCCTTACCTGAGCCTGGGACGACAAAACGGGCAAACCGGAAGTGCGGAAAAACGCACTTCCGGTTTGCTGGTGAGCTGTTTTTTGCACTCCGGAGGGTTCAGGGAAGCTCCCTGAAGCCCCGGAATGCAAAAAACTACAAAACGGACAAACCGGAAGTGCGGAAAAATGCACTTCCGGTTTGTCTGTTTTGTAGTTTTTTGCATTCCGGAGCTTCAGGGAGCATCCCTGAACCCTCCGGAGTGCAAAAAACAGCTCACCGGCAAACCGGAAGTGCGTTTTTCCGCACTTCCGGTTTGCCGGTGGGCAACCCTTGCGTGCCGGCCGCTATGGCTCCACGTGCCACCTGTGGCACGCGTGCCATAGGTTCGCCACCACGGCCCTAGACCATTTTAGATAGGTGGCTGTCCAGTCTCTTCTTAAAAACCTCCAGTGATGAAGCCCCTATATACAACTCCTGAAGGCAAGCCGTTCCACTGGTTTTATTTCTTGGGGGTCCCCTTTATCAGCTTGGGCAAAGTATTCTGGGTAAAAGCTATGCATCATTTTTTAAAATGAGATGCTTAGAACTACATTCCAAAGACATTTGAACCAATGGTGGGATTCAAATTTTTTTACTACCTGTTCTGTGGGCGTGGCTTGGTGGGCGTGGCAGGGGAAGGATACTGTAAAATCTCCATTCCCTCCCCACTCCAGGGGAAGGTTACTGCAAAATCCCCATTCCCTCCCCACTCCAGGGGAAGTTTACTGCAAAATCCCCATTTCCTCCCGATCAGCTGGGACTCGGGAGGCAGATGGGGGCAGGGCCAGTCAGAGGTGGTATTGACCGGTTTTCTGAACTACTCAAAATTTCCGCTGCCTGTTCTCCAGAACTGGTCAGAACCTGCTGAAACCCACCTATGATTTGAACAGGGCCAGGATGCAGGAAATAGAAAGGGTGACTCAAGACCATCTTTCCCAGCCAGGAAGATACTGAGTCTCTAATTTGGAAGGGGAGAGCTTGAAAATAATGGAAGCATCAAATGACAAATCTCCAACAATTCTGACCAAAGGAATGTGCAATCTATTGGAAAGTATAGCAAAGGACAAAGAGATGACTTAACTGTTACACAGTATATTCCATGCTTATTGTGTCCAAATGCTATTTCAGAACTTCTGATGTGGTGGTTGTTTTGTTTATGTATTGTATTATTTTAACTTTTGGTTTAGCAATAGCAATAGCACTTAGACTTATACCGCTTCACAGTGCTTTACAGCCCTCTCTAAGAGGTTTAGAGAGTCAGCCTATTGCCCCCCAAAATCTGGGTCCTCACTTTACCAACCTTGGAAGGATGGAAGGCTGAGTCAACCTTGAGCCGCTCAGAATCGAACTCCTGGCAGTTGCCATAATTAGCTTGCAGTACTGCATTCTAACCACTGTGCCATCCTAAACAACTGAGGCATCCTCTAAGGCAGGGGTCACCAACCTTTCGGACCTCAGGGACCACTAAATTCATAATTTTAAATCCTGTGGACCACTAATATGAATTTTTTAAAAAGATAGATAGTATTTAGTTCAGAGGTCTTCAAACTTGGCAACTTTAGGACTTGTGGACTTTAACTTCCAGAATTCTCCAGCCAGCTATGCTGGGAGTTGAAGTCCACAAGTCTTAAAGTTGCCAAGTTTTAGTGATTTAGTGCAATATAAAAATGCAAATAATTTTTCGGCAGACCACCAAAATTTTCTCGCGGACCACCAGTGGTCCACGGACCACCAGTTGGTGACCACTGCTCTAAGGCAAACAAAGAAACAAATTTATTTGACTTGACTCTGCTTTGAATATATTCCAAATTACAGCTACTCCTCAATTTATAACCAATCGCTTAGCAACTGTTCAAAGTTATGAGAGACCTCTCTACAACCCAGTTATGACAGATCTCTGTACAACCCAAGTACCAATGACTGTCCCCCTGTGACCACATCAGGCACTCAAAACCAGCCTGCATTTGCAGCTGTTTGCTATGTCCCCCACAGTCCCATGTCCATATTTTATGACAGTTTTGCTGAAAATCTAGCATTACTTCCAGTTTTCAGGAAAACCGGCCCATAGCAAAGCATTGGTTTCATTTAATGACCGTGGCTTTCACTTAACAAAGTTCATAAAATTAGCTTAGTCATGTGGGTGACCCGATTAATGGCCACTGCTACTTACAACCATGATGGGCAGGGACAATTATGGAGGACTACTTGGACACAAATGGATTGCAGCTTTTGTAATCCAAGGAAGCAGACATGATGTGATAAAAGCTTTTTTCTCTTCCCTGTTTTCTGAGATTTCCGCCCAAAGTGTTTGGCAAATCATATCATTCTTTTTTTTTTAAAGTTTTTTATTTATAAAACAGATAAAAGAACAAAGAGACAAAACATACAATAAACGTAAAGAACAAGTACATGACAAATCGTAATCTAGTATACATATTTACATTCCGCTAATTTATACATCGTTATTTATCTTAAATTGTAAATAATGAGTAATAGTTTTTCTTTTCATCTCCACCATTTTAATTTTTAATCTTGGTTCTCCTTTCTCCCCACCAATGATATAATTTATTCCAGGTTTCAATGTATTCAATTTCATCTTTTCCATTTCTGACGTTAACCTATCCATTTCAGCACGTTAATATTTTACGTAAAATTTCTTCTTCTGTGGGTATGTTTTGTTTTTTCCAATTTTGAGCAAAAGTTAACCTTGCGGCAGTCAATATATGTAGCATTAAGTATATTATGTTTTTGTCATATTTATCTAATGTTATCCCTAATAGAAAGAGTTCTGGTTTGAGGTCCAATTTTATTTTTAATATTTCTTCCAGCCATTGTTTGATTGTTGTCCAGACTACTTGGACACACATGGATTGCAGCTTTTGTAATCCAAGGAGGCAGACATGATGTGATAAAAGCTTTTTTCTCTTCCCTGTTTTCTGAGATTTCCGCCCAAAGTGTTTGGCAAATCATATCATTCTTGTTCCTATAATCTGAATCATCTCAAAAGGAGGTTTCTTGAGATGATATATAGACATTTTGTTGTTGTTGCAAAGTCGTGTCCGACCCATCACGACCCCATGAACAACGTTCCTCCAGGCCTTCCTGTCCTCTTTAAGCTCACACCGACTGATTCAGTGACTCCATCCAGTCACCTCATTCTTGGCCGTCCCCTTCTTCTTTTGCCCTCAATCGTTCCCAGCATTGTTTGTTTGTTTGTTTGTTTGTTTGTTTGTTTGTTTGTTTGTTTGTTTCTTTCTTTCTTTCTTTCTTTCTTTCTTTCTTTCTTTCTTTCTTTCTTTCTTTCTTTCTTTCTTCTTAGACTTATATACCGCCTCATAGTGCAAGCACTCTCTAAGCCAGGGGTGGCTAAACTATGGTTCTTTGAGGACCTGTGGACTTCAACTCCCAGAATTCCTGAGCCAGCTATGCATGCATGGCTAGCTCAGGAATTCTGGGAGTTGAAGTCCACAGGTCCTCAAAGAACCATAGTTTGGCCATCCCTGCGGTTTACACCATTAAGCAATGTATATTTACATTGCCCCCAACAATTTGGGTCCTCATTTTACCTACCTCGGAAGGATGGAAGGCTGAGTCAACCCTGAGCCGATGAGATTTGAACAGCTGAACTGCTGATTAGGCTCTTCTCCAGTGAGTCCTTCCTTCTCATTTGGTGGCCAAAGTATTTGAGTTTCATCTTCAGGATCTGCCCTTCTAAAGAGCAGTCAGGATTGATCTCCTCTAGGACTGACCGGTATAGACATTGCAAAGCCTTCAAAATGAGCTGTGAATTGATGCTGAACTTTTTCTTACGGTCTTGAGCTGTCATCTTGCACTTTTAAATATTCAGTGATTAATGTGGGTCACTGTTAATCCTTAGGCGTGAATGGTTTTAAACTTGATAAATAAGAATATTTATTTCTTGGTAGCCGTAGTAATTATTTATTGCCCTTAATGGTAATCTTTGCAGGATTATAATTTCCCCCCAGCACTACTTGGCAATCCTGGGATCTTAAGAGTTTATTGATCATCACCTAGCAAAGAATTTTAATGTAACCACAAGGGCATGGTGAACTGTGATCCTTTGCATTTGCATTGCAAATGTTGTGAAAACAAATGAAGTTAACCTTGACTTTGGTCTTTTCTTCATCTCTTAGCAAAATAAATGAAGCTATATTGACCACAATGAGTTCACTCACAGGGACTTCTTAAGTATCTTGCTAAGTTCGATGTCCTAGTAGACAACTCCGTCCCTTGTAATTCAACCGCTGACAGCTCCTTCTAAATGCTGTGGCCATAAGTAAGCCCAACTCCATGAAATTCCTCATTGCCAGCAACAGTCTGACCTCTCTTTGACTCTTCAAAGAACACCTTGGCATGAAATGATGGAAGATGCAAGCTGACCTACATATTCAGTGTTTAATATTGGAGCATTTCTTATTTAAAGGAAAATAAAAGGATGCCCAGCAAGAATGGTTAACTAAATTATATTTTCGGCAATGAAGCTTAACCTCATCCTCAACTTGACACTATATGCTGGGATTGTAATTTTTATCGCGACTATATCAATGGTTGTTATTATTATGATTTATCAGAAAGTCCACCAGATATTTAGGCTAGATTTGGCATTTTTGTCCGCCTATCACATCCTTTCCAAGGACCTGGGATAAGCAGATAAGAGCTGAAGTGGTGCAGTGGTTAAATGCAGCCATTGCAGGCTGACTGCTAGTTCAACAGTTCAGCTGTTCAAATCTCACTAGGCTCAAGGTTGACTCAGCCTTCCATCCTTCCGAGGTCGGTAAAATGAGGACCCAGATTGTTGGGGGCAATATGCTGAACTCTGTAAACCGCTTAGAGAGTGCTGTAAAGCACTATGAAGCGGTATATAAGAAAAGTGCTATTGCTATTGCTATATAAGTTTGATGGTGTTAAACAGGGGTAAAACTCAATTTCATTGAGGGACGCATCAGGATTGTGTTTGACCTCAGGGGGCCAGGTGGGCATGGCCAAGGTGGGCGCTCGGCCCTCCCGGGCTCCATTTTCACTGGCAGAGGGCTGCAGGAGGCCATCATAGCCAAAAACGGAGCGAGTGATGTTGAGCTGGCCATGCCCACCCTGGCCACGCCCACCCTGGCTATGCCCACCCTGGCCACTCCCACCTGGCTGTCGCAGCTGAAGGAGGCCATCACAGCTTGAAAACGCAGCCCTCCCTAGCTCTGTTTTAGCTGGCAGAGGCTCCGCGGGCTGGTCCTTCACTGATTCCAGGGCGACCCCGCCGGCCAGATCTAAGCTACCCTGCGGGCCGGATGCAGCCCACAGGCCTTGAGTTTAACACCCCTGTGTTAAAGTATCATCACAGGATATCAGCTGTTTTGAGTAAAGCTGCCTTTTTCAATTGACTGAAAATTTCAATTGTCAATGCAGATCAAAGGTGGGTTTCAGCAGGTTCTGACCAGTTCTGGAGAACCAGTAGCGGAAATTTGAGTAATTCGGAGAACTGGTAAATACCACCACTGACTGGCTCCACCCCATCTATTCTCTGCCTCCTGAGTCCCAGCTGATCGGGAGGAAATGGGGATTTTACAGTAACCTTCCCCTGCCACACCCACCAAACCATGCCCACCAAGCCACACCCACAGAACCAGTAGCAAAAAAATTTGAATCCCACCACTGATGCAGATCGTAGCCAAATGGCATTCCAGTTGTTTTGTGATTGCACCCAAGGCACCTATTACTACAGGTGCTATCTTTGCTCTCTTTTGCCACTGTTTTTCATTATTTCTTTGTTTTCAACTTTTGCATATTTGCAATGGATAAACATCTTTTCTTCCAGTACAATTTTGGAGCACACTTATTTTGAAAATTCGGCTGCTGCATATTCCATTTCTGGTTAGATTCCTCAATATAGATAGTCCTCAACTTACAACAGTTCATTCAGTGAACGTTCAAAGTTATAACAGCACTGAAAAAAATAACTTATGGCAGCTTTTCACACTTATGATTGTTGCAGCATCTCCATGGTCACGTGATCAAAATTTAAATGCTTGGCAACTGACTCATATTTATGACGATTGCAGAGTCCTGGGGTCAAATGATCACCTTTTGCAACCTCCTGACAAGCAAAGTCAATGGGGAAACTATATCCACTTAACAGCCATGTGACTAAATTAACAACTAAAATGATCATTATAAAATGGGGCAAAACTTACTTAACAAATGTTTCTCTTAACAGCATAAATTTTGGGTTCAATTGTGGTTGTAAATTGAGGACTACCTGTATTCTTGCAGCTGTTGGCCCTGGTTGCTCAGCCAACAATCCTGAGTCCTGTAGCCCATTTGTCACCAGATGTCCAAGAACAACATCTAGTGTGTTACTTGTTTAGTATCATGGTTCGTTACACTGTCGGTCTGATATTTAGACTGCATTTGGCATTTTTGTCCACCTTTGGGTCCTTCCCATGGGATAGGTTGATATTTCATGGTGTTACAGGTATCATTACAGGCTGTAAGCTGTTAGGACTTTGTTCAAACGATTGGGTTTGCTAATATATGAACAAGCCACAAATCAATGTTTATGTGAATATTGCTTTAAATGCATTGTAGGCTGATTACTATAAAAGGGAGCAAGAGAGCATGCTCGTTCAGTGCTCTGTTGATTTCCTGCTGATTCTGACTCTCTCTGCTGATTGTCTCTGCTGCTTCACTGTTGAGTAATTGACTTCATGTCTGTGTGAAAGTACTGTGAAGAGCTGCTGTGTAAAGCGTAACTATCTGTGATAGTATAGATTTGTTTGTTAGCTGTAATCTTTGTTTGCTAGTTAAAACAAAGATAGGCAAGAAGAAGATTCTTCGTATTGACTGACTTACCGTGTATGACTTTGGACTTCCTATTTGAACTTTGCTACTTCTTTAAGTAAACTATTTGTATATACTTTAAACGTATTTGTTTATTGACTGAATCATAGCAACTCATATCAAACTGCAACAACACATTTCGCTGTGCACGTGCTCAAGAGCACAAGAACTGCTTAACATAAGCCATTCTAAATAAAATTGCTTTTTGCAATTGACTGATGGTGAATTTGTCAATGTTATTACTACTATTTATGCATGTGCCTTCCAGCCAGTATTGACTTAGCAATATTTTCAGAAGTGATTTGCCATTGTCTTCCTCCTAGGACCAACAGAAAGTGACTGGCCCAAGATTACCCAGCTGACTTTATGCCTAAAACAGGATTAGAACTTAGCTTCTCCCAGATTTTAGCCAAGTGCCTTTACCACTATACCAAACTGCCTCTCAACCTGATTAAGCTGGAGTAATTTGGAAAACTTTAATTGTTGGGAAAAAAATGTAGAAGCAAATGTGTAAGATGATAAAGATATATACATCAGGGAGGGTTAAAAAAATAAAAATGGCAGCCGCAACCATACCTTTTTAAAATTCAACTTGACATATTTGAAACAGGCAGCGTGTTTTTCATAGATAATTTGTATAGTATCATCTTTTTGAAATTGGATGAAAGGTAACCAATTAGCTGCAAATAAGATTTTATGCACAAATGCAATTTAATACACTTGCTGGATTTTCCTGTTATGATTGAACCCCAACTACTTTTAAAACATGAATCTATGCAAAAGTTTTCCGCATTTTCCCAGGTTTTAGAAACTAATCATTTAGCCGAGAAAAATCACATACCGTATTAGCACTCTATTCCTTTATGTGATGTCT
>JALIGW010000007.1:42543748-42898748 GCA_023053685.1 Diadophis punctatus similis | reverse complement strand
ACCACAAAACCATGTGCTTTCCATATCTGTAATGCAATAAAGTATAATCAATGAACCAGGGTGTATCATTTCACAAGAAGAAAATTTAATTTACAGTGATGCCCTACATAAACATCAGTGATATTAGGTTACCGAATACAAGAGAATCCATCTTGCAGACGTTTAAAGCACAGAGTACATATTAAAGGCCACTTTGATTAATAAATTCAATGGGAACAATATAACAAGGCAGTTAGCATGCAAAAATACAAATAGTCCTCAACTTACAACCCATGTAACGATGGTGTTACAAAGGCAACAGAAAAAGTGATTTGCAATCTGTCCTTGAAGTTATGACCATCATACCACCCCAGTTGATCAGAAATCAGGTTCTTGGCAACCAGCTCACATATACACCTGGTTGCAGCAACCTGCAGTCACATGATTGCAACTTTTGATTTTCCCAGCTGGTTTCCAACAAGCGATGTTGGAATTAGGGAAGCCAGATTCGCTTAACGACCATGATAAACGTGACTGTAAAATCAGGTCCAGTCATGTGACTTAATGACATCATCATTTAGCAACGGAAACTACAGTCCTAATTATAGCCACAAGTTGTAACTAGTTTACAAACCCAAGAACAATATTCTACACAGCTATAGAAAATATTAAAGCAGAATAAAACATCTGAAAACATTAAAAAGTGTTTTCTACTTCTATAAAGCACCTAAAATGTGCAGTAGAGTTTGTGTAAAATACAAATTATTGCAAGGTTTGTTGCCATGTCCTGGTAAAGATGTGTGAGAGAGAGAGTTAGATTACTTTAAAAAAATAAATATGCAGAGAAGAGATCGTAAGGCTAAAAATCAGTGGATCCTCAGAGAAGCATCAACATAGGACTTGTCATCTAGACATTGTAGGACTAGATGACCTTCAAGGTCCCTTCCAACTCTGTTAATCTGTTAAATATAATGTTAATTTTTAAGGTTCCAAATGAGCTACTTTTTAAATTCAGCATTCAGTCCAAGGAAGATTTTTTTGCTGCTCCACAACATTATTTTTGCTCCAAACATTGTCAGCTTTGGGGGTATTAAAGATACTATACGCAGAAAATCCTTCTGGGTTTTAAAGATTAATATGGGCTGCTGTTCCAAAAATTAAAATAAAACCTATGTTAGTTTTAATAGAAGCTTTAGAGCTTGTTCAGCATTAGAAAAAGATAGACAACCTCAAACAGTTTTAAAGTTTATGCAAAGTCACTATAAATTTTTATTTTATTTATTTATTTATTTGTCAAAAAATGTATAAGATAGCAGGTATGGTATAAACATAAACAAAAGCATAGTAGGTACAGGTAAATTTGGACAATAGTACATTAGGACAGGGACGGTAGGCACAATGGTGCGCTTATGCACGCCCCTTACAGACCTGTTAGAAACGGGGAGAGGTCGACTGTAGACAGTCTAAGATTAAAGTTTTTGGGGTTTGGGGAAGAAACCACAGAGTCAGGTAGTGCATTCCAGGCATTGATCATTCTGTTGCTGAAGTCATATTTTCTGCAGTCGAGTTTGGAGCGCTTTACATTTAGTTTGAATCTATTACATGCTCGTGTATTGCTGCGGTTGAAGCTGAAGTATTCATTGACAGGTAGGACATTGTGGCAGATGATTTTATGAACTACATTTAGATCAGATCGAAGGATGAATCGGTGGTTAAATCAGTGGTTGCAGGGGTGTCAAACTGGCGACCCGCGGGCCGGATGCATCACATGCAGGCCATCCCCACTCCAGCTCCGCGGATGGGGAAAACGTCACAAAAGTCATGTGACGGCAACATGATGCCGCAAGTTTGACACCCATGGATTAGAGCATTTATTCTGGATGTTTTCACATTCAGTATCTGATAATGTAGTCCTTGACTTAACAGCCTTTTGTTTAGTGCCTGAAGCTATAATGGCACTAAAAAAAGTGACTTCTTATAATCATTTTTCACATTTTTCACATTTATGACCTATGACTGTCACAGCATCCTCACAATTATGTGATCAACATCTGTACACTTGGCAATATCTATGATATTGGTTGCACCATCCCAGGTTTGTGTAATCACTATTTGTGACCTTCCCAGCCAACTTCTGAAAAGCAAAGTCAAGGGGGAAAGTCAGAATTGCATAATTCACTTAACAATCGTCATGAGTTATCTAAACAATCATGTGATGTCTAAACAAGATATCACATGATTACAATTTGTGATTTCATTGCTGGCTTCTCCATTGGTTTTGCTTGTCACAAGCCAGTTATAAAGCACTCAAATGTCAATCATGTAGCCCCAGAGCACTTTAAAGTTCCTAAAGGACTGCCAGTTGCAAAATGCTCAAGTGTCAATCATGTGACATTGGAGATGCTCTGACGGTTGCAAGCACAAGGTCAACCTTGTAAATTTTATCTTTTCCTCACCATCATAACTTCGAACAGTCACTAAGCAGGGCAGTTGTTAAGTGAGAGCTGTATGGATTTCATATCTGCATGAAGCTGTGGTTTGCGTAATTCAGTGGTTTGGGATCTGGGATCATCATTATGCTGATACTCAGCTGGAGATGCTGTCAAAAGAAGTGATTTTTGGTGGAAGTGCAAGGCTCTTTGGAGTGACCTCCTGTTTGAGATTAGATCTACACCTACATGATCACTTTCTGGAAGACAATGGAAACTGAGGTCTTCTAAAATGCTTGCATTGAATGCCCCTTTGTTTAATGTTGCATATTTTATGACCTTTAGTCTTCTTGGTATTTCTAACTATTTTTGCTTTGTCATATGTGTAAGCCAGCGGTCCTCGACCTTTCCAGCTTTCTGGATCGATGCTGGTGGCCGCGGTTGTGTGTGAGAGGGGATGCACAAGCAGCAGGCAAGCATGTGTACCCAATGCTCACACAAGTGGAGAGGCGCCCGTTCACACATTCACCCGCCGCTTGTGCAACCTGGTTCCGAACAACCCACGACCTGGGGTTGGGGACCCCTGGGTTAAGCAATGGACAGTCTGCAGGCTAAAAATCTAAAGAATAGAATAGAATAGAATAGAATAGAATAGAATAGAATAGAATAGAATAGAATAGAATAGAATAGAATAGAATAGAATAGAATAACAGAGTTGGAAGGGACCTTGGAGGTCTTCTAGTCCAGCTCCCTGCTCAGGCAGGAAACCCTACATCATTTCAGACAAATGGTTGTCCAATCTCTTCTTAAAAACTTCCAGTGTTGGAGCATTCATAACTTCTGGAGGCAAGCTGTTCCACTGATTAATTGTTCTAACTGACAGGAAATTTCTCCTTAGTTCTAAGTTGCTTCTCTCCTTAATTAGTTTTTACCCATTGCTTCTTGTCCTGCCCTCAAGTGCTTTGGAGAATAGTTTGACTCCCTCTTCTTTGTGGCAACTCCTGAGATATTGGAAGACTGCTATCATGTCTCCCCTACTCCTTCTTTTCATTAAACTAGCCATACCCAGTTCCTGCAACTGTTCATTCATATGTTTTAGCCTCCAGTCCCCTAATCATCTTTGTCTGAGTGATCATTTCCAACAACTCCCTGTTTCTATTTCTAAGCAAGACATTTGTTAAGTGAGTTTTACCCCATTTCACGTCCTTTCTTGTCATTAAGTGAATCACTGCAGGTGTTAAGTTAGTAACATGGTTGTTAAATGAAACCTGGTTTCCCCATTGACTTTACTTGTCAGAAGGTCACAAAAGGGGATCACATGAACCCGGAACATTGCAATCTTCAGAAATATGTGTTAGTTGCCAAGAGTCTGAATTTTGATCATGTGACCACAGGGATGGTGAAAAATGGTTATGTCACCTTTTTCAGTGCCGATGCAATTTTGAAGGGTCACTAAATGAACTGTTGCAAATTGAGGACTTAGGTGTATGTGGTGGTTTCCAGTCTAGCTTTCTTTCTTATTATTACGTTCATCAATATTGAATCTTTCTGATGAAAGATAGACTTCTGACATGGTGTTTCTCCGCCAGGAAAAGTGGTGGCCATTGGAGACTTCATTGTCAGTATGTTACTGATTTTCATACATCAGTTCTAACAAGCTGTGCCAGGAAGAGAACACTGTCTAAAACTAATTTACGAAGAGGCAGAAATGGTATCCATTTCCCTAATAGGTTGTTAAGCATTTCACAGGTTTTTTTAAAAAAAAATCACTGCTACAGATGTAACACTTATTTGCAAAGAGCTCATCTTAAAATAACTACAATGGCACTAAACTGAGTTTTGTATTTCCAGATGGAGAGCCAGACATGAAAAATAGCCTTTTGAAATAACATATGGGCGCTATTATAAGAAAATTGGGCTTGTCTGTTACTCAGTCATAACCTTATTTTAAGTGCAGCTTGCACGTTGTGTATTATATTATCTAGGTCATTTGTGTACTTCACCATTTTCCCGTCTGCATAAGTGCTCACTGAAGAAAACATTTGATTTATATTCAAACCTTAGCAATACACGTAATCCTCAACTTAAGATCAAAATTCCAGACTTTATTGTGGTCATAAGTGAAGGACTGCCTGTAAGAATTTTGGTCATAAGTCATTGCGGTCGTAAGTCAAAGTACCTTGTCCCAAAGGTGCTTTATCAGGAGGCAACTGAACGTTCTGGTTTTTCTTTGAAGACTTTTCGCTTCTCATCCAAGAAGCTTCTTCAGTTCTGACTGGATGGTGAGGAACGGTTCCAAGAAGGCTCCACACCCATTTGCACCACTCAGGTGACCCTGACGACACAGATAAACTTCCAAAAGTGGCCTCAACAACTCTCTAATGCAAATGACCAGCTGTCTGCCAGGAATATAAATCCTTCCATTCCCCACCATCCAGTCAGAGCTGAAGAAGCTTCTTGGATGAGAAGTGAAACGTCTTCAAAGAAAAACCGGAAAGTTCCAGGTCGGAAGAGAAGTGATGAGTGGCTTTGTGTGTTAACAATAAATTATGGATTCCTGAATTTGGCCTAACACTCTAGGCCAGTGATGGCGAACCTTTTGGCTGTCGCGTTCCAAAAGTGGGGGGAGCATGGGGGGGATGCGCGTGTTCGTGCCCACACCCATAATGCAATGCACCTCGCCCTCCACGCATGCGTGTGTGACACCCCCCATTGAGCATGCTCCCCCCACCCCATTTTGGGCCTGGAAAGCCTCCTGCACCAACCTGGAACCCAAAACATGGTGGGCAGCTAGTTCCAGCCAGCACACGCGCCCGTTGCTCTTGCCGTTGCTGGTCTTCATGCATGTGCACCACTTGCACCAGACCAAGTGGCCGACTCGCATGCACACACCGGAAACAGGAAGATCATCTTCCTGGAGTGCACATGCGCAATGGGCAGCTGCTCTTCCGTGCTCATGAAAACTAGCTGGCCGGCGTACCAGAACCCAGAAGAGCAACGGGCAACGGCTTCACATGCCGGGAGAGATGGCTGTGCGTGCCACTTCCACCACACGTGCCATAGGTTCGCCATCATGGCTCTAGGCACACAGAATCAAATGAATGACACATAGGGACTTCCAATTCCTTTCCAAGCTTCCACAGAATTGGCAGAGATTTTGTTCTCTCAATTAGTCCATTTCTATCACAGCTGATGCTCCATGCTGGCTCCTTAATTGAATTTCATTCTGCTTTGTGTTAGTTCCAATGTCTCCCATAATAGAAATGGCTTAGAAAGCAGGGGGCATTTTATGTGAATGTATCTTATTATATATTTATTGAATGAAACTGTTTTTTTTAATAAGGTAACTCTGGAGAAAGATTGAAATTTGTAACATGAAGTTCTGTTTTAATCCTTGCTTTATGATTTAGCCTCAGATCAGCCCATTAAAACAGCTATGGAAGCTAAATTACAGTTTCTGCACTTGGAAAATACAGCTAAAATACAGTTTCTGCACTTTTTCTCTGGTTGAAACATATCTCCATTATTTTCACTGTTGTAATTGGTGCAATCTGAACAGAAGGCCAATTACTATCTGACTACTACTGTCATGTCATCCCTAAAACTTATCTTCGTTAGGCAGACAATACCTAGTTCCCTGAACTGTTTATCATAAAGTTTGGTCTCTAGATCTCTAGTCATTTTTATTTCTCTTCCCTGCATTCCTTCTGTGTACATAAATAAATAGCCTTCTGCTTCTTTTGATTCAGACCATATAGGACTATTCCTGCACGTGAGCAGTCAAAGTGAATCTCAGCAATGTCTCAACATGGCATATATTTCTTCTCTGCAAATCAGTGCATCTCTTCAAGTTAGATGAAGTGCATCCACCAAGCCTTAAGGCATACGTAAAGATAAATAATAAACTCACTCCAAGCTTTACTGGAACGGATAGGCTTAGATATTTTGATAATAAATAAATAAATAAATAGTCTTCCAAATCACAGTGTTCTGATGATGATGTGTCAGTTATATCTCTGGACTTATCCACATTAAATTAATCATAGATGTATTTTAAAGCTAAACAAGGAATGTAGATTATCTATAATAAAGGATAGAAAAATCTAAAGACCTGATTTATGTTGTCGATTTTAGGAATTTTGTAAAATCTGAGGACAGTCCATCAATGCATTCTGATTTATGAAGCGCTAAACTGCACACCAAATATTATTTTTTTGTTGTTTTGGGTCCTAGCTCCTTCTTATTTGGAAAGGAACTATATAAATCTCGTATAACATTTGTCTATATCAAATGTATCCAGTCTTTAAGTTGAGGGTTGTACTACACCACTGAGCAGCCACTGGTTGTGTACACTTACTCATTTCTTCACTATTGATGGTTTTGTAGATAATAACAATTTTATTCAATTATTAATGTATATAGTCTCTTAGAAAATGGTCTCCAGATGAAAAAGAAAGATTAGCTAGGGTCTCCTAGTAACGCCACTGATTTCTCCTAGATCATATAATAAATTGGTCTATTAAATTATTACAATATTATAATTTAATAAGGTAATGTAGCATGTAGCATGCCATAGAATATTACAATAAACATTATTTGCCATCCAGAATTGCTCAATAGTGAAATGGGCAGCATATAAATTTAGTAAATAAATAAATAAGTACCCTCTAAGCCAGGGGTATCAAACTTGATTTCATTGAGGGCCGCATCAGGGTTGTGTTTGACCTCGGAGGGCTGGAGTGGGCATGGCCAGGGTGGGCGTGGCCAGATCGATGTCACTCATGTCGGGGGGGGCGCTTGTGGTGGCCCGAGCGCTCTGCCAGAGAAAATGGGCTCCCGAGCTCCATCTCGGCTGCGACAGACTCCTGCAACCCTCTGCTGCGAAAATGGAGCTCACGGCCCTCCCAAGCTCTATTTTCGCTGACAGGGGCACCACAGGCCAATCCTTCGGTGTTTCCAGGGTGGCCCCGTGGGCCAGATCTAAACACCCCACGGGCCACATCTGGCCCCCGGGTCTTGAGTTTGATACCCCCTGCTCTAAGCAGAAGAATAGCATATTATTCTTTTTTTTTGTTTTTAGTCGATAGGAGTTGCAAACAACAAGTATCAATTAACAATTAATTTTAGTCAATAAGCACTAGAAACGCCCCAAACTTAGGAATTTATGAAAAGTCGGTGTAAATGGATACAATGATTTTCCAGCATTTTTCCCTATTAATTACTACTAATTTATTATTATTATTATTATTATTATTATTATTATTATTATTATTATTATTATTATTATTATTATTATTGTTGTTGTTGTTGTTGTTGTTGTTGTTGTTGCTGTTGTTGCTGTTGTTGTTGTTGTTATTGTGTTGTTGTTGTTGTTGTTATTATTATTATTATTATTATTATTATTATTATTATTATTATTATTATTATTATTATTATTATTATTATTATTATTATTATTATTAAAATGAAGGCTCAAAAGTTTGAAGCAGAAATAGCCTTGTTCACATGCAATATTTATGTCCTAATTGCAACACTATTCTCCCTAAAGTAGAGTTTTAATTTTAAACCTACACACACACATAAAACTGTCCTCTGTATGAAATGTATGAATTAACATGTACTAAAGAGGTATGTTCAAGGCGAGTTAGCCAAGGAATTTCTCCATCACTGTTAACCATCATATAGAAAAATAACCTCAATTATAAAAGTCGATGTTGATGTTTGGTTTACAAAGAGGAGATCAAAGGTCATGTATCTATGAGAGAGCCAATGACTACAGCCTAGCTTGCTGTTGAGCTTTCTGTATTAATCATGGTTTGTTTTTGAATTTTTGCCTAGATATTTATATTTGAAAACAACATCTACTATTGTGCCCATATCGGGAAACAAGCAATCCGTGTAGTCTCCACTGGAAAAGACAAAGTTATTTTTAACGGACTCAGCGATTGGCTGTATGAAGGTAAGATGAGAATTGAAAAGTTGGCTAATTGCTTAATATTTCTGAGATGACCTCTTTCACATTACTAGAAATTACATGAAATAATTATACAATAGGAAGGGATTCTGGTCCAATTTCCTATGATGAAAGCTCTGATTCAAATTCTGTAAAAACTTTTAATACGATAAAGTCTACACCTGTGATGGCGAACCTATGGCATGTGTGCTGGAAGTGGCACGCAAAGCCATTTCTCCAAGCACGCGGAGCCATCGCCCGTTGCTCTTCCAGGTTCTGGTGTACCAGCCAGCGGGTTTTCATTCTCACGGGCGTGCTGAAAACCAGAAGAGCAGCTGCCCATTGCACATGCGTGCTCCATCTTCTTGTTTCCAGAGTGCACATGCACATGGGCCAGCTGGTCTGGTTTCGGGATCCCGGCGGTTGCTTCCTCAGGGAGTAGAGCAAGGTAAGCCGAGGCTTCCCTCCCTCCCTGCCTGCATGAGCTTCTTGCGTGGCTCCAGGTGGTTCGGTGTTACATTCAATTGTTCATTTTTTTTCTCATAGTTTTCTCTCCAAACCTTTTCTTGCTTGCTTGCTTTCCTTCTTTCTTTCCTTTCTTTCCTTTCTTCTTTCTTTTTTCCTTTCTTTCTTTCCTTCCCTCCCTAAAAGCACACACTCAAGAACAAACATTGTACAGATAGTCCTTCCTTACCAAGTACTTGTTCATCACCTATAAGAAATTATAATAGTGCTGAAAACAGAAACTTATGACAGATCCTCAAAATTGTGGTTGTTGCTGCATGCTCATGGTCATGGGTTCATGATTCAGGTACTTGAAGCCCGCACATTCTTTTGATGTGGTCAAAAGGGTCATGTGATCTCCATTTGCAACATTCACAGCCAGATTCCAACATGCAAAGTCAGCAAGGAAGATGGCAGGAAATTAACCTGTCCACTTAACCTGTGGTGCTTTCCTTTATGACCACAGTGGAACTGATGTCATACGTCAGTGCAGTCATGTGACATTTCACTTTATGACTCTTGAGGTTTGAATTACGGCTTGAGGTGATAAGATCTTTTTCCCTTGAAAACTAATCCCTATCAAATAAAACCCGATAATAAAGTCTAATTAATAAAATATTTATTTCAGTAGAAAAGAACATAAAAACCATAATCTTAATAGCTACATTTCTGCAAACTAAATCATGTCCTCTCTCGGCAGAGGACTATAACAGAGAGAAGAAAAAATGCAATGCAATGTTAGACATGCGCAGATCACCTATCACGTGTCTGCTTTGCTAGGAATGTCTTGAGTACCATAGAGTGTAGCATATGATCACAGCTGACAATCAAAATTCACATCGTGACAATGACCATTTCATTTAGCAATGGGGTTGTCGATCCCAATTATGGTTGGTAAGTAAGGACTACTTGTAGAGACGACACAATCTTCTGACAACCCAAGAATTGCAACCTACTGTTGATTTCTTCCCTAAGAATGACCAAGTCATAAGTCACTTTTTTCAGTGCAGTTGTAACTCTGAACGGTCACTAAGCAAACTATTGTAAGTCAAGGACTACATGTACCAAGGACCCTACAAATGATGAATTTGAATTAATTGCTGCTTTCCTTTAGAATTCTCTATCACTACCTTGTTTATTTATTTATTAGATTTGTATGACTGCGCACCTAAAAATATAACTGGGAGATGGGTGTCCGGCATGAACAATCAGATCCAGATATGCAGAGTTCAGGCTAACTACTTTATTACATTCTGCATATAATACAGGAAACTTCCCAGTTTGGTAGCCTGCTCTTGGGAACAATGACTCCAAGGAACTTGGCGGGGGAAGGTAGAGATAATACTAGCCCTTTTGCAGTTGAACAGTGACTCCAGACTAACTCTGTGCTTCATTCCCTCCTCCCTGTCAGAAGCACTCCCTGGGTGCTTCTCAACAAGGGGTGAGAGACTGTGACTGACCCAAAGTCATCCAGTGAATCCCAAAGATCCTGAGTTGATGGAATGTAGCAACTGAAAGAGTGGAGGAGGGGCAGATGTCCCGAGTGCTCTGCCAGCGAAAATGGAGCTCAGGGGGGCCATGGGCTGGTCCTTCGCTGTTTCCAGGATGGCCCCACGGGCCAGAGGTAAGCATCCCATGGGCCGGATGCGGCCTAGGAGCCTTGAGTTTGACACCCCTGTAATAGAATGTGTGGATGATCTTGGAGGACAAGGGAAAAAAAGATGCTGCCTAAGGTAATGATCAGACAAGAGATGGAGAAGACCTCAGGGGCTTACCGTATTTTTTGGAGTATAAGACGCACCGGAGTATAAGACGCATCTTAGTTTTTGGGGAGGAAAATAGGAGAAAACAATCTGCCTATCAGGTATTCATCTGGCTAGCATCCTTAGTCTGGTCAGCTTCAGCACATTATTTTATACCCCGGTTAGGACTTAAAAAAACCTTCTTCTGAGAGAATAACAATGAAAGAGCCTGCAAGCCGGTAAGAGCTGGGAAGATAGTTAGCACCACCCTAATAGATTAAGTGGTTAAAAGTAGCAGGAGGAAATCTTGGAAGAATCTGTTAATGTAACCTTTCAATAAAGTAGATTTAGCTCACCTAGCGTTTTCTGTCTGGTTTATCCAGGTGGGCTGATACTTTACAGTCTGTTATGGTTAGTTTTAATCTTCTGTGGGCTTCAGGCTTTTACATCAAAATTATCTAAACACCTTGGAAAAGGTTGGTGCCCCAATCTGAAGACCGTATTATTGAAAGTTAGATAATGTGTCCATTTCCATTTCAGTTGCGATCGGTTTTAATTAAGACATGCCCTCGCTCGCAACTTTAGGGTAGCTGTTGTTTTCTTCTTTTTGGAATGCCAGGAAGCATTTGCACGCAGTTGTTAAGCGATTATTATGCTGTCAGCAGAGGAGCTGTTGTGTTTGCAAAAAGGCCATGCTGGATCAAATATGGCAGATGGTCCTTTCAGATCTGCTTATAGAGTTATAATGCAATGCCAAGTTATATTTCCAGCTACATGGCCTCTCCTTTCGTCCATCAATCAAACGTTGCTTTGTATAGCCAGATCACGAAGCTTCTTTCGGCATTTCTTGGAAGATGAGGTGAGGGGGCAATATGAATAAATGGAATAATGTGTCAAGCTTGGCATGTCAAAAAACCCAGGCCATGCTTTCAGCCTCCTTCTTTCCTGATGGAGTGACTGTCTTCACAGTTCAAGAGGAGAGAGAGTATCAGATGGTTGGTTCAGAACTTAAAGATGCTTTCCTTGCGGGGTGAGGGACAAGCGTAATTGTTCCCATGAAGCAGTGTAATAAGGGAGTGAATAGGCAGCTTCATTTGCTGAGATGGATAAATAGCCTTCTCTGTCTCGACTCACAAGCTATTGAGGTTGGAAAGCCTCAAAATAAGATATACCTGTTTTAGAAATGCAGAGACATATACCTGCCTACCAGTGGTGGGTTCCTACCGGTGCTGTGCGGGACGCCACACTGGTAGGAGCCCAGCGATGACGTCATTTTTAGGCGCTTTTTTCCGGCTTCTCCACATCCTGAGCTGTCAGAAAAAAGCCCTCCCACCCGCCCTTGTTTCAATACCGACCTTTATTCTTCCTCCGAAGCACAGCTGAGAAGCTCCTCAGCTGTGTTTCAGCTTGTAATGTCATCCTAAGCATGCACAGAAGTGAAATCACCCGATAGAACGCGAGTTCACTTCTGTGCATGTTCGCGATGCGCACCGGTAGCAAAAATAACCAGAACCCTCCGCTGCTGCCTACCCTTACTTAAGTTATAATATTGTTATATTCGTTCCTTTTGTCGGATCTTCAATAGCTATTGAATAGCTATTGAAGGTCCGATAGCTTCAATTCAGTAGTTGGTGGAGTTCACAGAGAGAGAGAGAGAGAGAGAGAGAAGATAATAAAACTGAAAAGATGGTAAGGACATACAGATAGTCCTCAACTTACAATAATTCATTTATCAACTGTTCAAAGTTACAACAGGATTGAAAACAGTGACTAATAAATAAACCAAAGTCGTATGATTAAAATTCGGGCACTTAGCAATGAGCATGTACAGTATTTACAAAGGTTGCAATGTCAGAGGGCAGGGGTGAAATGCCCCCGGTTTGGGCGGGCTGGTCGGTCGTCATAGAGCCGATAGCGATCACAGCGCGAGGCTGCCCCCACCCACCTAGAGGCCGCCATTTGGGTTCTTTTACCCTCTGCGCATGCGCAGAACGCTTTGCGCATGCGCAGAGGGTAAAAGAACCCAAATGGTGGCGTCCAGGCAGGTGGGGGCAGCCTCGTGCTGCGATCGCTATCAGCTCTACGATGACCGACCGGCCCGCCCGAACCGAGAGCATTTCACCCCTGTCCGAGGGTGATTTGATCTTGGAGTCCTAGTGGACAACCAGTTAAATATGTGCCAGCAGTGTGCGGCGACAGCCAAAGAAGCCAATACAATCCTAAGTTGCATCAACAGAGGGATACAATCAACATCACGTGAGGTACTACCGGTAACACCACTCTATAAAGCCTTAGAATACTGCATCCTGTTTTGGTCACCACACTATAAAAAAGATGTTGAGACTCTAGAAAAAGTGTAGAGAAGAGCAACAAAGATGTTTAGGGGCTGGAGGCTAAAACATATGAAGAATGGTTGCATGGCTAGTCTAGTGAAGAGAAGGACCAGGGGAGACATGATAGCAGTCTGCCAATATTTGAGGGGCTGCCACAGAGAGGAAGGGGTCAAGCTATTTTCCAAAGTACCTGAAGGGCAGACAAGGAATAATGGATGGAAACTGATCAAGGAGAGATTCAACCTAGAAATAAGGAGAAATTTTCTGACGGTGAGAACAATCAATCAATGGAACAGAAGTTGCCTTCGGAAGTTTTGGGAGCTTCATCACTGGAAGTTTTCAAGAAGAGACTGGACTGCCATTTGTCAGAAATAGTGTAGGGCAGTGATGGCGAACCTATGGCACGGGTGCCACAGGTGGCACGCGGAGCCATATCTGCCGGCACGCGAGCTGTTGCCCTAGCTCAGCTCCAGCGCGCATGTGCTTGCCCGCCAGCTGATTTTTGGCTCGCGCAGAGGCTCTGGGAGGGCAATTTTGGCCTCCGGAGGGCCTCCGGCGTGGCGGGGGGGAGCGTTTTTGCCCTCCCCAAGCTCCAAGAAAGCCTCTGGAGCCTGCGGAGGGCAAAAAATGGGCCTACTGGGCCCACTGAAAGTCGGGAAACGGGGGAGTAGGGCGGGTCACACACGCATGCGCAGGGGGGTGGGGCAAGTGGGGGGCTTTGAATTATGGGTGTGGGCACCCACGCACGTGTGATAGCATGTGCGCGCACTATTTCGGCACCCGAGGAAAAAAAGGTTCGCCATCACTGGTGTAGGGTCTCCTGCTTGGGTGGGAGGTTGGACTAGATGACCTACAAGGTCCCTTCCAACTCTGTTAATCTGTTAACCATTTGTGACCTTCCCATCTTAATGATCATGGGATTCATGTTCTCCATAATGCAGCTGTTAAACAAGCACATGAGTCCTTAAGCAGAGTAAAGGATGCCTTCAGGATGAGGGAGGCCCTATGATCGATCCTAAAGGCAAATGACCTTGGGGCACTGCAGTGGCTGTAACGTGAGACAGGTTGTAAGTAGCTTTGGGAGGGGAGAGGTCAGTTGTAACTTTGAACAGCTGTTAAGTGACCAGCTGTATCTCGAAGACTACCTGTGTACACTGAGGGGGATACACAAACATATGCCATTTATTTTATAAGTCCAGAATTTTCTCTTTAAAATGCGAATGTTCGTTGGCATTCAAGATGTGTTTCCTTGCACCCTTCATAAATCTGCCATCGGGTAAAACTTCTCTTCAAAACATCACACTTAAGTTGTCTCATGATGATACGGAAAACCAGAAATACAGTCAAATCAATCCGCACCGATGTAATGGAATAATCTACTTAGTGAATTTAGCTAGGAGGTTACAGGCAGAGAATCAGATTAATTGTAACATGAAAGGCTAGATTATAATGATTTTAAAGAGCTAAAATAGGCATTAGCAATCCATTTGTAGAATCTATTTTTAGCTATGATGGGAACATCTTTTGGATTTTTTCCCCCTGCAATTAACTTCAGCCCAGGGGACAGCAAAAATATATAAAAGACCTGATCAATTTTGGACTATTTTTCTTCTCTACATGTTTGGGGTGAAGTGTGATTGACTGGTGATGTGCCATGTGAGGATCAACTCCTAGTATCATAAATAGTATGGGGGAAATTAACTCTTAGATGAGTAATATTTTATTTTATTTATTTATTTATTTTATTTATTTGTCAAACATGTATAGGATAGTAGTAGTTTGTATAAACATAAGTAAAAAGTAACGATAAAAGAGGACAATTGGACAGGGACGGTAGGCACAGTGGTGCGCTTATGCACGCCCCTTACAGACCTCTTAGAAACGGGGAGAGGTCAACTGTAGACAGTCTAAGGTTAAAGTTTTTGGGGTTTGGGGAAGAAACCACAGAGTCAGGTAGTGAATTCCATGCATTGATCACTCTATTGCTGAAGTCGTATTTTCTGCAGTCGAGTTTGGAGCGCTTTACATTTAGTTTGAATCTATTACGTGCTCGTGTATTGCTGCGGTTGAAGCTAGTCATTAACAGGAAGGACATTTTGGTGTATGATTTTATGAACTACATTTAGATCAGATCGGAGGCGACGTAGTTGTAAATTGTCTAATCCCAGTATTTCAAGTCTGGTGGAATAAGGTATTCTGTTGCCAGCAGAGGAGTGGAGGACTCTTCTTGTGAAATATTTCTGGACTGTCTCGATTGTATTTATGTCTGATATGCAGTGCGGGATCCAGACAGGTGAGCTGTATTCCAGAATTGGTGATTAAATCAAGTTGATATCTAGAGATACAAGGCCAAAGTGTGTTATCTTATTAGAACAAACCCATAGATTTGCAATGGGATCTGTTTTCTTCTTTGCTCCTGGCATTCCCTTAACTGCCTTGCCTCTTGAGTTATCGGAGATATTTTCCTTCCTGTTTTATTATTCTGTTGCTTTATTCATCCCTTTTGGTTTCTGAACAAAAACAGGCACAGGAATAACCAGTGCTCCATTACCTACAGCCGTGATGGCGAACCTATGGCACGGGTGCCACAAGTGGCACGCGGAGCCATATCAGTGGGCACACGAGCTCAGGTCCGGCTGATTTTGGGGCCTTCTGGGCCCACTGGGAGTCAGGAAACAGACTGTTTCCAGCCTCCAGAGGGGGTGGGGAAGGCCGTTTTCGCCCTCCCCAGGCTCCTAGAAGCCTGGAGAGAGCAAAAAAATGGGCGTGCCATTGCATGCTGGGAGTGGGGGGGTTCATACGCGCATGCGCGGGGGTGCATGGAATTATGGGTGTGGGCACGCACACATGTGATCCCACGCATCCCCCCCTTTTTGGCACGCGAACCAAAAAAGGTTCGCCATCACTGACCTACAGTATACTGACTTCAGATGCTTTACCTATGAATATAAATGCTTATGTTGTGGCAGGGGCGGGTTGTCACTTACCTCACTGCTGGAGCCATGCGCATGCATCTCCATGCTTCGGGGGCATGCACGCTCGCTATGCGTGCGTGCCCCCTCACGCGATTTTGCTTCTGTGCATGCGCAGAAGCAAAATTGCACCAAAATCTCACGAGGGGACACACGTGCGAGAGAGATTTTGGCGCAATTTTGCTTCCGTGCATACGCGGAGGCAAAATCTTGCCAAAATCTCTCTCTCGCGCGCGTCCCGTTGTGAGATTTCGGCGTGGGTCGGCAAAATCGACCCAAAATCACTGAAAAAGATGGCGACGCGCTGGGTGGACCGGCAGAGAGGGCTCCAGAGTGGTTGTGCAATCCCCCCCCCTTACCGGAGCTGTGCACCGGGCAGCTCTGGCAGGAACCCACCTCTGTGTTGTGGCCTGTTGACTGCCAGCAGAGCTAGCAGCAGAGTCAGGGGAGGGGGAGGGGGAGGGGGAGCCTGGGCCGGCTTCGGAGCCTTTGGAAGGCTTTGATGAGGAAGCAGAGGCAGATGCAGAGCCAGGGCCTTCCGTCCTATCCCAAGTGAAGAGGCAGCTGTCTTCAGGGCCTGAGCTGAGTTAGGGGGGCTTGATTAGTTTCTATCAGTTTTCCATTTGTTGCTTCTTGTTTTGCCTTCAGGTGTCTTGGAGAATAGTTTGACTCCTTCTTCTTTGTGGCAACCCTGAGATATTGGAACACTGCTATCATGTCTCCTCTGGTCCTTCTTTTCATTAAGTTAGATATACTCAATTCCACCAACCGTTCTTCATATGTTTTATCCTCCAGTCCCCTAATCATCTCTATTGTTTTTCTCTGAACTCTTTCTAGAGTCTCAACATTTTTTTACATTGTGGTGACCAAAACCAGATGCAATATTGCTAGTGTGGTCTTACTAAACCTTTATAAAGTGATATTAATGATCTTGATTCTATCCCTCTGTTAATGCATCCCAGGACAGCATTGGCCTTTTTGGCAGTTGCAAGACACTGCTGGCTCATATTCAAGTGATTGTCCACTAGGACTCCTAGATCCCTCTCTCAGTTAGTGCCGATGAGCCAAGTATCACCAATTCTATACCTTTGCATTTGGATTTTCTTGCCTAAGTATAAAACCCTTACTTTTCTCTACATTGAATTTCATTTTGTTAGATAGAGCTCCATATTCAAGTCTGTCAATATTATTTTGGATTTTGTCTGTTTTCTGGAGTGTTGGCCATCCCTTCCAGCTTGGTGTCATTTGCAAATTTGATGAGTTCCCCTTCTATCCCCTCATCTAAATCATTTATGAAGATGTTGAAGAGGGCTGGGTTTAAGACAGAACCTTGTCTTTTTTTCCAGGATGATCTGTCTCCAACCTGGTCCCTCAAGGTTTTCAACAGCGTGCCTATCACTGCTCTAACTTAGTCCATGCATCTTGCAGTTAGTTGTCCTTTTCTCTTTCTTTCAAACTTTATCAGAGTTTGTTGCAGAAAATTAAATCCAGAAAGCACACACAGGCAGACTGATGCAGCAGGATTGATTTAAATAAGAAACTTCTTATTCTACAAGAATAACAGATGAGTATTTACAATACCAATGTAGATTCTTCTTCAAGCAGTTACAAGTAAACACACAGGCAGCAGAGAATAGTTAGTTTCACTTCAGAGTTCAGAGTGGACTGAGCCACGCCCAGCCTTCTAGCTTCAGTTTCGATTCTCTGCACAGACTCAGATGTGTTTAGCTCCCATTGGCTGACTTTGTTGCTATGCCTATTCCTTGGCTGACCTTGTTAACATGGCTCTCTCAGTCATGAATATTCTAACAATCTTTCCCAGGATGATACATTTCTCAGAGCTGGGTCTTATTTGTCCAAAGTATAATCATTTGTGCCTTGAGAGAGAGCTCTGGATTGATTTGTTCTGTGATACATTTGTTTGTTTACATGGTTCATCTCCAACATCAGAATACAGAGTACAAAAGCATCAATATTCTTTCTGTCATGCTTCTTCAAAGTCTTAATTTTCACTTCCATAGAATGTCACAGGGAAAAAAACCACTGCTTGCAGAATTTTTTGTATATACAGTATATCTCTGTAAATGTAGATATGTCACAACTTATAAATATCTTTCCCTGCTAGTTACCAAGTCCCAGTCTATGGCATATTACTTAACTGTTAGTTCCTTTTTTGGATAGCTGATTCCTAAAAGGCAACAGCTATTTTCAGTATCTTCCTTGTCATTTTAAGGCTGGTCGCTGTACCCGTGTCATTAGTATCGTCTGTTTTATATTTAATTTCATTCCCCCTTTTTTTCACTGCCCTCTCTGACTTTCACTACTAGAGTTTCCAGGTCATTTCAAGTTCAGTTATCAGAGTAATGTCATCAGCATGGTGTGTCTTCTTCCAATTTTGAAGCCACATGCATCTTCCTCCAGCCCAGCTTCCCTCAATATAGCCTGGTTACATAAATTGGAAAAAGCATAGTGCCTCATCATCTTCCTTTGCTGACCTGGAGCCATTTTCATTTCATACTGAAGCTTTCTGTAAAATTACTGTTCACAGGATTTCTCTCATGTTACATACCAATCAGCAGTGAAATCTACTTACCTTTCCTACTGGTTTGGAAGCGTGCGTGCTTTGCGTTTCGCGCATGTGCTATGCGCGTGCCTCCATCGTACATGCTTTTTCACCCTCTGCGCATGTGCAGAAGGCTTTGTGCATGCACAGAGGGTTAAAAAAAGAAAATGGTGACGTCTGGGTGGGTGGGCGGAGCCTCGCACGGCTGCCACTACCGGTTCTCCAAACCATGGGCGGCCGCCGCTACCGGTATAACCGAACCAGGCTGAACCGGTAGCATTTCACCCCTGATGCCAATCTTTGGAGAAGAAAGGTCAAGGAATCAGATGATGATGATGTTATCCATTCAGTCGTGTCCGATTCTTGGTGACTCTTGGTGACTCTCCACATCTTCCGATCTTGCACTGCTTCTTTGAATTGTCCTGGCTTGTGTCAGCTTTGATGGTGTCCAGCCACCATGTTCTTTGGCAGCCTGGTTTCCTTTTACGGCTAACCCTTCCAAGCATAATTGCTTTCTCCAGTGAATTTCCCCACATGACATGGCCAAAATAAGTGACACACAGTTTTGTGATTTTTAAGGAATCAAATATATACCACTTTTTCCTCAAGATTTTAATCAGCCTGTTAAAGCTTGGCATGTGTGAGATTAGAACACCATCATTTTCCATCATTAGCTAGACCAGTGGTTCTCAGCCTTCCTAATGCCGTGACCCTTTAATACAGTTCCTCATGTTGTGGTGACCCCCAACCATAAAATAATAAAATTATTAGGAAACTCAGGGGTGGGTTCTAACTTACCTCGCTGCCAGTTCGCTTCCTCCTGCGCTGCGTGGGCGCACCTCGTGGGCGTGTGGGCGCTTTGCGCATGCACGCATGTGCAGTGCCGAATTTTTTTAAAAAAATTGCAAAAACAAGCCGAAAACAAGATGGCGACGCATGTGCAGTGCCAGAAATTCGGCTTCTTCACATGCTCAGAAGTTCCCATGGTACAGATACTTTTTTTTGTAGTAGTCTATTTGCCTGTGGGTGGACCCGCCTGGAGACTGATAGAGGAGCAGTATCTCAGTTCCTAAGACCATCGGAAATATGTGTTTTCCCATGGTCTTAGGCGACCCCTGTGAAAGGGTCATTTGACCCCCAAAGGGGTCGCGACACACAGGTTGAGAACCACTGAGCTAGACCCATCCAAGGTTTAAGCCAGTCTTCTTGGGCCACCTCACTCTCAACCACACATTTGTTGATAGATTTTCCTAAAGAGCATTTTATATCCTAGGAAATTAAGACATGCACATCAGTGGTGGGTTACTGCCGGTTCAGGCCGGTTCGCCCGTACCAGTGGCGGAAATTTGCCCCCGCTTGCCGAACCGGCAGCGATGGCCAGCTGTACACACACCCAAACTGGTTCTCTGGTTGCCGCTCCTTGAAAGAGCAGGCAAAGAACCCTCTGTGCATGTGCAGAGTCTTCTGCACATGCGCAGAGGCAGGGGTGAAATCCTCCCAGTTCGCTCTTACCTATCGGTTGCCGCAGAGCCAATGGAGCTGGTGGCGTTCGCGGCACGGGGCTGCCCCTGCCTGCTTCCCCCACCTGCCTGGACGCCGCCATTTGAGTTCTTTTGCCCTCTGTGCATGCGCAAAGCGTTCTGCATGCGCAGAGGGCAAAAAAACTCAAATGGCGGCGTCCAGGCGGGTGGGGGCAGCCCCATGCCGCGAACGCCACCGGCTCCATCAGCTCTGTGGCAACCGACAGGTAAGAGCGAACCAGGAGGATTTCACCCCTGCGCAGAGGGTCATTTGCGCGACGTGCAAGCGCACTTCCAACGCAATGCAAACCGGTAGGGAAGGTAAGTAGAACCCATCCCTGATGCACACCCCTAAATGTTAGTGAGCGACAATTGCAAATACTTGGCCTCTGAGAAGGATCCTGGAGTAGTTGGTCAATTAAATATTCATGGTCTCATCTTTTCCTCTAAGGATGGGGAAATTTTTTCAGGGAAGCATCCAGAAAGGAAAGGGAGCAAAACCAAAGGAGGAACTTATACAGTGGCACCTCAGTCCTCGTTGCTAATTCATTCCAGAAGACACGTTAAATACTAAAACCAACAGGTATTGAGAATACTATGTGACTTACCACATGACCCACTATTTCGGCTTGAAGAAATAGAAAGTCATAAGGTAGCCAACATCAGCAAGTATGTTTCCCTGAAAATAAGACCCTGTCTTATATATTTTTGAACCCTGAAATAAGTGCTTGGCCTTATTGCCATGCACTCAAAAGCCTGATTGGGCTTATTATCAGGGGATGTCTTATTTTGGGGACAACAGGGTACTAGGAGAAAGATGAGTGCTGGGATAAGATTTCTGCTTCAAAACGCATATGAATACGAAATTCGACGCGTTTTGAAGCAGTCGAATGTCAAGGCATGACTGTAATCCAGTTTGTTATTCATTTTTTAAAAGACATGTTTAAATATCATTTTACCTGAGGAGGTATCTCTACAGTGAAAGGATTTTAAGGAAGCAAGAGTGGTCTAGAAATCCCAGATGGAAAGGAAAGAAAATGGTGACAGCAATCATTGAAGCCTTTTCTGCTTCAATCCACCTTATCTTCTTCCTGAGGCAAGACCGTTACTCCTAAATACCTCATAAAAGGATTCCAGGAACCAATCTTCCTTCCTCTTTCCCTTCTTTTCAAATAATATGTTTAGTACTTTCATATCCTATGGTTTATGTTGCCTATAAGGCATGAAGATCTGTTACCTTGAAAAATTGGGATATAAATAATTATAATAAAAACAACCAGCCAAAATGGCATTGGATTGTTTGGGGAAAAAACAGGCCTTAAAGGTTGCTGAGCTGACTCTTTGAGCTATTGTATTTGTGCATAGAGACATTGCTAAGAATTTCCTGCTGCCTTAAGGTCACCTGAACATTTATCCATCATATAAATACTTTATGGAAAAAGCAGGGTTTGTAGCAGGAGAGTCACTGGGCAAATCTTAGTGTCAGTTTATGCCTCAAGCACCGTTGCTGAGTTCTTTTTGCTTCTGAAGTGATAAGCAACCTAGGAAATAACCCAGAAAGATCAACCAACAATTACTTTTCGGTGGCTTTTATAACACTTACTAAACTGATAACTCATATTTTATTTAATTATATTTTTTTCAGAGAAGAGGTAGGGTACCACAGTTTTGATCAGTAGCTTGCTGAAATATAGCTATTCTCTACCCTGTTTCCCTGAAAATAAGACCCTGTCTTATATATTTTTGAACCCTGAAATAAGCGCTTGGCCTTATTGCCATGCACTCAAAAGCCCGATTGGGCTTATTATCAGGGGATGTCTTATTTTGGGGGGAAACAGGGTACTTCTTGGTTTTTTTATGGATTATTTGCAGCTGTGGTACCTTCAGTAGGTCTCTTCCATGTTGGCAAATGCATGGCCTGCTGTGGGTTTTTTGGGGTGGTCTCACCCTCCATCCCAATAGAGCCATACAAGACCTCTTCTAAAGTCACACTTGCTGGATTACTCCTAGCCTCCAATGCAATGTTTGTCACTGAATCTCTTTTATGACCTGGTGCCACTAGATTATCCTTGATTTGGTGCTTCACTCCTTCTGGATCTTCTTCACACTACTATCTGAATCCCACCCCAGCCAGCACCAAACAGCAAGGAAAAGTTCCCCCCATAACTCTTGGGAACTCATAATCTCTCAGCTATGTTAAGACTTTGGTTTTAGTTGGGTTTTAGATTCCTGCTTTTATCTATACAGCTCCATGGGGATAAGTAGATGGGATTATTTAAAAAGGAAAGAGAAAGGATAGCCTTGAGGTATTCTTTCTCCTGGCAAGCCAAATCTTTTTCTTGCCCCAGGGCTGTTATAATTAATCCAATAATCATTCAGTTGAATAACCATTTCGTCATCTTTTAAACAAATTAGTAAATAGATCCCTAGAACCCCAACCCTGATTATGCTGATGGCATAAATACTTGATCATTATCAATATCAACTATGATATTTGATATCATGTGTCAATAAGCACTTTGGGGGGGCTGTCACAGAGAAGAAGGGGTCAACCTATTCTCCAAACCACCTGAGGGTAGAACAAGAAGCAATGGGTGGAAACTAATCAAGGAGAGAAGCAACCTAGAACTAAGGAGAAATTTCCTGACAGTTAGAACAATTAATTAGTGGAACAACTTGACTCCAGAAGTTCTAAATTCTCTAACACTGGAAGTTTTTAAGAAAAAATTGGACAACCATTTGTCTGAAGCGGTGTAGGGTTTCCTGCCTAAGTAGGGGGTTGGACTAGAAGACCTCCAAGCTCCCTTCCAATTCTGTTATTCTATTCTATTCTAAACATGAGAGCAGGACAAGAAGTAATAGGTGGAAGGTTATCAAGGAGAGATCAAACTAGAACTAAGGAGAAATTCCATAACAGTGAGAACAATGATTCAGTGGAACGGCTTGCCACCAGCAGTTGTGGATGCTTCGTCACTGGAGATTTTCGGGAAGAGACTGCATAGCCACTTCTGGAATGCTATAGGGCCGTGGTGGCGAACCTATGGCACGCGTGCCACAGGTGGCACGCGGAGCCATAGCGGAGGGCACGCGAGCGTTGCCCACCGGCCAACCGGAAGTGCGGAAAAACACACTTCCGGTTTGCCGGTGAGCTGTTTTTTGCACTCCGGAGGGTTCAGGGAAGTTCCCTGAAGCCCCGGAATGCAAAAAACGTCGAAACGGACAAACCGGAAGTGCATTTTTCCGAACTTCCGGTTTGCCCGTTTCGTCGTTTTTTACCGTCCCAGGCTCCGGTAAGGCCTTTGCGCGGGTGTGTGTGTGTGTGTGTGCGCGCATGCGCAGGGGGCAGCAGGGGGGGTGTTGTGCACATGCGTGGGGGGGAGGGAATGGGTGTGGGCATGCGAGCGCGCGCTAACGCGCGCACCCCCCTCTTTTTGGCACGCGAACCTAAAAAGGTTCGCCATCACTGGTATAGGGTCTTCTGCTCAAGCATTGAGTTGAAGATCTCCAAGGTCCCTTCTAATATTACCCCTGGGGTACCCCTGGGGCACATGGGGTAGCTCCACCCCCTCAGCGTCACCTCTTGGCCGCGTCATTGCAAGAAACCAGAAAGAATGGGCAGGCAGCGGCGCAGGTTCTTAAGTAGGGCTTATTAGGGGGGCTTATATTAGGTGGCATGTGTAAAAACATGCTAGGGCTTATTTTCAGGATAGGTCTTATTTTCAGGAAAACAGGGTATTATTCTATGTTCTTTGTTCTAAATAGATTGCCTAAATAGGTCAAGACTGTTGATTCTTCACATAGGTTGAAACATCAAGTTAGGAGGAATTTATTTATTTATTTATTTATTAAAATTTCTATGCCGCCCAACTCCCGGGGGACTCTGGGCGGCTAACAGCAGGTATAGAAATATAATCAATAAAAACAATTTTAAAAACATATTAAAATACTATAAATCTTTTAAAAGAACTTTCACTCATACCCCGCCTGCCAGAAGAGCCAGGTTTTTATTGCTTTACGGAAGGCCAGCAGGGTGGGGATAGTCCTGATCTCTGGAGGGAGCTGGTTCCAAAGGGAGGGGGCTCCCACAGAGAAGGCTCTTCCCCTCGGCCCCGCCAACCGGCATTGCTTGGTCAATGGGACCTGGAGGAGACCAACTCTGTGGGACCTAACCGGTCGTAGGGAGGTATGCGGCAGGATGCGGTCCCGAAGATAACCTGGCCCTTATCTATCATTTCCTGTAGTACATGCAGCATTTGCTTAGAGAATTTTAAGTAGTATTCCAGTTGCAATCTTGCTGGATATTTAAATACCCTACCAGCCATAAGAAATCAAATCATCTCTGAATGTATGCTTCTCATTAGGTTTATGGCTGTTTAAAGCTCGTATCAGTGAAAGCCAGCACAATCTGACTTAATGTTCAATGGCCCATCTTTGCTTTTAAGTGATATTATTGCAATTTTCATTTGTTTCAAAAGGTCCTAAACATAATCTATGATATGAATCAATAGAGGCAGTCACAAAGTTCATCCAGGCTGAACAAGCGGCGAATTTCCTATTAAAAAATGAAGGCATGGAAGAGTTCATGTCTTCACTAGTAGCAATCTTCCCCCAAGCCATAGATATTAACTATTTATGGTCAGTGATGAAGATCAATTCATTTTGTGATGTTGTGATTTTGTAACTTTTGCTTTTCATCATAAGTAATTTGACATAATGATGATGAACCCCAACTATAAAGAAAATATGTGCTGGATCACAATCTGATGCTATGTAGATGACATTTGTTCTATACTCTGCATTAATCAATCCCATATTCCACTTTCTTACTCAGTATTTGAGTACCGAGTACCGAGAGCCGAGATGGCGCAGTGGTTAAAAGCAGCACTGCGACCTTCAGCTGATTGCTAGTTCAGCAGTTCAGCTGTTCAAATCTCACCAGGCTCAAGGTTGACTCAGCCTTCCATCCTTCCGAGGTGGGTAAAATGAGGACCCAGATTGTTGGGGGCAATATGCTGAACTCTGTAAACCGTTTAGAGAGGGCTGTAAAGCACTATGAAGTGGTATATAAGTCTAAGTGCTATTGCTATTGCTATTTGCAATCACTAATACAAGATGTTTCATAATTCAATCAAGATCACATGAGGTACTAATACCACTCTATAAATACTTAGTAAGACCACACCAGGAATACTGCATCCAGTTTTGGTCACTACACTATAAAAAAGATGTTGAGACTCTAGAAAGAGTGCAGAGAAGAGCAACCAAGATGATGAGGGGACTGGAGACTAAAACTTACGATGAATGGTTGCAGGAACTGGGCATGGCTAGTCTAGTGAAGAGAAGAACCAGGGGAGACATGATAGCAGGGTTCCAATATTTGAGGGGCTGCCACAGAGAGGAGTGGGTCAAGCTATTTTCCAAAGCATCCAAAGGCCAGACAAGGAACAATGGATGGAAACTGATCAAGGAGAGATTCAACCTAGACATAAGGAGAAATTATCTGTCAGTAAGAACAATCAACCAATGGAACTTGCATTCAGAAGTTGTGGGTGCTCCATCAGTGGAGGCTTTCAAGAAGAGACTGGACTGCCATCTGTCAGAAATGGTGTAGGGTCTCCTGCTTGGGTGGGAGGTTGGACTAGATGACCTACAATGTCCCTTCCAACTCTGTTACTCTGTTATAAACATAACTGAAAAGTGGAAATAAATCTACTTTTTTTCATTGTCTTGACTATGAGGATGGGGGAGTGGCTGAAAACTTTAAGAGGGAACTAATCTGCATTTTGGGATTTTGCATGGAATATACATCCTTATATAGCATCTTGGAGTAGTTTATTCCCATGAATAAATAAACTTTTATTGAGCTACTGTGAAGTAAATGGCTTAGCCAGAATTAGAGCCAAAGCTTTCTGACAAACAGCTGCGATCTTTGATTCTTGTATCCTGCTTTTGGTGGGGGGAGTTGGCAGATAATTTTTTTCTTTCTCGAGTGTGACAGCATTAATCTCCTCATCGCCATGGTTTCATAGTGCTGTGTTCTGAAATTCTCATTATTTCTGAGATAATATTTTTGGACATGACACGCCACCTAGTGGTGGGATTCCATTTTTCCACCCACTAAAGGCCAGGCTTCAAAATATCAGTCAGATGACTGTAATAAAGCAGAGATTATATAATTGACAAGAGACCCCAAATCTAATTTTAATGCTACTTAAAATTAGTAGGGCCGATTCAGGTTTTTAAATGAAACAATATGGATTTCTTATTCTGAGTTTCTAAAGGTACAACTTCCTTCTTCATGAAACAAGTTGATCCTTGATTGTATGAGTTTCGTGATGAATTGATAGGTCTTGTACAGGGGTGTCAAACTATTTCATTGAGGGCCGCATCAGGATTGTATTTGACCTCAGGGGGTGGGGGTGGCCAGGGTGGGCATGGCCAGCTCAATATCACTCGTGTCCGGGGGCGCCTGTGGTGGCCCGAGCGCACTGTCAGCAAAAACGGGATCCCGAGCTCCATTTCCGGCTGCGATGGCCTCGGCCCTCCCAAGCTCCATTTTGTCTGGCAGAGGCACTACGGGCCAGTCCTTTGCTGTTTCCAGGGCGTCCCCGCGGGCCAGATCTAAGCACCCCATGGGCCGGATCTGGCCCCCGGGCCTTGAGTTTGACATCCCTGGTCTAGCGGGTGCAGAGGTTGTTTCTGCATGACACCCTCCAAATCATTGTACAATTCGGCTGCACAGACATATCTATTTTAGCATTTGACAGGAATGATAGAAACAAACAAGTAGGAGTCAAAACTGAGGAGTAAGTCAAGTTAAGACATTGCGTCCAGGAGCAGATTCAGAAACACATGCCTATTCAAACTTCTGCTAGAAGATAGAACGTCCTCTTCGATCCTTCTACTCAGAAGAATCCATTGGCCATTTATAGTGGAGGCCATCACTTTCATGATAAATTATTAATCTTTCCATATGGAACAAGAATAGCAGTTCCTGATATCAAGTACGGCTAGTCCTCAGCAGGAATTGGGTATACCGAATTTAATGAAAAGAAGGACTAGGGTGACATCATAGCAATGTTCCATGGGGGTGGGGTGGGTCTGTTCATGTGCATCGGTTAGAACTCGCCTCATCTTCTTACAACGGCCACAGTGTCAGAACCCAAGCCCAACACAAGTGAAAATAGTAGAAACAACCTCCCAGTTGCAATATTGTGATCATTCAAAGTTATGATGGATCCCCCCCCAAAAGCTACTTACAACCCAGTTATGGATTTCTGACAACTGCATCTATCTCCATGGTCATATGACTGCAGTTACTTGACAGGCAGTTGCAGCAATCCAAGAACATATGTCCATGATTTATGATGTTTTTTTTGCGGATTCTGGCCTTTATGGTCAGTTTCCGACAAAAAATGTCCAGAGGAATATATAGATTTGCTTTATGTGTGCAGAATTCATTTAATTACTGCTGCCAAAAAAAAAATTGAGTCCAGGCCTGTGCGTGCCTTGACTTATGATTGTCAAGATTTGTGATGGAAATTCCGGGCTCTATTACAGTTATAAGTCGAGGATTACTTCTACGGTTAATTTTTTGGTAATTGCTATAATTATTGCAGCTGGGGTGTGTGTGCATGTGTGTGTGTTTTGTGTACTGATGCTTTCCTCTTAATGTGATGTTAGATTTCCTATGAGGTAAATGGTTAACAGTGGATTTCCTATGAGGTAAATGGTTAGATTTCCTATGAGGTAAATGGTTAACAGTGGATTTCCTATGAGGTAAATGGTTAGATTTCCTATGAGGTAAATGGTTAACAGTGGATTTCCTATGAGGTAAATGGTTAGATTTCCTATGAGGTAAATGGTTAACAGTGGATCATACCAAATTTTGACTAGGAATATTTTTGTAGCTTGTCAGTCAGCACCAGCAACTCTGCATAAGAATTGAGAGTATTTTCACGGTGCTTCAGGTAGTGAGCGGTTGGGATAATTCTTACAATGTGAAGGATGGTTCTTTTAAGAGGCAGCCTAATAATAGAAATCACTAATAATTAGCTATGAATGTTGGGACTGGAGGCATCAGACTGAAAAAGGCCTCCTGAGAGGACCTCTTGTTGCTGTCAAGTAGAGTTCAAATCTCACACCAAGCATGTTTGTATGTAGTTCGTAGCTTACAAGCAAACTATCAAAAATCTTCCGTCCTATTTAATCCACATTTTTTAAAAAGAAAGCTCCATCTGGAGGTTGAGATGGATTCTAGATGGGCCCTTACGGCGCATCCTTTTGTTTCCCTAATATGAAAAGCTTCCAGCTGAGAGTCGTCTTAACCATGTAAATGCAAATAGGATGGCTTTCATTAAAAATGGCTGTTTCTGCTAGAGAAGATCCAAAATTAGATTCTGATGCACATGGAACTGCACACTTCCCATTTAAACAGATAATTAGAAAAGAAGAAGACGGGAAGGGAATTCTTCCATTTCTTTTTGATTCTACGCAAAGCCTTTTATAAACTTCCAATGAATATGTATTTCAGCAACAATCACAAATCAGAGCACATTAGATCACATTTACCTGTGGCGTTGCCTGTGAGTGATGCGAATTGTATAACCTCTATCATTTGCGCAATGATGTCATTTCCTTCCTCATACCACTATGCCTCATACCACTATGCCTTTCCCGGATGCCTCTATTAACCTAGATTATATTCAGCTTTTTCAGTGATTTAAAGAGTATTTATTAGCAACAGTAAGGGGTTGGCTTTGCTCTTAGTATGAGAGGAGACATATTGATTAAATTGATGGTATTTAATTAGTAGAGGTATTTAAAGTGTATCTATTTATTTATGCCTCTCCTCTCTGAACAATCCTGGAAGCATAATTGAATTCAAATCGAACCAATTTGAAAGCATTTGATATTAACTTATCAAATAACACTAAATTGATTGAAATTAGGGTTTAGTTTATAGATCACCAATAATCCTTTCCACTGATTATAGACCAGAATATCTTAGCCCATATACGGTAGTTAGTTTGTGGTTCAATATGTTGTGTAAATATACAGGTTTTAGCTGTCACGCCAAACGTTCTCTTTTAATTAACCAACCACCTTTATTTATTGATAAAGGAGAATATTTGTAGCTCAGGGTTGGAACGAGGGGTCCTTGGTGCTCTCTGAGCTGTTTTCTTATAGACGGTTCATTACCCTAAGTAGATAACATCATCAGTGCTAGTACAGAGTTCTATTTGCTATCAGTTTATATTGTGGTGTTGGTGGGGCTGGTCTTAGAGTTTCATTGGTTGGGCTGTTTGGTTGATGGCTCTTTGGCAGCTCCTTGGTTGGGGAATTGCTTACTTGATTGTAGATCTTAACCTTGGAGTTAATCTATGATGATCTGAGTGCTGATTACTGCTGGAGAGATGCTGGAGTCTTTTTGTCCAGCCAACCAAAGAATCTCTGAGACTATCTCCACCCACACAAGACACCAGCATATAAACTGACAGCAAAGAACACTCCTTACTAGCACTGATGATGTTACCTAGTAAGGGTAATGAAACATTTGCAAGAAAACAAGCAATCTCAGAGAGCACCAAGGACCTCTCATTTATGCACAGGTACAGTATATGTGGTACCTTGCTCAACAGTAGTAACTGTGAGAGGGACCTTGGAGTCCTAGTGGACAACCATTTAAATATGAGCCAGGAGTGTGTAGCAGCTGCCAAAAAAGCCAACACAGTTCTAGGCTGCATTAACAGAGGGATAGAATCAAGATCACATGAAGTGTTAATACCACTTTATAATGCCTTGGTAAGGCCACACTTGGAATACTGCGTCCAGTTTTGGTCGCCACGATGTAAAAAAGATGTTGAGACTCTAGAAAGGGTGCAGAGCAACAAAGATGATTAGGGGACTGGAGGCTAAAACATATGAACAATGGTTGCTGGAACTGGGCATGGCTAGTTTAATGAAAAGAAGGATCAGGGGAGACATGATAGCAGTGTTCCAATATTTCAGGGGCTGCCACAAAGAAGAGGGAGTCAAACTATTCTCCAAAGCACCTGAGGGTAGAACAAGAAGCAATGAGTGGAAACTAATCAAGGAGAGAAGCAACCTAGAACTAAGGAGAAATTTTATGACAGTTAGAACAATTAATCAGTGAAACAGCTTGTCTCCAGAGGTTCTGAATGCTCCAACAGTGGAAGTTTTTAAGAAGAGATTGGATAACCATTTGTCTGAAGTGGTGTAGGGTATCCTGCCTAAGCAGGGGGTTGGACTAGAAGACCTCCATGGTTCCTTCCATCTCTGTTATTCTGTTATTTGTATAATAAAGTTAGAGATAGTACTTATACTTGTGTTTCTTGTCTGGATCACTATTATTTTGCAACTGACAGTGGGAAACTCTTTAGCCAACCGATGCAGGAAGCAAGTAGTCTCTAATTAGCAAATTGGGCATATTTGTCTTACTTATAGCAATCCTCTTAAGAAAAGTTAGCATTCTTGTACCTTCTCTAAGGGATCTAACAAGGTTCATAGCAAGATTTAGAGTGGAGTGGAGTGGAGTGGAGTGGAGTGGAGTGGAGTAGAGTAGAGTAGAATAGAATAGAATAGAATAGAATAGAATAGAATAGAATAGAATAGAATAGAATAGAATAGAATAGAATAGAATAGAATAGAAGAACAGAGTTGGAAGGGACCTTGGAGGTCTTCTAGTCCAACCCCCTGCTTAGGCAGGAAACCTTGCACCACTTCAGACAAATGGTTATCCAACATTTTCTTAAAAACCTCCAGTGTTGGAGCATTCACAACTTCTGGAGGCAAGCTGTTCCATTGATTGATTGTTCTAATTGTCAGGAAATTTCTCCTTAGTTCTAAGTTGCTTCTCTCCTTGATTAGTTTCCTTGATTTATAGCACAACCTTTTCATTATAATACTATACCTACCAGCTGTCTTCTCCATAAGCACCAGTCCAACATTTCCAGTGGAACTGGACACATTTGTGGAGGTGTCATTTTTAAATCATGTATAAATAAGCTAGAGCAGGGATGTCAAACTCAAGGCCCGCAAGCCAGATCCAGCCCACAGAGTACTCAGATCTGGCCCAGGGGGCCGCCCAGAAACAGTGAAGAACCGACCCGCAGTGCCTCTGCCAGCAAAAATGAAGCTCGGGAGTGCAGTGTTTGAGTTCCATTTTTAGCAGTGACAGCCTCCTGCAGCACTGTGCCAGCGAAAAAGGAGCCCGAGAGCACTGTGCGCAGCCCCCCTGAGCTCCGTTTTCACTGGCAGAGCACTGCAGGAGGCCATCACAGCTGAAAATGGAGCCCATGAGGGGTGTCCCCAACACGAGTGATGTTGAGCTGGCCACACCCACCCTGGCCACGCCCCCAGGTCAAAGACAACCCTGATATGGCCCACAATGAAATCAAGTTTGACACCCCTGAGTTAGAGGCAAACTCTGTCCCTTGAGGATACATTCAGTTGAAGCAGTGGTGGGTTCCTTCCAGTGCAGTCCACTCTATAGCACCGGTAGCGGCCTGCTGGTGACATCACAGTACTGGGCGCCGCCATTAAAAAAAATTCAATTTTTTAAAAAATTTCTTCTGCGCATGCCCAGAAGCCCAGAAGCCGGCACTGCGCATGCTCTGCCTTCCTACCCCACAGTGAGTCCAAGCAGGGGAGGATGGCTGAGGAAGCGCGTGAGACGCTGAAAGAACGGGCAGCAGGAGCTATCTTCATTGCCCTCCCTTCAGCAATCCGAGAAGTAACAAACACACGGTGATGATCCCAGGCATTTTTGCACGTTCGAGGCTTCTCGAGCTGCTGAGGTGAGGGGGAACAGATGGCAGGCGCCTAGGATCACTGAATGGGGAGAAGCATTCAGGCCAGACTGAGCCTCCTAGAAGAACCGCTGCCGCAGTCTTGCTGCTCCCGCTGCGGGGGGCTGCGTTGCAGGTGGGCAATGTCCCTTCCCTGCTTCTCCAGCCGCTGCCAAGCTCCCGAGGCCCACGCCCACCCGGTCACATGGCTGGCAAGCCACACCCACAAAATAAGCCACACCCACACCGAAATAAATATTTTCTACTTAGAACTTTAAACTGCGGTTTCTTTTCAAATGTCAAAGTTCCAGGAAAAGATCTATTTTCGCTTCTGATGAGAGTTATTCTTATCTGACAGATATTATATGAGCAGCATGTCAAGAGGGATAGGAAATGCCCAAAGTGCACTATTATTTTTTGAATGTCACCAAAAATGCAATACAGGATGAAAGTTGCATATACTGTATGTTGTTGCCGCTACAGAAGTAAAAGAGATTGAAACAGCTACAGCCACAATCCAATGAGTTGGTAAATATTCTCGAAACCAAGTTGAATCAATAGAAATAGATACATTTAACTATATGCTTGATTCCAGGTAGTTTTGGGTGCTACCAAAGTATCCTAGGTTTATTTGGACATTGGCATACTTTTCTTCTGCTTCCTTTCTTACTGATCCCAGCCTCTGAGATCTATCAGTGTGGTGGCAGGAACTCTCACTGATGGAGATCGGCCTGTGCCAATGGTGGGATTCAAACATTTTTACTACTGGTTCTGTGGGCGTGGCTTGGCGGGCATGGCAAGGGAAGGTTACTGCAAAATCTCCATTCCCTCCCGATCAGCTGGGATTCGGGAGGCAGAGAATAGATGCGGGCAGGGCCAGTCAGAGGTGATATTTACCGGTTCTCCGAACTACTCAAAATTTCCGCTACCGGTTCTCCAGAACTGGTTAGAACCTGCTGAATCCCACCTCTGGCCTGTGCCAGAGGAGAACCAAGGTTGTACTTATACCCATTGAAGGCAAAAGGTCAGATGCCTCATCAGCTAGTTTGTCTTCACTCCAGTATTGCCACTTTACGATGTGAAAGGGAAACTGGGAAGTAAGAGGAAATGGTGCCTCTGAACATGCTTTCAGTGCAGAAATATTCCTGAGATGTTAAACCGGATCCCCCCCCCTCTTTTTTTGCCTAATGCACCCCAGCTGGATTGCAGTTGGTGTCGTGATATGAATATAGATCCATGAACAAACATAAGATTGAATTCATAAGATTGAATTCATTGTGGTTCTTCACAGAGAATGCAGTGGTGGATACTAGGCTGAAGATGAGCAGGATTTTTAAAGAGACAGGCTTCATTTATTGGATAGGCCAACTTGGCTGTTCTACTTTGGAGCATTTTTACTCCAGCCATATAGGGTTTCCCAAGTTGCAATAAATAAAACTTTGGTAAATCTCGCTCAGCTTTTTCATCTTTTTAGGGCCATCTAGATGAGAAATGGAAGATTTGATCTCTTCAACCACAGTAACGAAACTTGAAAATGTATCTCTTGTCCCTTTTTATACACTGAGCTAGATGAGAGGGGAAATTAAATGGGACATATGCATAAAGTCTCTTCGTCCACATTCTTTCACTCTACCAACCTACATATTTTTAATTTGTTATTTCATGTGAAACCTAACTTCACTCTAGCTAGTAGATCCTATAATTCAGCCCCATCCTTTGTTTATTCTTCCCAGATATGTACTATTAAGCCAGGATTGTTGAATAAGCCACGATGTCTACTTCACTCATTGGATTCAGTTAAGAAAACAATCAAGTTAGGCTTAATGGTAGCCACCATTTGGGTGGCCAGTAGCTGCTCTTCAATCCCTGGAATATTTTTTTTATTTTATTTGTTTGTCAAACATGTGGAGTAGAAGTGAACAGGACCAAACCCTGAATCTGCTCTGAGCCAAGATTTTTCCTGGATTAGGAAAGTTTGAAGGTTATTCTTCATTTGTAAAAGTTATGATGAGTGTTGTTTAGTGTTACACTTCAATTTATGTCTTTTCAATGATGTGAACAGTGCCAGAAATGTTCAGTTTTTCTGGTATTAGGCTTTGAGTTGAGTTTGGATATCTTGGTCACAATATGGAAGTGATTTCCCTCTTCCTAATAATAATAGCAGTAGTAACAATAATAATTTATTAAACTGGTTTGTCGCCCAACTCTTAGTGAGTCTGCATGACTTCTTCCAAGATATGTCTTGATGTCCCAGTGTAGCCCCTATGCCTGAGATTTCCTAGTACAAGGGTCGGCAACCTTAAACACTCAAAGAGCCACAAAGGCCCTAACCGGAAGCCCCTTGTTCAATTCTGTAGCCGACTGGAAGTCCAGTTCCCCCCCATCACCACCATAGAGTCTCCTCCTAGCACGGTGTCCTTTTTCCTATGCCGACCGGAAGTCTGGTCCCCACCACCACCATAGAGTCTCCTCCTAGCGCAGCATCCTTCTTCCTCTACCAACCGAAAGACCTATCAATTGTGGAGCCGACCGGTGACAAGGAGCCGCAGCAGATGGATGAAAGAGCCACATGCAGCTCCAGAGCCGCGGGTTGCTGACCCCTGTCCTAGTAGGTCATAAAAATAGATTGAGCAATCACCTGTGATCCTAAGGCTTTGATATGCCTACCTCTGGATTAATGTGGCATAAATCCCCAGTTGTTTGATGAATTAGGTTAAAGTGGGAGATTCATGGCTGGCTGAAAGATCTGAATTACAGTAACAGTAATTTGGGTCTTCCTGCATGGTCCCATTAGCTAACAGCACCTAGCTAACCTTGGCTGATCTTGAGAAGCTAAGTGGGGTCAGATTTGGTTAGTACTTGGATGGGAGACCAGAGGAAATCTCAGGGCTGTAGGTTAGATTACAAAGTCAATAATGCATCTTGGGAGAAGACAATCACAAAAACCACTTCCATACTATTGCCAAGAAGCCGATGAAATCATCAAGAGTTGGTCCCAACTCAAAGGAATGCTCACCTTTACCTTCCTAGAAGCAGAAGTGGTCCACATGCAAGATTTGTGTCTCTGTTCAGTAGTTTAGAGTTTCCAGTGTTGTTGCTTTAACAGCTTTTGCCAGTTTGAGACTTCCAGAAGTTCCGGATTATAGCTCTGTTAACTTCCATCCAGCATGAGCCCAGAGGATATGGGAGTAGTAATCCAGACTCTCAAAAGGCACCAAACAGACAAAAGCTGGCAGGCAGTCTTTTCTGTAAATAAAATATAATAATCAGGAAGCAAAAGAAAGAAAGAAAGGTTTATTACTCGGATGCTGCTTCAAATATTACTCCTCGGTTGCAGAAACACTGGGATGCCCCGTTGCATTGGAACACGGGCTTAATAAATACCTATTGCTTCTCTGCATGAGCTGCCACTCAGAGCTGTTGAAAACACATGATCTCACCATTGTAGAGGCACCACATTGTCTGTAATAAATATATCATGCACTACATCAAATCTGAGTGACAGCTGTGCTGTAAGAAAATTGAAGAGGGGTTGGAAACTGTGTAGGCTGAAGGGAAGAGGCCTATTTTTCTTCTCCTTATAAATGTGCACTATTGATTCTGTTCAGTGGCAGATGTGGTGGGGTGAGGGGGCTGGGAGGAGAGGGGAAAAAAGATACTATGATCTTTTTATAGGAAAGTTAATGAAAGCGTCATGTCAAATAATATTAAGAAGAAAGACAGGAGCATCGGAGGCTGGTGGTGCATGTCGAACGCAAAGCTCAAATTATCCCTTGGAATAATTTATAGGCACTATGGAGAACCAGCAGCCTTGTGGCCAATAAAGACAGGGCCTGGGGCTGAAATTATTGGCTCTGATTGAGATTCAGGTCCCTGTTCTTCTGTTATAAATTCTTCAAGATTTCATCTGTAGGATGAGTTGTTCTTATTAAGAATGTCATGTTGAGTTGAGCCCTCAACTCCTGGTGTGAGTACACAGACGTGTCTACATGGTTTTGCTGGCAGCATTTATTTATTTAATTAAGTCTGCATCCTGCCCATCTCTCGATCCAAAGCGACTCTAGGAAGCTTACAATACAATGAAAACATAAACAAAAGAACATTACACCAAAAAAAAGCAACAAGAATCGCATACAAGCTAAGCACATGAATGCTACAGAGGTGGTATCTTCTCCATTACTCCACCGGTCACCTCCAACCTAGTGTGTCTCCATCCCGGCCCCACACCAATCGATAAAGCCAGGTTTTAAGGCCCTTCCGGAAGGCCAAAAAGGTGGAGGAAGATCTCACCTCCGGGGCCAAGCTGTTCCAAAAGGCAGAGGGTCACAGCAGGAAAAGCTCTTCTCCCAGACACCACCAGCTAAAATTCCTTGCCTGATGTGGTCCTCAGCATGCCCCTTCTGCTGGAGCAAATGGGGTGGGCCAAACCCACTGAGGCGAGACAGTTCCTCACATAATTAATAATAATTAGAATTTGCCATTGTGTTTTTCTGGGATGGTTTTCCCTGCCGCTTGTGTGGACCAATTGCCAATGGGCCATGAACTGGTAGCAGTCCTCAGACCAGAGTTTGGGGACCCCTAGCCTAGACTGCATTACTAGTATTCCTGTTACTCTGCCAAACAAGTCCCAATTCAGACCAACCCTACTTAGAAACATGTCCTCTTCCGCCTCCCCCTTCTCTATTTCTATTACTATTATTCATACCCTCATTGACCCTATTTATTTATTTATTTATTTATTTATTTATTTATTTATTTGTTTGTTTATTTATTTATTTATTTATTGGTTCTTATATGCCGCCCTACTCCCGAGGGACTCAGGGCGGCGTACAGCAATATACAAGAACACTGGAAAATAAACATTAATTAAAACCAAGTTCAAAAATTAAAAAAATTAAATATTTAAAAAATATCCATCAACCATACATACCCAGGGGAGAGCTCAGATGGATTAGTCTCTACCCCCTGCCTGCAGGAAAAGCCATGTCTTGACGGCTTTTCGGAAGGCCAGCAGGGTGGGGATAGTTCGGGTCTCTGGGGGAAGATGGTTCCAGAGCACGGGGCCCCCCCACAGAGAAGGCCCTCCCCCTAGGGCCTGCCAGCCGGCATTGTTTGGCTGACGGGACCTGGAGGAGACCAACTCTGTGGGCCCTAACCGGTCGAAGGGAAGTATGAGGCAGAATGCGGTCCCGAAGGTAACCTGGTCTTAAGCCATGAAGAGCTTTAAAGATGATGATCAACACCTTGAATTGTACCCGGAGACCGATGGGCAACCAATGCAGCTGGTGGAGTATAGGTATAACGTGGGTGTACCTTGGCACACCCACCACAGCACGCGCAGCCGCATTTTGCACCAACTGAAGTCTCCGGATACTCTTCAAGGGTAGCCCCATGTAGAGCGCATTGCAATAATCCAAACGGGAGGTGACAAGGGCATGAGTGACCGTGAGTAGATCCTATGAAGTTATTGTGCCTCATTCTAACCTACCAAGTTAGATTCAGTGTTGTTGTGATGATACAATGTGGAGGGAGATCCCAGCTGGATCACCTTCTTGGATGAGAGGCACGACTTCCATGCCGTGCCAATCATTTAATCATCATTTGTAATAGTTACAACGGCTCTACAAAGTAGGCCAGTAGTTATAGATTCACCTACTCATGAAAAGAAGCTTCTCAAATAGTTAAATATGACATATTTTTGCCAGATATTATCAGTTCATATTCTTTACACTTTTCTGGGTTTTAGTGACGACAGTGATTTCTCTAATTTAAACAAGCAATCTGTCTTAGTGGGTTAGTAGCATGATTGGAAAAGAAATAGTAGCTAACATACATACATACATACATACATACATACATACATACATACATACATACATACATACGAGGGGTGGGTTCTACTTACCTTCCCCACCGGTTCGCATCGTGATGGAAGTACACATTTTGTGCATGCACGTCACTTCCCGGAAATGACCCTCTGCGCATGCGCAGAAGCCTTTGCGCATGCACAGAGGGTTTTTTTTGCAATCCACGGTGACCAGGGGACCGGTTCGGGAGTGTGGACCGCTAGTCATCGCTGCCGGTTCAATGACCGGTGCCAAATTTCCGCTACTGGTTCTAAAGAACCAGTCCGAACTAGCAGCAACCCACCACTGATACAAACATACATGAAACTCATCCAAATTATCTTAGCCCCATATTTCTGCATAACCGGGAACTTTAAGGCAGCTTATTTTCAAAAATGCAGAAATTAAACATCAGAAAGGCATAGCCTGAGCCCAGGTTTATGTCCCACTCACAAAATTCTCCAAAAATTGCTGTCAAAATTTGCTACCTTTAACGGATTAAAAGGAGAAAAGTATATCCTGTATGGATAGAGAATATTCATACCACTTACATTTAATTTTAATCAAATATAAATGAAAGCAAAGCAGATTTAGTTTTAATTTGCCCCATCTATTAGTTTGTGGTCCCTGGGTGGTTGGTGCTTATCCAAATGGAATCCACATCTTAGGAGAATTCCATACATCCCCATCATTCATTCAGAGTTCAGCCAAAGGTTAACTTCTAAAAGCAAATCCCTGAGCAATGCTACGAAAGATTTTGCAGGATCTACAGCTAATCATGCTGAGCGATTAAAATCAGAGGTGGTATTTACCTACTTTCCCTACAGGTTCGCAAATGTGAGTGCGCGCGACCTTCCGCGCATGCGCTTTGCTTCAAAACATGCCGAAATAGTACGGCAAAGAGCTGGGGTGGGTGGGAGCTACCTGTTCGCCTGAACTGGTCCAAACCAGTAGAATGCCACCTCTGATTAAAATGTTGGATTGTACCTTTTATGACTGTATGTTGCCCAAAGCAAAAGATAGATCCTAACACCTTCATAATACTGCAATTAACGATTTGGTAGTAAGTGGAATTTATTTATTTTATTTATTTATTTATTTGGCTTTTCTTATACGCCGCCCAACTCCCGAGGGACTCAGGGCGGCGTACAACACAAGAAAAATACAAGAAATAACCAATAAACAGAATTAAAAGCATAATATAAAAATTAAAAATTACAATATAAAAAAAAAAAACCATTCAACAACCAAACATACCCGGGGGAGAGTTCAGCTGGAATTAAGCTCTGCCCCCTGCCTGCAGGAAAAGCCACGTCTTAACGGCTTTTCGGAAGGCCAGCAGGGTGGGGATAGTTCGGGTCTCTGGAGGAAGTTGGTTCCAGAGCGCGGGGCCTGCCACAGAGAAGGCCCTCCACCTAGGACCCGCCAGCCGGCATTGCTTGGCTGACGGGAGCTGGAGGAGGCCAACTCTGTGGGCCCTAACCGGTCGAAGGGAAATATGAGGCAGAATGCGGTCCCGGAGATAACCTGGTCCTAAGCCATGAAGGGCTTTAAAGATGATGATCAACACCTTGAATTGGACCCGGAGACTAATGGGCAACCAATGCAGCTGGCGGAGTATAGGTGTCACGTGGGTGTACCTTGGTACACCCACCACAGCACGCGCAGCCGCATTTTGTACCAGTTGGAGTCTCCGGAAACTCTTCAAGGGTAGCCCCATGTAGAGCGCGTTGCAGTAGTCCAAACGGGAGGTGACAAGGGTGTGAGTGACCGTGAGTAGAGCCTCCTTCTCCAAATATGGCCGCAACTGGTGCACAAGGCGAACCTGTGCAAAGGCCCCCCTAGCCACAGCAGTAAGATGATGCTCCAATTTTAGCTGTGGATCTAGGAGGACCCCCAAGTTGCGGACCTGGTCCGAGGGAGTCAGTTTCGCTCCCTCGAGAACCAAGGAGGGACAGTTGTCGTAGTCCTTAGGAGGCAATAACCAAAGCCACTCAGTCTTGTCAGGGTTGAGTCTGAGTCTGTTCCTCCCCATCCAGATCCTAACGTCGTCCAGGCACCGGCACATTACATCAACTGCCGCACTGAAGTCAGATGGGGTGGTGATGTACAGCTGGGTGTCATCAGCGTACTGGTGGAAACGCACCCCATGTCTGCGGATGATCTCACCCAGCGGTTTCATGTAAATGTTAAACAGGATGGGCGAGAGAACCGACCCCTGAGGCACCCCGCATAACAGGGGCCTAGGGGAGGATCTCTGCCCTCCTGTTAACACCGACTGCATCCTATCGGCGAGATAAGAGGAGAACCACCGTAAAACGGTGCCTCCCACTCCCAACTCGCCGAGACGATGCAGAAGGATACCATGGTCGATGGTATCGAAAGCCGCTGAGAGGTCAAGTAGCACCAGGATAGAGGAATTTCCCCCCAATGTAATGCTGCAAGGCAAGCAAGCTCTTCCAAACTTGAGCAAAATATATGAATCATTGGGGTCAACAGCCATACAATCGTTTCTTCCTTCTCTTTGTTGAGATATTATTTTACACAACGTCAAAAAAAATTCATCAAGGTTGGGAGCCATTCATGAGGATCAATAAAATAGATTCTGAGATTTTTGGTCATTACTTTTACCCTCCCAGTGATAATATCCTGCCCATAAAGTAGAATTTTTCCTTCAATCTATCCTTACATTTCCTTGTTAACCAACAGTTTTGATATCACAGTATTTTTTTTTCAACTCTTTTGTTTCTATAGAAGAGATTCTGAAAAGCCAAATTGCTCACTGGTGGTCTCCTGATGGCACAAGATTAGCCTATGCAACTATTAATGACTCCCGGGTCCCATTAATGGAGATACCCATGTTCACCGGAAGCCTTTACCCAAAAGTGGAAGCCTATCACTACCCAAAGGTAGGATAGTTTTTACTATTCATCTAACATTCAAGGTTTGGTTACTTTTACTGGGAGATACAATTCCAAGTTAACCGAATGCAATTAGAAAAGCAAGATTATTTCTGAATGGATCTATTAACTATAGTCTTCGGGGTCACATTTACAGAATCACAATCTGTAATACTAATGGTGCTCGTTTAGCGACCACAATTGGGTCATGAGGCAAAGCGGTTGCTAAGCGCACCTGTACTCATAGTCTTACTTACCGTATAGCTTTCTTTTGCTATACAGACTTACATAGCTCATAAATGCAAGAATTGTTCACCAGGTTAATTTATTATCACCCTCATAATGGCAAAGAGTTATTAAATGAGGTCGTTGCTAAATGAGGACTGAGCTAGGTCACTTTTTCAACAAGGCTGTGGTCAGAGGCTTCAAGATGACCAGAGGATCAATAGGGAAAATAGGGCACTTTATGTGACACTGTGGCTTATGGACTATTCCCATTCTGAATACATAAGCATTATACTGAATACATAATACATTATGAGTCACGGTGGCGCAGTGGTTAGAGTGCAGTACTGCAGGCTACTTCTGCTACTGCCAGCTGCCTGCAATTTGGCAGATCGAATCTCACCAGGCTCAAGGTTGACTCAGCCTTCCAGCCTTCCGAGGTGGGTAAAATGAAGAGCCAGATTATTGGGGGAAAGATGCTGACTCTGTAAACCGCTTAGAAACGGCTGTAAAGCACTGTGAAGCGGTATATAAGTCTAAGTGCTATTGCTATAAAAATCAGTCAATGGTGGATTTCCATCCTAACTATCATTATGTTCTCCTTTTGTTTTCTAGGTCGGGACAGAAAATCCAAGCATTTCCTTACATGCAGTTGTGTTGAATGGGCCTCCTCATGTTCTAGAGATGACTCCTCCGGATGATCCACGAATGAGGTTTGTGTGGTACTACCTTAAAGTAAGGATGAGAACATTGTTCTGCCCCAGCTACGGACCACAAAGAACGCAGCACACACAAAGTCTGTACAAACCTTAGTTTACTAATTAAGAACTACTAATGAGCTTTCTTAGTAGTCATCAAACACAAATACAGTTTAAAGCAGTGTTTTCTGAACACCGGCTGTTAATTCAACTTCATTAACAGCCAACATGAGTCCACGAAATAATAACTCAATTCTGAGTAAACAATCTTGTAGATAACAGCGATCTTACAGTGGTTGGCAAAATGCCCAGAAGCAATTTGCAGGAAAAATGCCAAGAGCGAGAACAAGAGCCGATCAGACATTTCTGGAGTCAAGACACGAAGGAATATGAACGAAGTTGTTTCCTGCAAATTTGCTCCTTCGTCATCATCCCTTAAATAGGCTAGGGGAGTGGCCAATTAGCCCCAAGCCTTACTCCCAAGGAGGCTCCTCCTGAGGAACCATTCCTGCCTTTTGGCAGCTCTGCGTGCGGGTGCATTGAGAATAGGCTCCTCCTCTTCTTCCTCATCACTGATGGGAGCTTCTGGAGGTTCTGAAGGCCCTGGCTGAATCTCCACTTCTGGCACCGAGTCCTCTCCAGCCTCCTCACTATCCGAATCGGGTGCCAGCTGCACAGGCCGCTGGTGCATCACCACATCAGCCTCTTCGCTGTCGGAATCAGCTACCAGCTGCACGGGCTGCTGGCGGGCCACAACAAACATAAAATGAAGCTCTGGTATATAATCAGCTGCCTTTATCCTTAGATTTTCTAATTCTATTCTTTCTTCACTTCCCTACCCGTTTTTGGGTGCTGGTTGTATCGTTTTGGATATCAAATAGGCTTGTCTAGTTGTCTTGACCCAGATTTATGGCTGCTGGGGTCAGAGACATAATAGTAGTGATAGAAGTTCAGTGACAAACCACACTCAACGTGTAGTCCTGATGGAACTACATCTACATGGAGGGAAGTAAGCAGTGGGGTACACCAAGTTTCTGTCTTAAGCCCAGTACTCTTCAGTATCCTCATTAATTATTTAGATGAAGGAATAGAAAGGGAACTCATCAAATTTGCAGACAACACCAAACTGGCAGGAATAGCCAACATCCCAGTAGGTTCAAGATCCAGAATGATCTTAGCAGACTTGAACAGAGAAAAGTAAGGTTTTACACTTAGGCAAGAAAAAGCAAATGTACAGGTACAGATTAAGTGAAACCTGGCTCAATAGTAGTAAGTATGAGAGGAATTTTGGAGTCACGGTGGACAATCACTTACATATGAGCCAGCAGTGTGTGGCAGCAGCCAAAATAGCCAATGCAAACCTAGGTTGCATTAATAGAGGGATAGAATCAAGACAGTGGTGGGTTCCTACCGGTGCGGTCCAATCTATAGCACCGGTAGCGGCCCGCTGGTGACGTCACAGTACCGGTGCGGTCAATTGCCGGTGCCTGGGCACCGCCATTTTTTTAAAAAAAATTTAAATTTTTTTAAAAAATTTCTTCTGCGCATGCCCAGAAGCCGAGCTTCCGGCACTGCACATGCTCTGCCTTCCTACCCTACAGTGAGTCCAAGCAGGGGAGGATGGCTGAGGGAGCGTATGAGACGCTGAAAGAACGGGCGGCAGGAGCTATCTCCATTCCCCTCCCTTCACAGCAGTCCGAGAAGCCACGAACGCGCGGTGATATCCTAGGTATTTTTGCACGTTCGACGCTTCTCGAGCTGCTGAGGGGAGGGGGAACAGGCGGCAGGAGCCTAGGATCATCGAATGGGGAGAAGCATTCAGGCCGGATGGAGCCTCCTAGAAGAACCACTGCCGCGGTCTTGCTGCTCCCGCTGCGGGGGGCTGCATTACGGGTGGGCAATGCCCCCCTGCTTCTCCGGCCGCTGCCAAGCTCCCGAGGCCCACGCCCACCCGGTCACATGGCTGGCAAGCCACACCCACAAAATAAGCCACACCCACAGAGTGGTAGTAAAAAAAAATTAGGAACCCGCCCCTGAATCAAGATCACATAAACTATTTGTACTACTTTATAAAGCCTTAGTAAGACCACATCTGGAACACTGCATCCAGTTTTGGTCACCACGTTATAAAAAGGACATTGAGATTCTGGAATGAGTGCAGTGAAGAGCAACAAAGATGATTAGGGGCCTGGAGGTGAAAACATATGAAGAACGGTTGCAGGAACTGGGTATGTCTAGTTTAATGAAAAGAAGGATTGGAAGTAACATGATAACAGTGTTCCAATATTTGAGAGGCTGCCACAAGGAAAAGGGGGTCAACTGATTTTCCAAAGTACCAGAAGGCACGACAAGAAGTAATCGGTGGAAGATTATCAAAGAGAGATCCAATCTAGAACTAAGGAGGAATTTCCTGACAGTGAGAATAATTAACCAATGGAACGATTTGCTTCCGGAAGTTGTGGGTGCGCCAACATTGGAAGTTTTTAAGAAGAGATTGGACAACCATTTGTCTGAAATGGTATAAGGTTTCTTGCCTGAGCAGCGGTTGGACTTGATCCTTCCAAGTCTGTTATGCTGAATCAGAATTAAGGCTCATTTCAATGAAACCCATCTCATCCATCTAATAAAAACTCTAAGCACATTCTTATATATATATATATTTAAGTGCCTATGAAGGCAATGGAGTCCAATGGACTATTGTCAATGATACTCATACTTCAGTACCTCTCAGTCCATCTAGTATTAGTTGGGATGTTGATCCTTTATTGTATCATTCAATACCCAGTTTGGTCTAGTGGTGAAGGCATCAGGCTAGAGAAACCAGGAGACAGTGAATTCTAGTCCTGCCTTAGGCATGAAAGCTGGCTGGGGGACTGGGGCAATCACCAGGAGATGGAAAGTTCTAGCCACATCTTAAGCCATGAAAGCCAGCTGGAGACTTTGGGTCAGCCCTTCTCTCTCAGCCCAACTCCCCTAACAGGGCTGTTGTGGTAGAGAAAATAAGAGAAGGAAGAAGTATTAGGTATGTTCACTGCCTTGAGTTATTTCTACAAATAATAAAGGCAGAGTGTCAATAAATAAATTCCGGCTCTGATGCTACCATAATCAAACGAAAGCAGAGCATCTTGGTCTTTCATCTCCATTCCACAATAGGGCCATAGAAAATTCTTAGCAAGCAAGAACAGGTGATTCAGTTCCATAGGGGTGAAATGCAGTAGCATCCACTGTAGATTTAGTATACGTTGCATTGCAGCTTTATATATTTAATATACATTGTGACTGAAATAGTGGGGTGGAGCAGGGAAGGAATAGGAATATTTGCTATGGGTGAGTAGAGAGAGAGCAAAGGAAGAGATTGTGCTTCACTCAGTCTGGGAAAAAATAGAATGGGTGCCCCCATCCCCCGGGGAGTTGTAAGGTTTGAATGGAGCAATGAGCTTTCAGAAACAGTGAAAAATACAGAGCAAAGAAAGTTCATGTCTTAATGGGTCATGTTAGGAGCAACAGCATGATAATTATGAAAGTTCCTGAACAGCAGAGAACAGAACAGCCCAGGGTGAAAATACAGGGCATGGGGGATTACTGGGGAACCGGTGGAGGACTGAAGACAGTTCTCTGTTCTCGTGGATCTGATGGCGGCGGTCAAGGGAGAAGCTCCTTCAAACTCCACTCTCAATCAAGAAGATGGCAAGAATCACCACAAGTTTGCTCCAGGCAGAGCCTCCCTGCAAAGAGGCCATAAAATAGCAATTTCCACTGTGTTCAAAAGCTGGTCAGCTGATGACCAGCAGAGAAGAGAGAAGATATGATGGCATGTAATAAAGAGTGGATTTGCTGAAGGGAGGGGGTACATTCCGGAGGAACAAGAGGCAACTCAATCCAGGTATCACCTGTGAGAGAAACGGATTGAAGACAGCAGACTTCACTTGTGAAATATATTTTTCTTGTGAGATACCTTCACTATGTGAGTGCTAAATTTGTCGGTAGCTGTGAAATAATTTTATAAAAAACTCCGCTTGGAAGAATAACCATGTTATATGTTTTTGCGTTGGGGCCTGACATGCAAGATATCCGATATCTAGACTATGGCTACTAAACTACAAAGCTTAACACAGCCCAACACATTAGCATGTAGACCAGTGGTGGGTTCCTACCGGTGCGGTCCACTCTATAGCACCGGTAGCGGCCCGCTGGTGACGTCACAGTACCGGTGCGGTCAGTTGCCGGTGCCTGGGCGCCGCCATTAAAAAAAATTTTTTTTAATTTTTTTTTTAAAAATTTCTTCTGTGCATGCCCAGAAGCCGAGCTTCCGGCACTGCGCATGCGCTGCCTTCCTACCCCACAGTGAGTCCAAGCAGGGGAGGATGGCTGAGGGAGCACGTGAGACGTTGAAAGAATGGGCGGCAGGAGCTATCTCCATTCCCCTCCCTTCAGCAGTCCGAGAAGCCACAAACACGCGGTGATGATCCTAGGCATTTTCGCACATTTGAGGCTTCTCAAGCTGCTGAGGGTAGGGGGAACGGGCGGCAGGACCTATCTCAGTTCCCCTCCCTTCAGCAGTCTGAGAAGCCACGCCCACCTGGTCACATGGCCGCAAGCCACACCCACAAAATAAGCCACGCCACAGAGTGGTAGTAAAAAAATTAGGAACCCGCCCCTGATGTAAACCTATGAAAAAGCTAAAAAGGAAATGAAAAGACTAAAACACCTTGTCACCAGCAATCAACACCTAGAGAAGCTGAGATTAATAACAAGAATAACATTAGACAAACAATCAAACTGTAAATAAAAGCATGATAATTTACATCATCATATAATCAAGGAAGCACCAAGGTCTTTCATTCTGGTGGCGAATTTGGGGAAGAGGGAATATTTAACCTGTCCAACCTGCTCTGTGTCACTGTGTTTTTCTGCCAATTTCTGTCTCTTTGGCAAACGACCATGTTCTGTATATCCTACCCTCCAAGCTGCAGCTGAATTCTTGGGCTAAACCTTGCTGACAGCTGCAGAATCTTGTTTATTATTTCTCATCTTCCTTTCTCGATTCCTGACTCCTTTGTATGCACAGCCAACCTTTTCCAAAACGCAGGAGTTTTCTCTCCAGCAATGCAGCATATTAATCCCAATGAGAGCAATGGCTCCTTATGCATATTTTATAGCCAGCAAATGAACTCATAAAAATTGTATGGACTGTACACATTATGAAAAGCTATTGTATGATAATTTAAAGATGGCTTTGACCTGCAGGTTCCATTTGAATATGATCAGGCATCGTGGTTTGTCAGTCTTCCTGTTGGGGAGGGCTCTTTTTTTCATCCCAACCACCACCACCCCTCTCCCGTCTCCAGTTCTAGGTAGAAAACCTGTCCATATTCGGTCTCAGTTATTACAGTAAAGCCTAACACCAAATAAAACTCTTACATTCTGCCTCAAGTTTGAACGTCCTTTGTGAGATGGAATTTCTGAGATGGACAAAGCCAAAATAATATTATTTAAGAAGGCATTGTCTTACTACAATGAGAAAGTTGACTAGGTCAGCTTTGAAGGACTGTTCCACTTGCAGCTTAGATATTGACATCTAAATCAAGATTCTGGTTCTCTCCCTTTAAAAAAAATCTTTATTTTTATACCAGATCTGGATTTCAAATAGAGGACTATCTTTTTTTATAACCAGGACACCTGATCACCCCTTTAGCTGCTAAAGAAACCTTTTATAGACCTTCGTCTCTTGTAGCTTATTAAGGCTTTTTGTTGGTCTCCATGGGCTTCTGTACTTTGGCTAGAGGTGATTAGAAAAACTCAAGGGGGTTGTAGGTGACTCATTGCAGACTAAAGTGTATTGAGAATCACCGGGATGATTCAGGTGTTGGAGTAGGGAAATTTAGGTCAGATATTTAATACCAAGTGATTTGGGGCTGAATGTTCTATCTTCCGCCCAGTCTTCTTATTGTAGAGGAAAACCACAATAAAAAGTGAAATAGTCCTCTACTTACATCAGCGGTGGGTTGCTCCCAGTAACGCCGGTGGCAGGAGGGTCGACCCACCCTCCTGGGATGCTTCTGCGCATGTGCAGAAGCGTTGCGGGCGAGTGCGCAAACCGGTAGCAAAGGGTTTTAGAACCCACTACTGACTTACATCAGTGGTGGCTTCCTACCGGTGCGGTGCGGGACACCGCACCGGTAGGAGCCCGGCGATGACATCATTTTTAGGTGCTTTTTTCCGGCTTCTCCGCGTCCTGAGCTTTTGGAAAAAAGCCCTCCCACCCGCCCTTGTTTTAATAGCGACCTTTATTCTTCCTCCGAAGCACAGCTGAGAAGCTCCTCAGCTGTGTTTTGGCTTGTAATGTCATCCTAAGCATGCGCGGAAGTGAAATCGCCCGATGGAACGCGAGTTCACTTCTGCGCATGCTCGCGATGCGCACCGGTAGCGAAAATAACCGGAACCCTCCGCTGACTTACATCCATTTATTCAGTGACTATTCAAAGTTGGTCACTAAAACAAATGACTCATAACCCATACTTATGCAGACAGAGAGAGAGAGAGAGAGAGAGAGAGAGAGAGAAAGAGGGAGAGAAACAGAGAGAAAGAGAGACAGAGAGAGATGGATGTAATATCAGCCTTTCGAACCTGAGCTGCAGAGTTTTGCACAAAGCTGATCTGAATTAACAGTGGCATCGCAAGTCTAGAAGCATAAGCTGTTTACTGGCGACATGTGTTTTGTTACTTCACAGTGTACGGTGATAGGGGAGATCATAAAGATGTTAGTTGCTTGTTCTCCTGATTGCTGCTATTATTTATTTAGCATTTAACATCATAGTATTCTCCCTTTTGCAGAACAAAAGGAAAGTGATAGAGGAGATAAAAGGCAAATGTGAGGAGTGACTATTATATAATGATGCGTAGTAAAAGAATCACGGGAATCCTGCTAGGTACAGTCATAAGTGGGGAAGAGCTGAGTTGAATTGAACCTGATTCCAGCTTGGTTGTTTGTTCTCTTGCAGCCATTTTGTTACCCAACTAGGTAACGTCATCAGTGTGTGTCTATAAGCTCTGCAAGAGAAAGCACGTGTGAGACCAGCCACTCCTGGTTTTGTCTGTTTCCAATTCAATTTGTAGAGGGTGTTTTCAGTTACATTGGTCACATGATCTCTACAAATGAGATTCATCAGTTGTGGGTGATCATGGGTATCAAACTTTGGGATTCCAACCCTCTACTACGAACTGATTTCATAGACTTTTGTACTTTAGATGATTTCATAAAGCCTTAGGAGTTAACCTGCTGCTCCCTGGTTGCAGGAAGGAGTAGACACAGAAGTTATCCGAAGGGAACATGTAATTGGCCTTCTCCTAGGCCAGTGTTTCCCAGCCATGTCAATTTTCACGCGTGTGGATTTCAACTTCTAGAATTCCACAGCCAGCATGGTCATTAAGCAGAATTTTGGAATTTGAAGGCCATACATCTGGAAATTGACATGGTTGGGAAACATTACCTTAAACTGTCAGAGCAGAGAGATACAGATAACAGTGGTACCTTGGTACTCAACCGCTTTGAAACTCATCAAATTTGTACTCAATGCATTTTAACATGGAAATTTGTGCCAGTACTCATAATTTTTTGGTGCTCAGTTAACAAACTAGAATTTGTCGGTGTCAGAAGCCTTGTGATTCACTACATTATTCCTTATGGGAACAGTTTGTTTGGTTCTCATCATTTTGGGTACTCATCGAGCCTCCTGGAACCAATTAACGTTGAGTACCGAGGTACCACTATATATATTTTTATTGTTTGATTTGATTTCATTGGTATACAATTCAACGCCCAGATATTCTGTTACATGTTCTCGTATATAGTATGTGTCTATGTGTGTGTATGAAAGTCATGGAATATAGTATGGTATGGCATCATGGAATATCTGTATTTCTCAGCTCTGATGGCATAAGGGAAATAGACAGTATATACTTTTTCAGTGGATTTGTGGCATATACCTTCGTGGTTTACACAAGAGTGTACAAGAATGTACAGCGGTATAATTCCCTGAATTCAGGGATGAAATCCAGCAGGTTCTAACATGTTCTGGAGAACCAGTAGCGGAAATTTTGAGTAGTTCAGAGAACTGGTAGCGGAAATTTTGAGTAGTTCGGAGAACTGGCAAATACCACCTCTGGCTGGCCCCAGAGTGGGGTGGGAATGGCGATTTTGCAGTATCCTCCCCCTCCACGCCCACCAAGCCATGCCCACAGAACCGGTAGGGAAAAATTTTGAATTTCACCCCTGCGAAGACCATCCATACCGTCATCTTTATGGGCTATTCCTTCTTGGAACAGAGTCAGTGCATCAGATTATCTCTTTGATCAGCTTTATTACATTCCCAAATGTATAGAATGGAAACTTTTAAATGAAGAGAGCTAGTTTGGTCTACTGGTTAAGACACCCAGCTAGAAACCAGGAGTTGCTGAGTTCTAATCCTGCCTTAGGCATAAAAACCAGCTGGTTGGCTTTGGGCTGGTCGCTCTCTCTCAACCCAACCCACTTTACAGGGTGGTTGTTATGGGTAAAATAGGAGGAGGAAAGAATACAATATTGGGTATGTTTGCTGCCTTGAGTAAAGGTGGGATTTTTAAAAAAATGTTTAAAAAATGCTTCGGTTTGTTTTTCAGGGATTATTATGTAACCATGGTGAAGTGGGCAACCAGCACCAAGATTGCAGTCAACTGGCTAAATAGAGCACAGAACTTTTCCATTCTGACTCTCTGTGATGCAACCACAGGCGTCTGCACAAAGGTATATATTTGCATTATTATTTTTTTCCAGCGAACGAAGGCTGTTTTTTTCGTTTTAAATCCCAAGATGACTGAGCATGCAATCGATCAATCAAATAAATAAATAAGGAAAATCCTCTGCTAGCATCTGAACAATTCCTTTTTCTGCAGAATTAATGGTTAGTTTTCATTTTTCAAGTCTGAAAATGGAATGTCACGGAGTGATAAATCATGATCATAGTCATCATAAATACATTCATCATGAATCATAAGATACAACACTTAGTGATAGTCATAGGATACTAAATAAGCGATCAAAATCATACTAGGAAACTAAATAAAACAATATAAACCATAAAGATACAAGTAACAAGGTTATACTCATAAGTAGAAAAGGAGATAGCTACTAGGAAGGATGAGAAGAATAAGTAATACAGTCTTAGTAAGTAGTTTGACAGTGTTGTGGGAGTTAGTTGTTTAGTAGAGTGATGGCATTCGGGGGGGAAACTGTGCTTGTGTCTGGTTGTTCTAGTGTGCAATGCTCTATGACAGTGATGGCGAACCTTTTTTCCCTTGGGTGCCGAAAGTGCATGCGTGCATGCTATCGTGCATGCGTGAGTGCTCACACCCATAATTCAATGCCTGGGGAGGGCAAAAATGGCCTTCCCCGCCTCCCCGGAGGCCCTCTGGAGGCCGGAAATGGCCCGTTTCCCAACTTCTGGTGGGCTCGGTAGGCCAATTTTTCACCCTCCCCAGGCTCCAGAGGCTTCCTTGGAGCCTGGGGAGGGCAAAAACATCCCCCCGGAGGCCAAAAACGCCCTCCTAGAGCCTCTATGCGAACCAAAAATCAGCTGGCCGCGCACACATTCGCGCTGGAGCTGAGGTAGGCAATGGCTCGCGTGCCGGCAGATATGGCTCCGCGTGCCACCTGTGGCACGCGTGCCATAGGTTCGCCATCACTGCTCTATGAGGTCGTTTTGAGGGTAGAAGTTGAAACAATTTATGTCCAGGATGTGAGGGGTCTGTAGATATTTTTCACAGCTCTCTTTTTGACTCGAAGTTACAATGGTTGGTCCCTCCCCCCTTCAGTCATGTGATCAAATTTTAGGTGCTCAGCAACTGTATTCATGGTTATTTGCAGCATCCCACAGTCACACAACCAAATTTTACTATGTTTTTGCTGAAAACCAGCATTTACTTCCAGTCTTCAGCAAAACCACATCCATAACAAACCCTGTTAATGTTAACAGTTAATGGGCGCGTTACAACTGCAGCTTTACAACTGCAGCATTTGCTTAACGACTGCCGTAAAAAGGTCACAAAATCATTTTATGACCAGCATAGCCTACAGTGGGACTGGGAAGCTCCATTATGTTAATCACCTCTACTTTGCAGATTTTTCTGTTATTTGCATTCTTCTCCAAAGGATGTATGTGAGATTTAGGAAGGAGCCATTCCGTGAAAAATGTGTGCGTGCCTTTCAATCCAACACCCGCAAGATAAGCTTATCTTTGTGTTAACTTCCAGTGTTTGGATTAAGTATTATCATTTATATTAGATGGCGGACCTCTGCCATTGCAATGATAGTGCAATGCGCTCTACATGGGGCTACCCTATTGCAATGCGCTCTACATGGGGCTACCCTTGAAGAGTATTCGGAGACTTCAGTTGGTGCAAAATGCAGTTGCGCATGCTGTGGTGGGTGTGTCAAGATACACCCACATTACACCTATACTCCGCCAGCTGCATTGGTTGCCCATCAGTCTCCGGGTACAATTCAAGGTGTTGATCATCATCTTCAAAGCCCTTCATGGCTTAGGACCAGGTTACCTTCGGGACCGCATTCTGCCTCATACTTCCCTTCGACCGGTTAGGGCCCACAGAATAGGTCTCCTCCAGGTCCCGTCAGCCAAACAATGTCGGCTGGTGGGCCCTAGGGGGAGGGCCTTCTCTGTGGGTGGCCCCGTGCTCTGGAACCAACTTTCCCCAGAGATCCGAACCATCCCCACCCTGCTGGCCTTCCGAAAAGCCGTCAAGACATGGCTCTTCCTGCAGGCAGGGGGTTGAGACTAGTCCCATCTGAGCTCTCCCCCAGTATGTCTGGTGGTGAATATTTCTTTTAACTTTTTAATTTTTTAACATTGTTTTAATCGTTGTTTATTGTTCAGTGTTCTTGCACAATGCTGTACGCCGCCCTGAGTCTCTCGGGAGTAGGGCGGCATAGAAGAACCAAATAATAAATAATAAAATAAATAAATAGGATATAGGAGGGGTGTCAAACTTGATTTCATTGAGGGCCGCATCAGGGTTGTGTTTGACCTCACGGGGGGGGGGGGGGCAGGGTGTGTCAGTCATGTTGAGGGTGCCTGTGGCGGCCCAAGTGCTCTGCCAGTGAAAATGGGCTCCCGAGCTCTGTTTCTGGCTGCAACCGGAAACAGGTCCTCCTGACCTCCATTTTTGCTAGCAGAGGGTTACAGGAGGCGGTTGCATGTGGAAATGGAGCTCACCCTCCCACAGCCCTCCCGAGCTCTGTTTTCAGTGGCAGAGGCACCACGGGCCAGTCCTTCACTGTTTCCAGGGCAGCCCCGCGGGCCAGATCTAAGCACCCCGTGAGCCGGATCTAGCCCAAGGGCCTTTAGTTTTACACTCCTGGCATATAGGAATCAAGTCCTCCATGCAAACTTCCATTCTTATAGCGGCCCTATTAACTTGCTGTTGTTATGATCCTTCAGATTAGCCTCAGCTCCTGGTGACTGCATGGTGCAATTCTGTTGGCCATATTTTCAGAAATAGTCTGCTTTTGTCACCAGTCGAGGCTAAACCAATTTCGTTGTATACATGATGTACAATGACAATAAAGGCTTTGAACTTCTTCCTGAGAGAGAGGGGCTGGCCCAAGACCACCCAGCTTATTTTGTACTCCTCCTCTAATGTCATTCACTACCGCACCAAGTTAGCTCTTTTTTGAAATAGGTTTGGGTCAAAGTTTGGATTGGAGAAAATTCAGATCAGATCAGAGGTGGGTTCCTACCGGTGCGGTCCAGTGCGGGCGCTCCAGTAGTAGCCTGCTGCTGATGTAATTTAGGCATGATGGCTCCAGTGCTGTCTGTGCTGGTCCGTGCGCACCGCCATATTTTTTTCCTAATTTTTGGCGATTTTTCGGCTCTCTGAGCATGCGTGGAAGTAAAATCGTCCCTCTGCGCATGCGTGGAACTAAAATTGCGCGCAAAATGTCGCAATGCACACCGGTAGGAAAAGGTAAAAGGAACCCACCCCTGGATCAGATGCTGTTGGTACAGCTTCTATTCCATAAAATGACTGTCTATCAGTCTGCCTGTTTCTCTAATTCCTCCAACAAGAAGACACCATGAATGAGGGGGGGGGGAAGTTACTGGTTTAAGCATCTCCTGAAAATCACCCGGAAACTTCAACTGGTCCAAAACGTAGTACAGGTTGTCCTCAGCCTACAACAGTTCATTTTGTGACTGTCCGAAGTTACAATGGCACTGAAAATAGTGACTCATGACCATTTTTCACACTTATAACCATTTATTTATTTATTTATTTATTTATTTTATTTTGTGAGATTTATATACCGCCTCACAGTGCAAGCACTCTCTAAGCGGTTTACACCAGTAAGCAATGTATATTTACATTGCCCCCAACAATCTGGGTCCTCATTTTACCTACCTCGGAAGGATGGAAGGCTGAGTTAACCTTGAGCTGGTGAGATTTGAACCGCTGACCTGCGGATCAGTGTCAGCTAAAGTGGCCTGCAGTACCTGCCTCTAACCGCTGCGCCACCTCTGTTGTGTGAGCAGCACTGGTTTCCAGTTTATTTCTGGGGGCAATTCAAGATGATTATCTATCACCTTTAAAGCTCTATGTGGCAGATTATCTGCAGGACCTCATTTCTTGAAGAATATCTACCCACATAGGCTTGGCACACTTCTAGACCCTTCCTCTCAATATTGCCATATGATGAGAGCTAGGAAGGCTGCCTTTTCCATGGCAGTCCCTTCCCTTTGAAACACTCTGCCCCCTTAATGTTTGGCAGACCCCTGCCCTCCTAGCCGTCTGTCAAGCCTTAAAGACCCAATTTTGCCCCCCCAAGCACTGGGATAAAATGAGGTGACTGCATCAGGGGCGGGTTCCTGCCGGAGCTGTCCAGTACACAGCTCCGGTAGGGAGCAGCCGATTGCGCAATTCGCGCGCGACTGCTCTGGAGCCCTCTCTGGCGGTCCATCGCGTGTGTCGCCATCTTTTTTGTGAGTTTTTGAGCAATTTTGCTTCTGCGCATGCGCGGAAGCAAAATTGCACTGAAATCTCACGAGAGGACGCACGTGTGCACGAGATTTTGGCGAGATTTTGCTTCTGCGCATGCGCGGAAGCAAAATCGCGCTGAGATCTCGCGCGTGTCTCCTCATGAGATTTTGGCGTAATTTTGCTTCTGCGTGCACGCGCCCGAAACACGGAGATGCACGCGCAGCGCACCAGCACCAGTAAGGAAGCAACCCGCCGCTGGACTGCATGTCAGAAGATAGACTTGGCACCAGGTTTTAGTCTGTATGCATTTGGTTGTAATTATGGTTTTTATGTTATTTTAATTTTTGATTGGGAGCTGCCTTGAGTTTGTTATAAGGTAGGTGGCTGTGTAAATGTTTTAAATAAATAAATAAATATCTCCATGGATAACTGCTGAGCTGCAAATGCATTCACTTGTTTAACTAGGGAACAGCACTAGTTTAACAAGAGTCAAAACCAAGAATAACTTGAGTGTCGTTTGTGTTGTCTTCTTTTAAAGACTGCTCAGATGTTTCATCTCTTTTTGCTCATTCACAAGTGACTCAAAATCCTTTCTGCACTGATGAGCAAAATATAATAAACGCAAAGTATAGTATAACACTTTAATTATGTTTCTTCGTTTCAGAAACATGAGGATGAAAGCACAGCCTGGCTGCATCGGCAGGTAATACCAGATTTTTATTTTTTTAAATGGGATCGCTGTTCTTTGACTTTACAAAAGAAAATAGTATTTTCACCAATAGAAATGTTCTACTATTTTCATTACAACAGGGATTATATTTATACAGACGTGAAGATTTAAGAGAGATATAAACTCACACTTCGTTGCAGATTAATTGTGGTTTTGAAAGCATTTTTATTTCATTCTATAAAGAGAACTGCAAAGGTTTGGAAACTGTCACAGCTTTCAGATCAGTAGTGGGTTCTAAAACCCATTGCTACCGGTTCGTGCACACAAAACTTTGCGACGCGCATGCGCAGAAGCGTCCTGGGTGGGTGGGCGGAGTCTCTCGCTACCGCCGCTACTGGTTCATAGAACTGGGCCGAACCAGGAGCAACCCACGGGTGTTTCAGATGTTAAGCAAACTAATTTCAGAGCAATCACTCTTCTAAATATACAATTTGAAAATTGATCTCGATCCTATCACAACTCAGGAGATCAATGTTATGATTGGTTCTAATAGAGACTTTCCCCTAGAAGTCTCTTGCATCCCTTTTAATGCTATATAAGCATTAGAGCTGGAATAAAATGCTTTGATGTACTTTCCAGTTATATTTTCGAAATTCATAAAATCTCTTTGATAACATGTACTCTATAGACTTGTATCGAATGCAGTAGCTGGACACAAATACACACAAACGTATACAGCCTCTGAGCAAGGTTTTTTTTTACTTCTGGGGACTTCCTGGAAAAATCCCTGCAGTTTTCCTGGAAAGATTTTGGAAGTAGTTTGCCATTGCCTCATTCCTAGGGATGAAAGAGTGTGGCTGGCCCAAGGTCAACCACCTGACTTTGTACCCAAGTCAGGACCAGAACTCAGAACTTCCTGTTTCTAGCCTGATGCCCTCTCCACTACACTAAACTGGTTCTCCGTGACCCATAGAGGTAGTCTTTGCTTAGCGGCCACTTGTTTAGTGACAGTTTGAAGTCAAAATTGCAACCATTGCAATACCCCCATGGCCATATGATTGCGCTATGGGTGCTTTGCAGCTGGCTATCTACGCGAAGTGGAGCTGATTATAATCTCAAACTTTGTCTACTACAGGTAGTCCTCGAGTTACAACCACAACTGAGCCCAAAATATGCTAACTGAGATATCTGTTCAGTGAGGTTTGCCCCATTTTACAACCTTTCTTGCCACAGTTGTTAAGCGAATCACTGCAGTTGTTAAATTATTAACATGTTTGTTCAGTGAATCTCGCTTCCCCCTTTGATTTTACAGAACAAAGATTACAAAGGTGATCGCATGACTCCGGGACACTGCAACCGTCCTGCTGAGTGCCTGAATTTTGATCACGTGACCATGGGGATGCTGCAATGGTCATAAGTGTGAAAAACATTCACAAGTCTCTTTTCAGTGATGTTGTACAGTAGTGGGTTTCAATTACCTTCGCTACTGGTTCACTATCTGGAGCGCGCGGGCATGCATGCCGTGCTTCTGTGTATGCGCAGAGACATCCAGGTGGGTGGGCGGAGCCTCCCGCCCCACCGCTACCGGTTCACCCGATCCGGGGCGAACCGGTAGCAACCCACCACTGATGTTGTAGCTCCACACAGTCATTAAACAAATTATTGTAATTTGAGGACTACCTGTATGCTGCATGTTCATTTTATATATATATAGGAGAGAGAAATGTCAGGCATTTAGGATTCTGTTGTTATTCTCTGCAAAATTGAAGGAGAGTTTCATAGTTGTTCCTGATCGGGAAGGGTTGCTTGGCATTCATCCTGAAGACAACCTTGTCCCAAAAGGAATGTAGGGATGATGAGACTTGGGATCGGCAACCCAAGCTACCACTCACACATTCTTTTTTTTTTTTTTTGGACACCTTGAATGTTAGAGAGAAATTACTGCATGTTTTTGGATTTTGCAAAGAAACTGGAAGAGCAACCTCTGCAATATAAACAAATTTGGTCCAGTTATTACAGCTCTTGGCACATAATTTTGGCAGAAATGGAGGATGAAACTGTAACCCCCTTTAAAGTAGATATGAGATGTCTTCTGGCTATTTCTGTGTAGATCTCTGTACGTGTGTCTGGAGCTTTTAAAAAACTTGGCCGGAAGAAAACATCTTTGAAGATCAAGGTGCTTCAGGTGCCCTCAAATCTCTTCAGGGCTCCTTCCTTTGATAAAGGGTCCTACGAAAATCAAAAAGAAAACCAGATCTATTTTATTAATGAGTAGCTAGAGCAGGATCCTTAGATACTCTGCTGCATGATGATTTAGTTCAGTTTGTAGCTACCAAGGAAGAACATTCTCAAACAAGAGAGAATGAGAATTGACTCTGCTGCATTTGGCATGACTCTCTCTCTCCCTCTCCTTCCCCCTCTCTCTCTCTCTCTCCCTCGCTCTCTCTCTCCCCTCCTCTCCCTCTCTCTCTCCCTCTCTCTTCCTTTCTCCTCTCTCTCCCACTTCTCTCTCCACCCTCTCTCTCCCCCTCCCTATCCCTCTTTCTCTCCCCCTCCTCTCCCTCTCTCTCCCTCCCTATCCCCCCTCTCTCTCCTCCTCTCCCTCCCTCTCTCTCCCCCCTTTCTCTCCCGCCTCTCTCCCCACCATCTCTCTCCCCTTCCCTATCCCTCTCTCTCCCCCCTCTCTCTCCCTCTTTCTCTCCCACCTCTCTCTCCACCGGCTCTCTCCCCCTCCCTCCCTATCTCCCCCTCTCTCTTCCCCTTTTCCTCTCTCTCTCTCCCTCCCTCCCTCCCTCCCTATCCCTCCCTCTCTCCCCTCCTCTCCCTCCCTCCCCCCTTTCTCTCCCGCCTCTCTCTCCCACTTCTCTCCCCTTCCCTATCCCTCTCTCTCTCTCTCCCTCTCTTCCCCCCTCTCCCCCTCTCTCCACTGTCTCTCTCCCCCTCCCTCCCTGTCTCCCCTTCTCTGTCTCCCCCCCTCTCTCTTCCCCTTTTCCTGTCTCTCTCTCTCTCCCTCCCTATCCCTCTCTCTCCCCTTTCTCTCCCGTCTCTCCACCATCTCTCTCCCCTTCCCTATCCCCTCTCCCTCTCCCTCTTTCCCCCTCTCCCTCTTTCTCTCCCACCTCTCTCTCCACCGTCTCTCTCCCACTCCCTCCCTGTCTCCCCCTCTCTCTTCCCCTTTTCCTCTCTCTCTTTCTCTCTCCCTCCCTCCCTATCCCCCTCTCTTCCCCCTTTCTCTCCCGCCTCTCTCTCCACCATCTCTCTCCCCTTCCCTATCCCTCTCTCTCTCTCCCTCTCCCTTCCCCCCCTCTCTCTCCCTCTCCCTCTTTCCCCCTCTCCCTCTTTCTCTCCTACCTCTCTCTCCACAGTCTCTCTCCCCCTCCCTGTCTCCCCCCTCTCTCTCTTCCCCTTTTCCTCTCTCTCTCTCTGTCTCTCTCTCTCTCTCTCGCTATGTGTTTTACATCCTCTTTATAAACTTCATTTGCACCTTCTTGTTATTTTGCAGAATGAAGAGCCTATCTTCTCTAAAGATGGCAAGAAGTTCTTTTTTGTCCGAGCCATTCCCCAAGGGGGACGAGGCGAGTTCTACCATATTGCTATGTCATCATCTCAGGTGAGGCTACCTTTGTAGAGCAGTGGGTGAGATTAAAATAAATATGCCTAAATTCTTATGACAGGATAGATTGGCTGCTGCTACTGTAAGTCATGCTCAGTCATGCCCTCTCTCCAAGCCAGCAATGTCTGACTATGACCCAAGTTTTTGCGGAAGGAAAGCTGGTTTGTTACTGGTGGAAGTTGATGCCACTGTTGATAAGAAGGATTTGCAGGTAGTCCCCGCTTAATGACCATTCAAAGTCATAACCAACCCAAAAAACTACTTATGATGCAGATTTGAAGTTCCAAATGCCACCCCTCTCTCTCGCCCAGAGTCACGTGATTGCATTTTGGCCCATTGGCAAGTGATTCGCATTTATGGCCATTTGCTGTGTCCCACAGTCCCCAGAATTTTCTAGTTTTCAACAAAAAATTATTGTTTAATAATTTTAATCAATAAGTTTAAGTGACACCCAAAAACGTTTCATAAAGCCAGGTTGGACATATGATGACCCGCTAAGCAGCCAACATGATTTATGACAGTCATTCTCAATAAGTTGATGAACGTGGTTTTCTCCTCAAAAACCACGTAGAGAGAGGAATTACCACAAGTCACCCAGCCGGCTTTCATGCCTAAGTAGGAGCTAGAACTCAGTCTCTAAGCTTCTTGGAGGAGACAAAAATACAACAAATGCCAAAGTAGAATAAATACATTATTATGATTAGCCACCCTGGGTGAAAAATGAGAACAAATGTATTTTGTTCACATTTTAATAGAATTTACTATTCACACTTCTGAAACCAATGTAGCAACTGTAATGTAATTATTTCCACTTCTCTGACTTTTGCAGTGCAACCCGCCAATTATTAATGCATTAAAATGTGTATGTTAAGATATGTAAAGAACTGTCAGGGCTACTAGAGCTTAATGTGTTAAAAATTTAATAATTGGTTGATGGTCCTCTGATCCCATCAACTTAGACTCAAATAGTCTCTCTTTTTTGGGAAAAAGCTGTTGAATTTGGGGAATAGATGGAACAAAAATGTGAATTTAGTGGCTTCTCTCTTGCTGTTATTTAAGTATTATTTCTGGGAGTTTGAGAAAGTCAAAAGTTATCAGGGTCCAAGAAAATCTGCTTTAGTTTTTATATCAGGGTTGCTGTTCAGATATTTCCATGAGCTTACACAGGTAGTCCTCAATTTATGACCTTTATGACCAAAAATGGGAACTTACAACCCAGTTTCAAAACTCTTGACAGTTGAGTCTACAGGACTACCTCTACCCTTCCTTGCAAAAATTCGACCTTTGGAAAAATGTTGTATCCCAAATTGTATATGTGGACAAAAGGCAGCAATGACAAACTGGCAAGTGGTTCTTTCTATCCTCCATGTGGAAAAACCTCAGTACAGATAGTCCTCACTTAATGACCAATTATTTTATGGCCTTTCAAACTTACAATGGCCATAAAACAGGCACTTAAGAGCCTGAAAAGTATCCCTGGCCATCATAAATGGTCATGCTGCCATCTGTCTGCAACTCATGTGAGTCTGTTTTACAACTCATTAGGGGTGTTCTGCAGTCACATTTGTAATCTTTTTTTGCTGGTTTTGGGCAAAAAAAATGTTCGTGAATGTTTTGTGAAACAACTGCTGCATTCCCTTAACAGTCTTCACATTTGCTTAACAACCAAAGCATTTGCTTAATAACAGAAAAAGCAAGAAATTTACTTCCAGTCATGTGGATGCCTCAACTTACAATCTTAGCAACTTACAACCATAATTCCGGGCTCAATGACAGTCATAACTCAAAAACTATCCACAGCATTTTTTTTGCTCTTGAGCAAGGGTGTCAAACTCAAGGCCTGCAGGCCTGATCCGGCGCACAGGGTGCTTAAATTAAGGTGACCAGATGTCCCGCTTTTGGCAGGACAGTCCCGCTTTTTAATAATTTGTCCCGCATCCCGCGGCGTTTCAAAAAACTCCCGCTTTTTAAATTTGAATTTGCCCTGCACACCCCTCTGCCTCCTGCCTCGCCTGCCTCCTCCTGCCAGGCGGGGAGGGAGGGCAGTGAGAGGGGCAGTGGCGGTCTTGCCTGTTCATCACCGCAGAGCTGACGAAGCTGGTGGCGTTCGCGGTGCGGAGCTTCCCCCGCCGGCTTTCCCCGGCCGCCGGGACGCCACCATTTGCGTTCTTTTGCCCTCTGTGCAAGCAGAACGCTTTGCGCATGCGCAGAGGGCAAAAGAACGCAAATGGTGGTGTCCCGGCGGCCGGGGAAAGCGGGCGGGGGAAGCCCCGCGCCGCGAACGCCACCAGCTTCTTCGGCTCTGCGGCGACGAACAGGTAAGCTTGTGCCGGTAGGAACCCACCCCTGGCTGCGATGAAGGGGGGGGTGTTTGGGGGGGGTGTACAAAGCTGCAGGACAAGAGAGACAGACTCCTCCCATCTTGCTCCTCTAGAAACCCCCCCCCGGTCAATGGTGTCCCGCTTTACAAATATTAAAATCTGGTCACCTTAGCTTAAATACATGGGGCCATCCTGGAAACAGTGAAGGACTGGCTCACAGTACCTCTGTCAGTGAAAACAGATCTAGGGAGGGCCGTGTGCAGCCCTCACAAGCTCCATTTTCACTGGCAGAGGGTTGCAGGAGGCCATCACAGCCGGAAACGGCACTCAGGAGCCCGTTTTTGCTGGCAGAGTCCTCAGGCCACTCAGCCACCCTGACACTAGTGACATTGAGCTGGCCACGTCCACCCTGGCCACACCCACCCTGGGCCCCCAAGGTCAAACACAACCCTAATGCGGCCCTCAATGAAATCGAGTTTGACACCCCTGCTCTTGAGTATGGAATATGTTTTATTTCGGGCATAAATTCAAGCCCCTTTATTTACATGGCATTTATATTTTAAGACTGTAGAGGAAAGGAGGAGCATAATGCTATTTTTCAGATTGTGGTAGAGAATTTCAGGGGATGTGTTTGAAAAAAATGTAAATCTAATTTTCACTGATAAGAGGTGGTGCTAAATCTTTCTGAAGTCCTGTTTTTCTTCTTTTTCTTGGCAGCCCAATAGCAGCAATGATAATTTACAGTCCATTACATCCGGTGATTGGGATGTGTCCAAAATTTTGGGCTATGATGAGAAGCAGCATAAAATGTAAGTAATTTTTTTTTAAAGTAAAGGAATTCAACAGCTTTGAGGAATAATTTGAGGAATGAGGCAAGTTTACATTACAAAAGCATTTTAAAAAGATCAATTAGTTATACACAGTGGTGGGTTCCTCCCGGTTCGGACCGGTTCACCCAAACTGGTAGCAACCCGCTGGTGACGTCACGATGACATCACGGATCCAGTTCGGTCGGTGCCGCTCTGTGGGCGCTGCCATCTTTTAAAAAAAATTTTTTTTTAATTTTTTTTTCTTCTTCTGAGCATGCGCAGAAGCCGAGTTTCCGGCACTGTGCATGCAGTTGCCATCTTGTTTTTGGCTTTAAAAAAAAATTTTTTTTTTATTTTTTCGGATTTTTTGGCACTGTACATGCATGCACGCACACACGCACACGAGACGCAACCACGCAGCGTGGGAGGAAGCGAACCGGTAGCGAGGTAAGTTAGAACCCACCCCTAGTTATACATTATATAAGACTATCATAGTAAAAAGGTCAGTTCAATTCCCTGCTTTGGGACAAGTTAAGCTCCATAAATTGAATTAAAAGAGGAAGATTCAGACTGAAGCTTAGGAGGAATTTTGTGATAGCAATAAATATTATTTTCTGGAGGTTTTTAAATGATGACTGGAAGATCTCTTGTCCGGAATGGCTAAGCAAATTCCTGCATTGAACAGGGGGTTGGATTGTATGACCTCTGGGTTCCCTTGCAACACATGCATTTTTTGATTCTGTGACATTTCAAATAAAAGAAGCACTTGGATATATCTTATTTGCCCTTTGATCTTTGTGCAGAACTAATCCGGTTGTCAGAAAAGAAAATTGAAAATGGATTTCCAGACTTTTTTTGTATGTTAAAAGTAATATTAAAATGCATTGAATGGTATAATTCCTTGTGTCTGAAATATCTTAATTTGGGGAGAAGAATGAGAACTGTTAAAGAGGATTCATTGCTGAACCGTCAGTCTTGCTAGAGCAGCAATTTAAATCAGTACAATGGACATGTTATTTTTCTGTCGCTTTGATCAACATTGAGATTCTGTGTCAGTTTCATCTGACAGCTGGAAAGCTGTGACTAATTTGAAAAGCACAATTGCACGTGACTATGTTTAAATGTTATTTTTACGAATGTATTCTAATATAGTTCATGGACATGTTGCCCTCAATTGTGAAATAGCTACATATAACTACAGTTTTAGCAACAAAAAAAATAATGAAGAAGAGTTTCTGATTTTAACCTTCCATATAGACCCATAATTTAGAAAATATAGAGAAATCATGGGCACAATTTGGTAGGGTGCTAGAAAATGGAGCATTGGTAGCCAAAGAGGTTCAGTGAAAATAGAACGGAGTGAATTTAAATGATGCTATAGTTTAATCAATGCAGGTAGTCCTTGATATACAACTAAGGCTGCGACCAGAAATCCCATTGCTAAGTGAGGGAGTTGATAAGTGAGTCACCCCAATTATGTCACTTTCTTGCCACAGTTGTTAAGTGAATTGTGCTATTGTTGTATTGCATTTAGGGAACCTGGGTTCCCCCGTAGATTTTCCTTGTTGGAAGCCAGCTGGGAAGAACAGAAATGGAGATCACATGACCCCGGGACATTGCAACCATCATAAATACACGCCAGTTGCAAAGTGCCTGAATTTTGATCACGTGACCATGGGGATTCTGTGATGGTTGTAAGTGCAAGGATTGGTCATAAGTCACTTTTTTTCAGTGCCACTGTAACATAGAGCAGTCACTAAATAAGTGGTTATATGTTGAGGACCACCTGTATCTACACTTTTTCTATCTTTTTTTATTATCATATGAACCACTAGAGCAGGGGTGTCAAACTCAAGGTCTGCGGGCCGGATCCGGCCTGCGGGGTGCTTAGATCTGGCCCACGGGGCCACCCTGGAAACAACGAAGGAGTGGCCCGCGGTGCCTCTGCAAACAAAAATGGAGTTCAGGAGGGCCACACAGCCTCCATTTTTGGCCGCGAGGGCCTCCTGCAGCCCTTTGCCAGCGAAAACGGAGCTCGGAGGTGGTGCGTGCGGCCTCCCCAGGTCCCATTTTCAGCTGCAATGGCCTCCTACAGCACACTGCCATCAAAAACAGAGCTTGGGCGGCCCCCTGAGCTCCGTTTTTGCTGGCAGAGGGCTCCAGGAGGCATCACGGGTGAAAACGGGGCCAAGCTCCAATTTTGTTGACAGAGGGCTGCAGGAGGCCGCGTGCGACACCCCCCATCCCCCCGCGAGCGAGCTCCGTTTTCGCTGGCAGAGGGCTAGCAAAACAAACTAAAAGCAAAACAAAACAAAAGGAGAAATGTTTCCCCTTTTGCATTTGAGCATCCAAGAAGGGACAGAAAAGGAGAAAGGGAAAGAGGAAAGACAAAGAAAAAGAAAAAGAAGGAATGCTGGGAAGGAAGGAAAAAGAAGGAAAGGGGAAGAGAGTAGAAAGGAGAATGAAGAGGGAAGGAAAAAGGAAGGAAGGACGGAAGGAAGGAAGGAAGGACGGAAGGAAGGAAGGAAGGAAGGAAGGAAGGAAGGAAGGAAGGAAGGAGATTATAATGAGAGGGAGGGGGGAGGGTCTAAGGGAGGGTCCCGCTGTAGCACTTGGCCACCACTGGTGCCCCTGACACGAGTGATGTTGAGCTGGCCACACCCACCTCGACCATGCCCTCCCCGGCCTCCCGAGGTCAAACACAACCCTGATGCAAGAATATATTTAATAAGCAAACAAAATTAATAGAGTAGCAATTGTCAGCCTGTCAGCTAGTGAAACAGTATTTTATATACACCCTACATCATTAATTGGGCCCCACTTATATCTCCAGATTGTCCCCACTCTGCAGTTGAAAGCTGAATACACATTTATAAGCACTGGCGTTGGGGTTGGGATTATACAATAACAGGAGACAGAAATGAACATTTGGGAAGGACTGGGAAATAACTTGAATATTCACACAGCACAGTGAAGAAGGGGAGAACTTAAAACTGCACACTTTTTTTTTCAAATTACCAGCCATGAGGACTAGAGACTTGTCTAAGAAAAAGCAACCTGGAATCTAGGTTTTATCAAGAAACAAACACCGGAAAATGTTTCTGGCACATAAGAAACTTTTGGTCAGACATTTTTCACTTCTGTTTTAAAAGAAATTTATGCTTAGAAAACTCACAGTGGAATATTGCGCCTAAAAACCTAATAATGTGTGCATTTTATTTTAGCTATTTCCTCAGCACAGAAGAGTTGCCAAGGAATAGGCATTTATTCAGGTATGATTAGTTTTATGCCAAGATAACTTTCTGATTATACTTGGGGGGAAAAGACTCTTTCCACTTAGACTGTAAAAAAATGTTGCTGTCAGCTTCCCAACTTTTATTTTGGGGATATTATTATAGGAGGGGCACTGGGGGCGGGGGACCCCTGCCCTCCCCTCGCCTGCCCTCCACGCACGAAGATGAACCGCCGCCTGCCCTGAACTCCTCGCTGCTCCCACATTAACGGCCCGGCCCCACTCAACCGTGCTTCTTTGCTGGAGGCCGCCCCAGCGCCCAGCAAAAATGCGCGGAAGTTCCAGCCCATCCGCCCCACGGTGTGAACTAGACAAGCAGCCGCACCTCCCTGCCCGGCCTTCCTTGCAAGGTGCTGTACCAGTGGCTCCGCCCTGCCCAGCTCTCCCCGCCGCCACTTCCCGTGAACTTCCCAGAAGACGGCCATAGCGAGGGGCGGGCAGGAGCATGCATGGGCCTGGCCGGCGCTCAGCTTACCTTCCTGGCGAGGCTCAGAGACCGCCCGGCATGCCCATCCGCCAGCTCTCCAGGCAGCGTCACTGTCTCCCTGCCCCACCAAGGCCCCCACCAGCCCCGGAGCCTGAGGCTGGCAGAGCTCCATAGGTGCGTGCCCCGACGCTGCCTGGCTCGCAAAGGTCCCAGAGCCGAAGCCAGGAAGGCAAGAGGGACGGCGGTGGCGGCAACGGTGCTCCAGGACGGCACATGACAGGAGACATCCCAGAGCACTTTCTTCCTTCTCCCGCTGCCAAGAAGAGACAAAGAGAAAGAAAGAAAGAAAGAAAGAAAGAAAGAAAGAAAGAAAGAAAGAAAGAAAGAAAGAAAGAAAGAAAGAAAGAAAGAAAGAAAGAAAGAAAGAAAGAAAGAAAAACTTATTACCACAATTGAGCCCAAAATTTTGGTTGCTAAGCAAGAGCGTTGTTACGTGAGTTTCACCACATTTTACAAGTTGGCCACGCCCACCCGGTCACCTGACCACCTGAAGCCACCCCCACCTGACTTCCAAGCCATGGCCACAAAATAAGCCACGTCCATAGAACCGGTAGTAAAAAATTTAGAACCCGCCCCTCGTTTGCAGCACAATAGGCAGATGAGCTATGGCCAATAGCAGGGGTCTCCAACCTTGACAACTTTAAGACTTGTGGACTTCAACTCCCAGAATTCCTCAGCCAGAAGTTGAAGTCCACAAGTCTTAAAGTTGCCAAGGTTGGAGACCCCTGGCCAATAGCACAGTTCTTGTTTTGTTTGTTTCATTACGCGGAAAAGGTTATGCTTGCCTGTCATCCCCTCAGATGGCAAGGTGCTGAAGAAGTCCTTCCTAAAAGGTCTGCAGTCACTTTCATATTCCACATGTAAACCATCCAGGGCACCCTGGTGAATGCATCAATCGGGATTCAGAGCTTAGATGTGCACCATGAGGGCAATTTCAAAAGCAGCTCTTGGATTTCTGAATTTCTGGGAGTTGAACTCCACATATCTGAATGTTGCCAAGATTGAAAAACCAAACTCTTTTTTTTTTCACAGTTGACATGTAATTATGTCTTTCTCCCTCAGTACTTGCCTGCTGTCACTTTAGATTTTAATCTTAATCCCATTCCTTTAAAAAAAACACAATTTGTTTTGTTTAGGCCTAAAACTTTAAAAAGCCTCCATCTCCTCAGTCTTCCTGTAGGTCAGTTCCTCTAGGTTGACGGCTGGCTGGGGGATTTGGGGAGTTGAAGACCACACATCTTAAAATTGACAAGGTTGATCAACCCTCTTGTAGGTCATTACAGCTGGTTTGTTCCCATTTCAGTTGCATCTAGCCTGTTAGGTCTAGTGGTTAAGGTATCGGGCTAGAAACCAGGAGGCAGTGAGTTCTAGTCCCGCCTTAGACATGAAAGCCAGCTGGGTGACTCTGGGCCAATCACCAGGAGACAGTGAGTTCTAGTCCCGCCTTAGGCATGAAAGCCAGCTGAGTGACTCTGGGCCGGTCCCTGTCTCTCAATCCAATCCACCTCACAGGGTGGTTGTTGTGGTGAAAACAGGTGGAGGAAGGAGTAATTAGGTATATTCACTGCCTTGAGTTACTGATAAAGTAATAAAGGCAGGATAAAACTTAAACGAACGAATGAATGAATCTAGCCATGATGAACACATAGAAAGCTGCCTTGCATTTTGAGAGATAGTTCATTTACCCGGCCCAGAGGTGGGTTCCTCCAGGTTCGGACCAGTTCTATGGAACCGGTAGTAACTTGGCGGTCTGGGTCGCTGGAGAACCGGTACCAACTCAGGCCTGCTACATCCCCGAACCGGCTCTCTCGGTGGCGCCATAGGCACCGCCATCTTGTTTTTTGCTTCTGCGCATTCACAGAAGCTGGTTTTGTAGCACTGTGCATGCATGCGCAAAGCACACGCGCGGCGCATCAAGGAGCGAACCGGCAGCGAAGAAAACCAGAACCCACCCCTGACCTGGCCCAACACTATCTACATATCTAGTTTAGTCTCCCACACCCTTTGAAATATGTGGGGCTATAACCTCCCAGAATTCCCAGCCCACATGGGTTGCAACTCATCTGGATGGAATCAGATTGGGGAAGACTGAATTTGAGGCAGAGGTCACCTTGGGGTCTAAATCAGACATTAATAAATACTCTTCCCGCCTTTTTTGCTTTTTGACAATTAAGCCTCTTTTTGTTTTTCATTATTTGTTACAGTGCCAGCACCAAGGGGAACTTCAACCGGCAATGTCTCTCTTGTGATTTGATTAACAACTGCACTTACTTCCATGCAACGTTCAGTCACAACATGGCATATTTCTTGTTGACCTGTGAAGGTAGGCGATACGCATAATCAGCAATTTATTTCAGGCCTTCCGTTAAAAAGCTGATGCCACACAAAGTGCAAATTCATTCAGAAGGCGTTGGGAAAGAAATGGAATGCAAATGAATACAGAGTATTTTACCTGATACAGGTAACGCTCAACTTACAACTGTTAGTGATCATTCAAAATTTCAACAGCACTGAAAAAAGTGACTTAAGACCATTCCTCACACTTTTATTATGTATTCATTTATATTCCGCCTTTATTATTTTTACAAATAAGGTGGAGAACTTATTCAACACAACCCAAAGGTGCATTTTCAAGAGGCAAATGGACTTTCTGGTTTTTCTTTGCTTCTCATCCAAGAAGCTTCTTCAGTTCTACAAGAAGCTGAAGAAACTTCTTGGATGAGAAGCTGAAGAAGCTTCTTGGATGAGAAGCGAAATGTCTTCAAAGAAAAAGCAGAAGGTCCAGTTGCCTCTTGAAAAAGTATCTTTGGGACAGCCATGAGCTGGATGACTGAGAATCTCCATAGATATTCAACACGACTTTCTCTTCCTATTTTCCCCACAACAGCCCCTGTGAGGTGGGTTGCAGTGGTGGGTTCCTACCAGTGCGGTCCACTCTATAGCACCGGTAGCGGCCCGCTGGTGATGTCACAGTACCGGTGCGGTCGGTTGCCAGTGCCTGGGCGCCGCCATTTTTTAAAAAATTATTTTTTAAAAAAAAATTCTTCTGCGCATGCCCAGAAACCGAGTTTCCAGCACTGCTCATGCGCTGCCTTCCTACCCCACAGTGAGTCCAAGCAGGGGAGAATGGCTGAGGGAGTGCGTGAGATGCTGAAAGAACGGGCGGCAGGAGCTATCTCCATTCCCCTCCCTTCAGCAGTCTGAGAAGCCACGAACGCGTGGTGATTATCCTAGGCATTTTTGCACGTTTGAGGCTTCTCGAGCTGCTGAGGGAAGGGGGAATGGGCGGCAGGACCTATCTCAGTTCCCCTCCCTTCAGCAGTCCAAGAAGCCACGCCCACCCGGTCACATGGCTGGCAAGCCACACCCACAAAAAGCCATGCCCACAGAGTGGTAGTAAAAAAATTAGGAACCCGCCCCTGGTGGGTTGGTCTGCGAGAGGGATTTGTCCAAGGTCACCCATCTGGCTTTCCTGGCTAAGACAGGAAGTTTTGTTTTGTACTAGATTTGAAAAAAAATTCAAGGATGCTGTGGTGACACACATCAAAAATGGCCAGGACTTCCATGGCAATTTTGAGGTTTTTTTGACCCAGCCCCCTGCAGCTACCCCTGTACAAAGCTATGAAAGTATGGAAGGTGGGCAGTTGCCAATACTTTCAAAGCTCATTCAGGCCCTTAAAGAAAAGAAATCTGTGATCACCAGCAAATGCCAGGAACATTTGTCTCTGTTATTGACTCCAAGAATATTACTGGCAGCACACAGCTTTTAATTACAGCCAGGGATTGAAAAGTGCTCCTGGCGTCTTTGTTTATTAGTATGATAATACGGCCTTGGTATATGAGATTTCAATGCATTACAGTGATCCATAATTCATGGCCTAGCAAATAAAGAGATCCCGGAAGCCATATGCTGGGGTTGGAGGGGAGGGGGGGCCCCGCAGGGAGGGGAGATCTGCTCTTGCCAATTAGCCCTTTTGTAGCATCCAAGGGCTGTGAGTGATCTCCATATCTCCAGCTGCTCTTTTAAATCATTCATCGTTGCTGGGAAGATACCACGATGTGGTAGACCATTTTCATTGCTGGTTATGTAGGAAAAGATTTGTTTCTCTGAAATTTTCTGAAAACATTTGAAGGAGAGGGCTTTTTTTTCTTAACCATTACAAAAGAATAAAATATTTACTTTCTTATCATCTTTTTTTTAAAAAAAACAAACCTTTCCCACATTTTTATGTTTCTTTATCCGGGAATACTGATTACTCATTATCATGGTTTTTATTGGCTTTATTTTATTTTATTTTTAATTTTTTTCAATTTTATTAGTTTTTACATTTTATGTGCTGCCCATCTCGCCATCAGGTAACTCTGTTATTACTCCTTATTTTAAAACACACACACACACACACACACACACACACACACACACACACACACACAGAGGCACGCAGACTCACACAGTGCTATGGAAAGGCAAAAACAGGATTTTCCAAAAACATGTGGCGCTTTTAATTATTTCCTTTAGCCCCAGATCTAGGTGGGTGATGATTTTGTTAGTTTCATCACGAATGGCTGAAAAATAGAATTTCTTTTAAACAGCACCATTGCAGTGTGACCATTATGTAACTAAGGGAAAAGTAGTGAGGAAAGAAAGCCTAGGGGCTAATAAAATAATTTTAATATTATTTCTAACTATTAATAAGTCTTTTAGGTGATGCAGTAAATCATTTTTATTTTTTTATTTTTTTTGGCAATTACCTGAGCAACCGAATGCTTGAGTAGCAAAAACTGTCATTTTGTGTGTTCTCACAGTATAGATTTTCTTTTCTGACAACATCAAAGGAAATATCACGGTGGGTACATTTGCACCTATATTAAAATGTGGGAGATGGGAAGAGAGTCAATCACTGAATGAAAGAAGAGAGAGAAAATATTGATTGCAAGGTTACAGTCATCTGGAAATAACATACATGTGTACACACAAAAGCGTTATGTATTCCCAGTGTTTAGAGGTGTTGAATTTGCCTCTTACTCGGGAAACCATCAATACATGAATATTTGCAAGGAAAATGTTTTGCTGTGCAGTGGAACAATATTCCACTGCACAGGGCTGCACATCAAATGACAAGCTTGATTTCTTTAACGCTTCCTTAATTGTTTTTTTTCCCTGGGTTTTCCTCAGATTAGCATAAAGGACTGTGCAAAAGCAGAAAAAAGGTTGTGGGATGAAAACAGCTATATAAATGTAGGATAAATAAAGAAAATGCAGTCCATAGATCTCAAGGGAGCATTCAAATGTCTTTAGACAGATTGGTATAGAACAGTGATGGTGGACCTTTTTTTCCTTGGGTGCCAAAAACACGCGCACGCATGCTATTGCATGCGTGTGCCCACACCCATAATTCAATATCCCCTACGCGCCCCACCCCTCTGTGCATGCACGTGTGACCCCACTGCGCTGCCCCACTTCCCGACTTCTGGTGGGCCCAGTAGGCCCGTTTTTTGCCCCCAGGCTCCAGGGAAGTTTTTTGCTTCCCTGGAGCCTGGGGAGGGTGAAAACGCCCTCCCTTGCCCCCCCAGAGGCCCTCCGGAGAATGAAAATGCCCTCCCAGAGCCTCCACATGAGCCAAAAATCAACTGGCCAGCGTGCACATGCGCGCTGGAGCTGACCTAGGGCAACGGCTCGCATGCTGGCAGATATGGCTCCGCATGCCACTTGTGGCACGCATGCCATAGGTTCGCCATCACGGGTATAGAACCATAACCATTTACTCAGATTTTTTTCTGGAATAATGTCTATTTTTAATCATGTAACACTCCTCTGCCAACTTAAGAAGAAAACAAGCTTAGTGCTCTTTGGAAAATATCTTTTTTCCAGATTCAAACTTTCCTCCTTTCCCTTCCCTCTTTCTATCTCTTGTTAGAAGACCCCAAAATTCCTTTTACTTCTCAGCAATTTTGATGTACGGGTTGAGAACCGCTGCTGTAGACAAAGCTGGCAGGAAGCAATGCTTAAAGATGAATTTATATCCTGCTAGAAATGTTTGCGTTCTTAGAGCTTTACTTTCTCCTTCACACAATGAGTTATCTGAGAAGTAATCCTTTGTGTCATATACATAGTACGGCATTAAAATAATCTAAAACAAATTCTTTTAATTGTGTTTGCACTAATTAAAATACTGACAAATTAGAGAAGATGAAGCAAGCCGGTGCTCCACTGGGAGACTCTGTCTATCTTCCATGTTTTTGGTTGGTGCCTATTAATTATCTTTGGGCAACTGGTTGCTTAGATCAGCTTTCCATGTAATAGGGCAGGGATTTAACATCTAGCCCTGAATATCACTTTAGATGCATTTTCTTAAATCTAAATTCATTTTCTTTCTTTCTTTTCAAGGTCCGCGAATTCCAATGGTAACTGTCCACAGAACATCCGATAAAGAAAGTAAGTATTTGCAGGGGGCTTTTGAGATCTTCAAAAGGAAAGACAGCATGCCCAGCAGAGATCAAAAGACAGAGAGATATCCCGAGTTCCAATGAGTAAAAAGCTGAAGAATATTTGTGGGTGTTAGTTTTATTGTGTGAGATAAACTTAGAGAAATTGGGGGAATAGAATCACGCAGATGTTCTTTCCATTAGGTAAAGAGACACGCCGTGTATCTAATGTCATGTTTAATGGTTGCAAGCCAGCAACCTAGATGCATCTAAAAATGGGATAGGTTTAGCTGACTGTGATCCGCAGGTCAGCGGTTCAAATCTCACCGGCTCAAGGTTGACTCAGCCTTCCATCCTTCCGAGGTACAGTAGGTAAAATGAGGACCCAGATTGTTGGGGGCAATATAAATATACATTGCTTACTGGTGTAAACCGCTTAGAGAGTGCTTGCACTGTGAGGCGGTATATAAATCTCACAAATAAATAAATAAATAAATAGGTCCATGTTACCTGAGGAACCATCTCATCCCAATGGGATTGGCCTATCCCATTTTCCCTTTAGATGGGGCATGCTGATGAATCTGTCGATCCAGCTGGCGGGGTGCAGGAGAAGGGCCTTTTCTGCTGTGGCTCCCGTCCTCTGGAACATCGTATCCCCTGAGGCAGGGGTGGGCAATTAATTTTCCCAAGGAGCCAAATGAGGGATTGTTCTGGAGAGCTGAACCAATAGCTCCCGGATGCACTCTGCTCATTTGCCTGCAAGGCCGCACTTTGACCAAAGCAGCAGTGGGTGGCCGAGCCTGGATCCCCTTACGCAATGACCAGCACTTCCTCAGGCTCCTCCAGGTGAGGGGTGAGTGTTTCCTCTCCTCACCCTTCTGTGGCCGCCAGCCGACTAAAGGCGCGCACAGTGTCTGCGCAAAGCCATGACTCGGCTTCTTCTCCCATCTCCTGTGGTATACTTATTAATATTTTGTTTTCTAACTACCAATTGACCTCATGCGAACCAGACAGGGACAGCCAAAGGGCTGGATGTAGTCCGAGAGCAGTAAAATGTTCGTGTCTGCTTTGAGGTGAGATCTTCCCTCAACCTTTTGGCCTTCCATAATTAACATCAAAATCTGGCTCTGCCAACTGGCCTGGCACCACAATGAAGCTATTGAAAGTGGTTAGCAGATCAGCAAGCGGATCCCACCTCCACCCTGTCGCATTCTGCTTTTTAACTTATTTCATATCTGGTTTATTTTAATATCTAATGTTTTAACGCTGTACTTGCTTTTACAATTGAGGTGGGCAGGATATAATTTTAATAAATAAATAAAAATTTTCAAGGACAAAAGTTTGGGTTTTAGAATAATGCTGAAGCAAGGTGGATAGGCTTGAGTATTTTATCTGCTTGCCTGTAAGGAATCTTGATGGATCATTGTTCCTGCTTTTTAATATATATATATTAATATATATTATATATATATTAAGTAGGATTCCTTCTTCACCTTCTTTATATACATACATACATACATACATACATACATACATACATACATACATACATACATACATATATATATATATATATATATATATATATATATATATATATATATATATATATACACATACATACATACATACATACATCTTCATATATATATATAAAGAAGGTGAAGAAGGAATCCTACTTTTTCCATATAGCACCAGATTATTATTTGGGGGGTGGGGAGGAAATATGTAGGCTGAAAAAATACAAGTATATGTTGGGTTGGGTTTTACACTTCCCAATTTTGCAGTGGAGATTCAAAGAAAGTAGATGTTCAAAACCAGGACTATATCGGAGACCACAATAAAAGAAGGTCCATTGGCCTGATCCAGTTCATAAAATAAATAAATGCCAAAAATCCATAAATGCCCACATGCAAGCTGGCAATGCTGTAGAGCAGATAGGGGAACTAAGGTCAGAGAAGGGCAAAGAAGCCACTTTGGGAAAGGCAGCAAAGAATGAATAAAAGGTTATCGGTAGATAGAAAGCCGTTCTCCCGTTGGTCTCTTGTGCATGTGATTAAGGACGCCAATGGTCTCATTATGCAGGTCTCTCCTGCTGTAATGAATAGGAGGAACTATTGTAAGCACCCCTTATTCACAAAATAATTCTATTCCATAATATGAGAGCCTTCTACAATAATCTGATAGCTATAAATCCCACCCAATATTACCATCTGCTTATATTTAATTAAGGACTGGTTGTCTGAACAGCGCAGGCAAGGATTCCCAGCGGGCTGAAGGTTTTGGGAGATGCATTCAGAAATCTTTAGATCTGTCAGCCTGCTCCTATTTCGTCCGCCTTTGCTTTCTGCGAATGCAATTATGAGAGCAAACAGGACGGGCTGCTCTCGTGTCCCAGACGGGCCAGCCTCCTTGTGCTGATAAGGCTAATTGGGCAAGCGATAATTAAATGAGGATTCCAACATGCAATCAGACTTAATTGTCTGATGCTTTGGCATTTTCGCTGGAGTTATGATTTCAACAAAAATGAGAGGGAGATTTTCAGGAAGAACTTTAACATGGAACCATTACATCTAATGTTTTTTACTTGGCTTAAATGTATTTTAATGTTTTTTACTTGGCTGTTCACCGCCCTGAGTCCCCTGGAGAAGGGCGGTATATAAATTTAATTAAACTTAAACTTAAACTTACTAGCTGAAATATCCACAAGAAGGGGAAATTCAGTATTTGGAACAGGGCAACTTCACAAGAGACAGACTTGTGGGCTGAGGATAAGTGATCGAAGAGTGTTGGGAGGGGAAAAAGAAATCAATATTTTCCTGCCTTATTTTTATTATTATTTTTATTGTATCCCATCATTGTTTTTACAAACAACTCAAGGCATATCCAACACTTCCTCCTCCGCCTATTTTCCTCACAACACCAACCTTGTGAGGTAGGTTGGGCTGAGAGAGAGAGTGACTGGCCCCAAGTCCCCCAGATCGCTTTTCTGGCTGAGGTGGGACTTGAACTCATGGTTTCCCGCTTTCTAGCCTGGTGTCTTAACCTCTAGACCAAACTGGCTGATAAGTTCATAACTGGCTTATAAGGTAGCTGATGCATAAACAAATTCCCCCAAATGTTCTCTTAGCAATCCTAGAGCAGGCCAAGTCCAAAAATAGAATAGAATAGAATGAAATAGAATTCTTTATTGGCCAAGTGTGATTGGACACACAAGGAATTTGTCTTTGGTGCATATGCTCTCAGTGAACATAAAAGAAAATATACACTTGTCAAGAATCATGAGGTACAACACTTAATGATTGTCATAGGGTACAAATAAGCAATCAGGAATCAATATTAATATAAATCGTAAGGATACAAGCAACAAATTACAGTCATACAGTCTTAAGTGGGAGGAGATGGGTGATAGGAACGATGAGAACACTAATAGTAATGCAGCCTTAGTGAATAGTTTGACAGTGGTGAGGGAATTATTTGTTTAGCAGAATGATGGCATTCGGGGGAAAACTGTTCTTGTGTCTAGTTGTCTTGATGTGCAGTGCTCTATAGTGTCGTTTTGAGGGTAGGAGTTGAAACAGTTTATGTCCAGGATGCAAGGGGTATCGCAAATGCGTAGGGAATTTCTAGAAGCCTGGCACTCTGACAAATCAGCCATAAATAGACACATAAACATGAGCAACATCTATAGATTATGCAAAAGAGACAATCGACCAGCCCAAAAAAGACTCCAGCACCTCTCCACCAGCTATCAGCACTCAGATCAGCCTAGATCAGTGGTTCCCAACCTTTTTGTGATCGAGTACCATTTGGAGGTCCCGTACAGTCGCCGCGTACCAACTGTTTCCAGAGAAACTAAATTCGATCAGATATCACTTTATTTCCATAATTGTACCGTTCCTTTTTTGGCCCCGCGCATCCAGCAACTGGATTCTCGGGCCGCTGGGACCAGGTGGGTGGCGTGTGGCAACAGTTGCAAATCGTTGCCAGATTATCTTGTGTTAGGCAGTAAACATTTTTGTGAAGTAAAAAATAACTAACTAAAAATCGTTCATGACCCCGAAAGTGTTCGCGTACCACCTGGAAGGCCCTCGCGTACCACTAGTGGTACACGTACCACAGGTTGGGAACCACTGGCCTAGATTAACTCCAAGGTTAACTTCAGACCAACAATCGAGCAAGCGATTCCCCAACCAAGAATCTGCCAAAGAGCCATCAGTAAACAGCCCAACCAAAGAATTCCTAAGACCAGCCCCACCAACACTGTTCTGGCAAGCCACCAGAACATAAACTGACAGCAAAGAGCACTTCTTACCAACACTGATGATGTTACCTAGTTAGGGCAATGAAACGTCTGCAAGAAAACAAGCCAGTTCAGAGAGCACCAAGGACCTCGCTCTATTAGCTCTCAAACATGAAACCTCCAATATGAAGAATATGTAGCGTTCTTGGTGCTCTCTGAGCTCGGCTGTTTGCTTGCAGATGTTTCATTACCCAACTAGGTAACATTAGTGGTACAAGTACAGGCAGCAAACCCCACACACTTTCATGCTGATGTTGTTACCTAGTTCAATAATTAATCAATGACCAGGAACTCAAATTTATTACACTTTTCCAGATGGGAGCTATGATATCCTGAGCCAAGGAATGTCCAAGGAAGCAGATCAGTTTTTCATTGTCATTCTAAAGGCCTGCAGGACTCAGGCCAATTATATGTCTGGGATAGATCATTCTAGAGAACAGGTGCCTACATAGAAAAGGCATGACTCCCAGGTCCCATAAGATTACTGTATAGGTCAGGGGTCCCCAAACTTGGCAACTTTAAGACTTGTGGACTTCAACTCCCAGAGAATTCTGGGAGTTGAAGTCCACAAGTCTTAAAGTTGCCAAGTTTGGGGACCCCTGACCTATACAGTAATCTTATGGGACCAGCTGGCTGGGGAATTCTGGGAGTTGAAGTCCACAAGTCTTAAAGATGCCAAGTTTGAAGACCTCTGGTATAGGTAGTCCTTGACTTACAACCATTTTGTGACCATTTAAAGTTGACAACAATACTGAAAAAAATGACTGGTTTTCAAACTTAGGACTGTCGCAGCATCTCCATGGTCATGTGATCAAAATTCAGGCTCTTGACCAGGGGTGTCAAACTCAAGGGCCGCCCATTGGGTGTTTAGATCTGGCCCGCAGGGTCGCCCTGGAAACAGCGAAGGACCAGCCCGCGGTGCCTCTGCCAGCAAAAATTAGCCGCTCAGAGTCCCTGCGGAGTTGAGCAGCATATAAATACAAATAATAAATGAATGAATGAATGAATGAATGAATGAATGAATGAATGAATGAATAAATAAATAAATAAATAAATAAATAAATAAATAAATAAATAAATAAATAAATAAATAAATAAATAAATAAATAAATAAATAAATAAATAAATAAATAAATAAATAAATAAAGCAAGCTCCGGAACCCGTTTTCACTGGCAGAGTGCTCTGGCCGCCACAGGCGCCCCGACATGAGTGATGTCAAGCTGGCCAGCCCACCCGGCCCCCCAAGGTTAAACACAACCCTGATCCGATCCTCAATGAAATCAAGTTTGACACCCCCTGCTCTTGACAATGATCGTTGCAGTCTCCCAGAATCACGGGACCACCATTTGCAACCTTCCAACTGGCTTCCGACAAGCAAAGTCAATCGGGGAAGCCAAATTTGCTTAACAAAAGCCCGATCCACTTGAAAACTGCAGTGATTCACTTTAAAAAAAAAGCTTGTAAAATGGGGTGCAACTCGATTAACAACTGTCTTGATAAGCCATGGAAATTTTGGGCTCAAGAAGCTCCCTAAGAAGGTTGCAAGTGACAGTCTTGGGCTGATACACTGCATTATAAATACACACCGGTTGCCAAGCACCCAAAGTTTGGTCACATGACTGTGGGGGACGCTGAAATGGTCGTAAGTGTGAAAACTAGTCATAAATCACTTTTTTTTCAGTGCTGTTGTAATTTTGAATGATCATAAAATGAATGGTTGTAAGTCAAGGACTCTGTACATAGCAGCCCTCTTCAATATTCAAGAGTCTACAGTTGGACGACGGTATCACTGATGGATAGAAAATTATTCCTATCAAAGAGGTGATATAGGACCTTGCTTCCTTGAAGTCATTCTTACTTAGAAAATAAAACCGAGATTCAATTCTAATTAACAAAATATTTATTTCAGTACAAAAGTAACAAAAGAATATAAACGTTATTAATCTACATTTTCTCAGCTAAGAATTCACATCTGCCTCGAGCAAGGCTCACAGGAGAAGAAGGAAGGAGGAGACTCCTGGAATGCACACATGCGCAGTAATACATATCATATGTCTGCTTGATTAGAAAATACAGTAAACCTAGAAATATTGCAGAGGTGCTCAACAGGCAATGTTTACATCGTGACAGTATCACTGATGGCAATGGCCAATGCCATGGGCAAGGCATCTCCAAGATCTGCCTGGTATGAATCCTGCTGCTGTGACTAGTCAAAGCAACGCATGGAAAGAGTATCCCTTGTGCTAAATTCTCCAGAACAGATGACTAAATCCTAATAAATGAATCCCCCTCCTGCTGTCCTATTGTGATGGAGTAAAACAATATTTATTTTTATTTATTTTGTGAGATTTATATACCGCCTCATAGTGCAAGCACTCTCTAAGCAGTTTACACCATTAAGCAATGTACAGTATATATTTACATTGCCCCCAACAATCTGGGTCCTCATTTTACCTACCTCGTAAGGATGGAAGGCTGAGTCAACCCTGAGCCCGTGAGATTTGAACAGCTGAACTCAAATGATCAGAGTCAGCTAAAGTAGCGTGCAGTACTGCTCTCTAACCGCTGTGCCACTTAGGCTCTATCCCAAGTAGTGGAACCTGTCTTTTCAAAACTGACTCTAACTTCAAATCTTCCATAATGGAAATTCTAGACTTTCTTTCTTTTTCTTTTCTTTTCTTTTCTTTTCTTTTTTCTTTCTTCTTTCTTTCTTATTTTTCTTTCCTTCCTTCCCTCCCTCCCTCCCTCCTTCCTTCCTATCTACCTTCCTTCCCTCTTTCTTATTTATTTTTCCTTCCTTCCTTCTTTTCTTCCTTCCTTCCTTCCCTTTCTTTCTTTTTTATTTTTCTTTCTTTCCTTCCTTCCTTCCTTCCTTTACTCCCTCCCTCCCTTCCTTCCCTCTTTCTTTCTTGTTTATTTTTCCTTCCTTCCTTCCTTTGCTCTTTCCCTTCCTTCCTTCCTTCCCTCCCTCCCTGCCTCCCTCTTTCTTTCTTTCTTTCTTTCTTTCTTTCTTTCTTTCTTTCTTTCTTTCTTTCTTTCTTTCTTTCTTTCTTTCTTTCTTTCTTTCATACAAATAGTGGCTCTTTCAGTCAGGGTTTAATTGGTTAATTCCTCATCTGATCTTTCCTATTCCTTCTTCCAGAACTTTTTGATCTTGAAGTAAATGCCAGAGTGCAGAAGACAGTCGCAGAACGACAGATGCCCAAGCGGGAATATTTTGATATCAAGATTCAGGATTACAGTAAGTTACTCTGATTATTTTCGCTGTTGAATTTAAGGGTTTATAATCTCGTCTTTTAATTTAGAAAAACTCATATTCTAGTGGGGCTGTTTCAAAAAGAAAGAAATAGATAAAAGCATAATGTCACACACACAAAATCCCCAAAATAGAAATTTAAATCAATTAAGATGGGTAGCAGCCCCCAATACAAAAGCAGAATGTATCCATAGCTATAATATAAGAGCATCAATAGAGATCTAGCAACCCAACATTTATTTGCTTGTTTGTTTATGTTCTGCCGTTATTATTTTTATAAATAACTCAAGGGCAGGTCTAAAATTCACAGTCTCCTGGTGATTGGCCCAAAGTCACCCAGCCAGCTTTCATGCCTAAAGTGGGACTAGAACTCCTGGTTTCTAGCCTGTTGTCTTAACTACTAGACCAAACTTGCTCTCACAAGACATGGGTGTGTTCTGATTCCATGCAACGTGTTAATCAGCCTCCCATGTTTAATGCTCTTATTACTTGCCAAGAACATCCTCAGAGAGGTCAAAAAAGTTGAACGGGATCAAACCATTTGTCAAAGTCTCACCCGCTCCCCCCCTTTCATTTTTTAATGGTACTGTGTGAAAATGAATGGGGTGTCCTGCACACCCAGTTGTGGCCACCCACTTCAGGGTTTTTTTAGCTCTCCTGAAGACCACCCCTGTTATTGTACTGCTTCCATGATGGGCAGAGTAAATATTTGCCATCCAGCTATCTATCTGCCTTGCGGCCTTTCTTTCTATCTTCCCATCCCCTTGGTAGGCTGAAAAGATCTCCTTGGTAGAGATATTTTTCATTAGTTAAGAAATGGAGGTGTCAGCGGAACCAAAAACTCTTGTCAAAATAATGAAAATGGCCATCATCTCACAAGATTCTCCCTTTTTCTACACACGTGCAACATCAGAGCATAGTTTTTCTGATTTGCTTTCTTCATTGGCCAACTCCACCACCAAGACACATTGGCTAACAGTCATACAGAGCCGAGGTGGCACAGTGGTTAAAGTGCAGCACTGCAGGCTACTTCAGCTGACTGCTAGTTCAGCAGTTCAGCTGTTCAAATCTCACAGGCTCATGGTTGACTCAGCCTTCCATCCTTCTGAGGTGGGTAAAATGAGGACCCAGATTGTTGGGGGCAATATGCTGAACTCTGTAAACCGCTTAGAGAGGGCTATAAAGCACTATGAAGCGGTATATAAGTCTAAGTGCTATTCGACCAAAAGATCTATCCAGTTAATAGAAGAAACATACAATTGCCCGACTGCAATTCCCATTTATATTTTGTTTGGCACATTTTTCTACTTTCCGATTTCTGACACTAAAAATTACGTTGAAATAAATTAGAATAGGTTGATAAGAGTTCAAAGAAATCTGTTTCCTATTCAAAACTCTTGCAATTACTGAAGTTCCTCTTGATTTAGGACCAGTCACAGTGACTGTTAGAAGTTATGAAGGACTTGCCAAAAGGGACTTACAACTCAGTTTTGAAATTCTAGAATCGCCACACTTTGTGGTCACGTGACCCTATTTTAGGTGCTCAGTGACAGGCCTGCATTTAGAGACATTTGTAGCACCTCATAATCACAGGAAGGTAGTTTATGGTGTTTTTGCCGTTCTTGCATCCCAGGGGCATTTTACAAAACCATAATTCTATTCCACGCCTTTCCATCATTCCTAATCCAATAACATTTCCCAATTGCAGGTGGGCCTGGTAGGCCCATTTTTTGCCCTCGCCAGCCTCCAGAGGCTTTCCTGGAGCCTGGGGAGGGCGAAAACGGCCTCCCCCGCCCCCCAAAGGCCCCCCAGAAGCCGAAAACACCCTCCCAGAGCCTCCATGCGAGCCGAAAATCAGCTGGCCGGCGTGCACATGCACGCTGGAGCTGAGCTAGGGCAACGGCTCGCGTGCCGGCAGATATGGCTCCGCGTGCCACCTGTGGCACGCGTGCCATAGGTTCGCCATCACAGCCCTATACCATTCTGGGCAAATGGCTGTCCAGTCTCTTCTTAAAAATCTCCAGTGTTGAAGCACCCACAACTTCTGGATGCAAACTGTTTCACTGATAAATTGTTCTCACTGTCAGGAAATTTCTCCTTAGTCCCAAGTTGCTTCTCTCCTTGATTAATTTCTATCCATTGTTTCTTGTCCTGCCTTCAGGTGCTTTGGAGAATAGATTGCCCCCACCCCTTCTTTGTGGCAGCCTCTTAGATGTTGAAACACTGTTATCTTGTCACCCCTAGTCTTTCTTTTCACTAGACTAGACATATTCAATTCCTACAACTGTTCTTCATATGTTTTAGCATCCAGCCTTCTAATCTTTTCTGCACCCTTTCCAGAGTCTCAACATCTTTTTAATATTGTGGTGACCAGAACTAGATGCAGTATTCCAGATATGGTCTTACTAAGACTTTGAAAAAGCAGTACTAGAACTTCATGTGATCATGATTCTGTTCCTCTGTTAATGCAGCCTAGGATTGAATTGACTTTTTTTGGCTGCTGCCACACACTGCTAACTCATATTTAACTGATTGCCCACCAAGACGCCAAGAATTGTCCACAAGAAGTCCAAAAACAAGATGAATTGGATAAAATTCAACACACATAACGGGTATCATAATGTAACTCTTCACATTTGGTATTTGCTAATGGGGAAAACCCACAAATGCGAAGTGATAATTATAGTGCACGGTTCCTTCCTTGTGATCCTAAAAGATTTCCAATGGTAGCCCTTATTGCTTAATTCTCTATATTCTGCCTTCCCAAGGGATCTCCATGTGAATCATAGCTACAAACCCATTCTCTATTACAAATCTCATACAACAATAAATTAAAGCCAATGAAATAAAAGGCTTACCACTAAAACTCATTTGGCTGTTTACTGCCCTTCAAATGCCACTAATTCGAAATTTAATTGCCATCCTTTTGGTAAATTGGCCCAGCGGTTCACATTTTAAAAACCAAATAAAAGTAAGGATAGGCTTGGGAACAACCTATTTATGTTTGTGCCAATATACATTTAAGAAAAAGCACACTTAGCTGTTACTTCAGGACGCATGTTTCCATAAAGGCAACTATTCTCTCTTCTTAATTCATCCAATTTATATCATTTCAAGGGGCACAGGAGGTGACAGTCCAGGCCCTGGAGTTTAAAATGCCCTTGAAGAAAGCCAAATCTTAAATCCCTTGTGAGGAAAAAAGAAAAGAAAAACTTCATTCCATTTTAGAGAAGATGATTTGCATTTTACTTTGAGTTTCTCCTTCTTTTGCTCTCCTTGCAAACATTGGCTTGATAGGGCTGTCATTCCTCCACCTGCTGAGAGGGAGAAAAACACATATCAGCACACCCTAATTGCATGTTTGATTCATGACCAAGCGCCTCAGAGAACCACCTTGTTAGATGTGTGGCCTTTTGTGTAGCAGTGCCAATTTTCTCCCCAAAAGAATATGTTCTGCTAGGGCGTTACTTACAGAGCCATTCTCTGTAATGGCATTTTTGTTCCCACCAAAAGTACCCGAGTGTACTAAAAAGGAAAGAAATAAAAGGTTGTTCGTTGTAATGACAGCCTTCCTGTGCTTAAACGCTTCTCTCCTCCTTTCTTCTCTTTTCTTCTGTTTTGCAGAATTGCCACTGCAAATTTTAAAGCCAGCCGTTTTCATGGAAAACACGCACTACCCTTTGCTCCTCATTGTGTGAGTAATGCTAACAATGGTATAATTTCCCAGTTGTAGCCATCAATGCCATCCAAATTGAGAAGAGGGATATTTCAGAAGGGTGAGGATGTGGCTTCCTTAGGAAAACCAGGGTGGAAACTTAGCAGATACGGAGGGGTGGCTCCTAGAAAGAATATTTATTTTAATTATTTTCTGCCTTTATTATTTTTTTTTCAAATAAATACCTTAAGGAGATGGACATGATTTATAATCCTGCTTCTTCCTGTTTTTCCCCACAATAACAATCCTGAAGGTGGGTTGGGCTGAGAGAGAGAGAGGGACTAGCCTAAAGTAACCCAGCTGGCTATCATAGCTTAGATTTTAGATTTATTATTAGAGTTGGAAGGGACCTTGTAGGTCATCTAGTCCAACCCCCTGCTCAAGCAGGAGGTTTACTCAAGCAGGAGCTAAGGCAGGTCTCCTTGTGATTCATAGTCAGCTAGCTGTTTTTCATGCCTAAAGTGGGACTAGAACTCACAATCTCTTGGTTTCTAGCCCAGTGCCTTCCTCTGTAGACCAAACTGAGGTTTCTAAATGATATGTTTTAATCCAAGGCAAACAAAAAACAAGGATGCCCCACATCAGAATTCAATATGCTTGTTTTGGGTTGCAAGTGTTATGTTCCTAATGTTGTTTCTTTACTTAGCATGATATGTTCAGAATCAGATACATGCATGTTAACATACATGAAGTTTGGTGATGCTAGCCAGGGAACTTGGAGGGCAAAAGGAAGCTTTCCTGGGGTCTAAAGCAAAAAGATTTGTCCCTTGGGCTAGACAGGTGTGTCTTCTCTCCTCTCTAAAGACCCTCAGGATTTTTATGTGAATTATCTCTCTTTCTTTGCTTATAGCTGAACCAAATATGATCAGCATAGATTCTAGGGGTACCCAAACTTGGCAACTTTAAGACTTGTGGACTTCAACTCCCAGAATTCTGGGAGTTGAAGTCCACAAGTCTTAAAGTTACCAAGTTTGAAGACCTCTGTTCTAGACTGTCAAGATTTCTGGGAGGGATTGGTGGATTAAAAAAAATCAGGATGGTGCCTACAATCACACAATCTAAGGCCCACAGTAGTCCTCGACTTATGGCGAGTCACTTAGCAGTTGTTTGAAGTTTCAATGGACCTACCAGAACACACTTACAGCCATGTGCAGTTTCCCACAGTAATATGACTGTTTCACAATGGCTTTCCTGAAAACTGGCCATTGACTTCCAGTTTTGCCGCAAAATCATGCCCAGTGTAAACTATTGGTTTGCTTAACAACCACAATCTTTGCTTAACGACCGCCACAAAAGCAGTCATAAAATCAGATTGGTCACTTTATGATTGTCATAACTTACAAGGACTGAGATTATTGTACAAGTTATTGTTATTGGAAGAGCCGAGGTGGCGCAGCGGTTAGAGGCAGTACTGCAGGCCACTTTAGCTGACTGTGATCCGCAGGTCAGCGGTTCAAATCTCACCGGCTCAAGGTTGACTCAGCCTTGCATCCTTCCGAGGTAGGTAAAATGAGGACCCAGATTGTTGGGGGCAATGTAAATATACATTGCTTACTGGTGTAAACCGCTTAGAGAGTGCTTGCACTGTGAGGCGGTATATAAATCTCACAAATAAATAAATAAATAAATAAGTATTTGACAATGCAAAGGGCTTAATGCAATTTTGGAATACAAACCGGATGTCAATGGTATCTACTATAACGATGGTTTAATTACAAGTACCAGGGGGTAGAGCTTAACTCCATCTGCACTCTCCCCCGGGTATGTCTGGTGGTTGAATGGTTCTTTTATATTGTAATTTTTAATTTTTATATTTTGATTTTAATTGAATTTATTGGCTTTCTTGTATTTTTCCTGTGTTGTAAGCCGCCCTGAGTCCCTCGGGAGTGGGGCGGCATATAAGAAACCATAAATAAATAAATAAATAAATAAAATAAATAAGTCCCTCAATGCAATTTAAAGAAGAATTGCAAGTTATTCTACAGTCCTCAAGAGAGAAGCTGGGAATTTTTTTCTTGATGGAAATTAACAAGGTTAAAAGTCTCTTGAGGGGAAAAAAGAGCTTATATTTATCTAATATACATTCCAAAGAAGAAAAAAAGATTTTATTCTATGAGGAAAAGCCAGAGGGAGTGCCTTAAGCTTAATAAGTTAGGATGAATTTTTATTGGTCTGACATGTGTAATTGTAAAAGAAATTTTTTTTAATACATGGTTTTATGCTTATAAAGTGGGTTTGAAAATGCATTGTTTCTTTTTTCTTTTCTCTCTCTCTAGTGTATAATGTTGGTATAGTTCTGAAAGTTTGTAAAAGATTAGCGTAAGTGAATTTGAAGCATAATGGGTTTCACTTACCTTTGCTACCGGTTTGGAGATGTGCGCGCGCACTGCTTCTTACTTATTTACTTACTTCACATCAAAATGATCTCTTGGGAAAATGTGCTTCGTTATGCAAATGCCGAGGGAAGATTGGTGCTCATCAAGCTAACAACACTTGATTAGGACTGCCTCAGAATGAGAAAGCATGGCTTGGGTGGGCCTTAAATAAATGTAAATCACTCAGTCTGAAAGAGGGAGGGAGGGAGGGAGGGAGGGGGAGAGAGAGGAGAGAGAGAGAGAGAGAGAGAGAGAGAGAGAGAGAGAGAGAGAGAGAGAGAGAGAGAGAGAGAGAGAGAGAGAGAGAGAGAGAGAGAGAGATGCACATACAGTCATGTAGGGTCTCCAACTGGGCTGGAGAAGATGTTTTTCTACCACCACAGAACTATCAAAAAAAGTGAGGAAGAGTGAGTCTTTTTGTTGTGGCCAGGTCGAGTCCAGGGCAATTAGCAGCTGATCCCGAGGATTCGGAGGTAGTGAGGGTACAGTACAGAAGACCGGTGTTCTGGCACCAGAGACGGAGAGTGAAGAGGACGCGGGGTCAGAGGCTGGCGAACAATTAGAACCTGATGCATCTCCTGAGATTAGTGACTCAGGAGAAGAGGAGGAGGCTCTTCTGGATGCCAGAGCACGCAGGTTCTCAAAGAGACATGAGTGGCTAATCAGGAGGAGGCTTGCTCGTGAGTAGTAATGCAGGGCTTGACCACGCCCTGAGGGTATTTAAGGGTCTGTCACGAGGGGCTTCGTTTCAGAGAACAACCCAGTTCTGTGGTTTCCTCATTTTGCTCTTGTATCTGCATCTCGGATTCTCAACAGTTAACATTTTCCTGTGATTAATGAGAGCTTGGATTTCTGCCAAAACCTCCATGAGGTGAGACAAGGTTCCTTAATTGCTCTTTCAGACTCTAGCCAAATACTGGAAAGACTTTGTGAATGAATGATATTCTTTTCAAAAAGCTCAACTCTGGCTAAGAACTTATTTGCAGTAAAACAATATTGTTTCCAATTCCTTCTTGTGCATCTTATTTTGGGGGCATACCCATGGGGACAGAACACTTTTTCTTTTTGTAAATACATTCAACCCCCTTGCCAGTCCCTGCAGTGTCTGCTTGATTTCCTGGTGGGTGAAAGTTTAAAAGGTTTTAGAGTTAAATTTAAAGGTGAGATTTTGGCCACATCTTGTATAACTTCACACTGACTTCTCACAGATTTTAAAGAGTTATATGGTTTTATCCTAAATGTTATACTGAAATTCCTGATATGATGAGTTCTCATATAGTACAGGTAGTCCTCAATGTAAGGCCACAATTGAGCCCAAAATTTTGATTACCCGTATTTTTCGGAGTATAAGACGCACCGAAGTATAAGACGCACCTTAGTTTTGGGGGAGGAAAACAAGGGGAAAAGGCCTCTGCCTCCAAGCAATTTGCCAAACAGCAATCAGCAAACAGCACAGATGGTATACACTGTTTGTTGTGTATTTCTGTGCATGTGTGCCTGACCCATAGAAATAGCAAAGAATTGGAGAAATGTACATTATGCCAGAAAGTTTTCTTAAATGTAGTCACACTAACTCTTCCCAATTATTTAAATAGATCTACTCCAAGGTAAGTCAGGATTTAACTCTAATACTAAACAGGACACTGTTACATTTCATACTATACTTGTACAGAGCTGTTAAAATTAATTAAAATTTCTGGAAGTATACATTATTCTCTATTATTTAAAAGAAGATACAATAGCACTGGGCCTCTTCAGATCAAGCATTTATTTTAAAAAGCTTCTTTATTTTGTTAAGTTGTCTAGATTTACAGGGATCTCCAACCTTGGCAACTTTAAGACTTGTGGACTTCAACTCCCAGAATTCCACAGCCAGCAAAGCTAACAAAGCTGGCTGTGGAATTCTGGAAGTTGAAGTCCACAAGTCTTAAAATTGCCCCTGGCTCTAGAACAATAATAAAGCAGTCTTTAAAAAATAAGTCTAATAATTCGAACATTCTACAGACATTTATAGTTATTCACTTACCCTAAGGTGACCAGACGTCCCGATTTTGGCGGGACACACCCGCTTTTTAATGGTTTGTCCCGCGTCCCGCCCGTCCTCTAAAAAGTCCCGATTTTTGAAAGGAATGCACGACTAGGGCATTCTTTTCAAAAATCGGCCTGAAAGGGGGGCTTGCGAGCCAGCCAAGAGGAGGAGCCGATGCGGAACGCAGGGGCGGCGGGCGGGCGAGCAAAGAGGCAAAGACACCCCGGCCAGGAACTTTTCTGGATTTTGGGTGTGCGGGAGGTGGTGGTGGAGGGAGGGGGTGTCCGTCTCTGAGGAGCTTCGGGGACGAGAGGGGCGAGGACCAGGACCCCTCCTTTCCCCTTGCCCTCCCAGGAAGCCGTCCTGCCAGGCGCAGCAGCCTGCTCCAAATTACAGAGTTGGAAGGGACCTTGCGGGTCATCTAATAGGGCCAGATCCGCGCATGCGCCTCGGCTCACCAGCTCTCCAATGGAACTGGCGAAGCCAAGGCAGATCCTCACCAGGGGCCGGGCAGGAGGCGATGGCTGGGGAGAACCAGCAGCGGACCCTCAGGAAGAGCATCGCAGCTCAGCAGCCGGCTCCGCAATCGCCCCTGCCGCCCGGCAACAGCCCCAGCGCCCCGCAAGCACCCACCCCGGACAGCAGCAATACGGAGCGAGTGGCGCTCAAGGAGATCGGCTTGGTCAGCGTCTGTACCATCATCATAGGACATAGGTGAGGAGGGGCAGCCCCATCGCGACCCCCACCCCCCAGGCAGGGGTGTCTTCCCCTACCCCCAGCTTGGAAAGTTGCTCTTGATGGAGCGCGGTCCTTTAAAAGAAGAGGAGGAAAGGGGGGGACGAGGCTGCTTGGAGGAGGACCCCCTCCCTCCTCTTTTCTCTTCTTACTGATTAAGGAGTTGGAAGGGACCTTGTAAGTCATCTTATGTCGGTGTCCAGGTGGGGGGGGGGAGGCGGGAGGCCTTTCCTCGTCTCCCGCCTCCCCTTCGGAAGCCGGCAGTGGCTTGGGCTGGCAAGCAACGAGCGGGAGGCGGGGAAATGAGGCAGCCGGCAGCTTACCTGCGAGGCGGCGGTCCCGCAGCAGCCCATGGCTAAAGTGGCCAAGTTTGCAGATCTCAAAGATCTGCAAACTTGGCCACTTTAGCCATGGGCTGCTGCGGGACCGCCGCCTCGCAGGTAAGCTGCCGGTTGCCTCCTTTCCCCGCCTCCCGCTCGTCGCTTGCCAGCCCAAGCCACTGCCGGCTTCCGAAGGGGAGGCGGGAGACGAGGAAAGGCCTCCCGCCTCCCCCCCCCACCTGGACGCCGACATTTGCATTGTTTTGCCCTCTGCGCATGCGCAGCGTTCTGCGCATGCGCAGAAATGGCGCCCAGGCGGGCCCGCCCCCCCTGTCCCGCTTTTAAAAAAAATAATCTGGACACTTTAACTTACCCCCTTCCATCCAGTTCAGCAAAAAATAAAAATCTGCTGTGTCTCTCCCAGCTATTTGCCTCTTTGTAGTTAGTTTCACTTTCATTTTCCCAGTGGCAAACCTAATCAGTTGTAGATCGGGAAACTGCTACTGACTTGCTTGGCTTTACAGGCTCTTCCCTCTTTCCTGCAAGCAGGTAAATTGCTGGAAGACAGAGGCCAAAGGGTGGGGGTGGGTGGGGCTGCATTCGGTGTATAAGACACACCCAAGTTTTCACCCTCTTTTTGGAGGTAAAAAGGTGTGTCTTATACTTAAAAAAATACGGTACTAAGCAAGAAGTAATTAAGTGAAATTTGCCCCATTTTACAAACTTTCTTTCCATAGTTATTAAGTGAATTGTTGCAATTGTTAAGTTAGTAACACCATTGTTAAGTGAATGGCTTCCCCACTGACATAATAATAATAATAATAATAATAATAATAATAATAATAATAATAATAACAACAACAACAACAACAACAACAACAACAACAACAACAACAACAACAACAACAACAGAGTTGGAAGGGACCTTGGAGGTCTTCTAGTCCAACCCAACATCTTTGTCAGAAGGTCACAGAAGGTGATAACATAACCCTGGGATGCTTCAACCATCATTCCAGTTGCTAAGTATCCGAATTTTGATCATGGGACCACGAGGATGCTGCAATGACCGTGTGAAAAATGGTCATAAGTCTATTTTCGCAGTGCCATTGTAATTTCAAACGGTCACTAAACAAATGGTTGTAAGTTGAGGACAATCAATAAAGCATTGTTCCCACAAATTCTCTTCCTAAGGATGCTCATAATAAGTATCAATCTTGGTCTAAACCACAAACTTCTGCAGTAAGCCAGCCTAATGAACTTTAATCAGTTGGTGTTTTGAAGACACTTTAGGCTGACTTAATGTGGCAGATTCTTTTGGAATATTTTTGATTATGCTGTTTAAGTAATTGTTTTAATTAGCAAAAATATATCTACTGTTCCTTTTTAATTTTGGTTTTCAAGATAAAACAGATCAAATTAACCTTACTTGTGACATTATTATTGCCTTGCTAAATATCTTCTTTAGCATTCACCATTGATGTAATATTTAGAGGGGCGGTAGGAACGATGGTACACTTATGCACGTTTTCTCTTAACTAACTTACATGTTAGTTTAAGTTATACATGTTTCTGTTAACTAGCTTACAGCTGCCTTCAGGAAATCAAATTTGACAGTCTAGATTGACAAGGAAAAAATGTAGCTACCGTATTTTTCGGAGTATAGGACGCACCGGAATATAGGACGCACCTAGATTTTAGAGGAGGAAAAAAAGGAAAAAAGTATTCTGAACGAAATGGTGTAGCAATATATCATTTAATAAAATACCAGTGTAGCAGAATACTTTTTACAACTATGTACACTTTTTACAACCATGTACACTTTTTACAACCATATACACTTTTTACAAACTTCAAACTTGACAGCTTTAAGACTTGTGGACTTCAACTCCCAGAATTCCTCCTCCAGTCATGCTAGCTCAGGAATGGGAGTTAAAGTCCACAAGTCTTAAAGCTGTCAAGTTTGAAGACCCCTGGGTTAGGGGTGGCAAGGGTCTTCAAACTTGACAGCTTTAAGACTTGTGGACTTCAACTCCCAGAATTCCTCCTCCAGTCATGCTAGCTCAGGAATGGGAGTTAAAGTCCACAAGTCTTAAAGCTGTCAAGTTTGAAGAGCCCTGGGTTAGGGGTGGCAAGGGTCTTCAAACTTGACAGCTTTAAGACTTGTGGACTTCAACTCCCAGAATTCCTCCTCCAGTCATTCCTGAGCTAGCATGACTGGAGGAAGAATTCTGGGAGTTGAAGTCCACAAGCCCCACAGCAAACCTGGAAGTTGGTCTTCAAAGCTGTCAGGTGGCTCGCTTTGGGCAGCAGCAGCGGCGGCGGCTCCGTAGCTGCCTCGGGAACAGGCTTCGGCCAGCAATGGCGGCAGTGGCTTTCCCGTGGTCTGGTGGTGGCGGCGGTGACGGCCAGCAGCAGCGACTTTATTTGGGGCGATTTTGGCGGCTAGCAGCAGCGGAAGCAGCTTTGTTTGGGGCAGCCGCGGCGGCTTTTCTATGGTCCGCCGCCGCCGGCTTTCCCGTAGTCCGGCGGTAGTGGCGACTAGCAGTAGTGGAAGCGGCTTTGTTTGGGGCGGCAGACCATAACAAAGCCGCTTCCGCTGCTGCTAGCCGCCAAAATCGCCCCAAACAAAGTCGCTGCTGCTGGCCGCCACCGCCGCCACCGCCAGGGCGGCCGCGGCGGCTTTTCTATGGTCCGCCGCCGCTGGCTTTCCCGTGGTCCGGTGGTGACGGCCGCGGCTGTGGCCAGCGGCAGCGGCTTTGTTGTGGTCCGGCGGAGGCAGCGGCGGCGGCTTTCCCGTGGTCCGGCAGTGGCCTAATGCAACATCCGGAGTATAGGACGCACCCAGTTTTTGACCCTCTTTTTTGGGGTAAAAAGGTGCGTCCTATACTCCGAAAAATACGGTATATATCCTAAATAAGTTACATCATAAAATAGCTGTCTGTCCTGTAGCCCCTGGGGGAAAATAGTTTTCTGACATTAAATTAATAGGGAGCAAGATGCTTCTCTTCCTTGAGTCTCTGCATAAAGTTGGGATTTAGGAAAATGTTAGGAAATCAAAATGTAGTTAGGAATCAAAATGTAGAGAGGTTTTTCATATACATCAGGAACTTTGACTGCAGAGCCTGTTTGTGGCCATTAGCGTATTTCTCCCCCCCACACACACTTTTTTCCCCTGGTGTTTTTCCTGGTCCGTCAGTCCATTGTCCCAGCCTCCCAGCAATATCACTAATTTATTTTTATTTTATTTATTTATTTTTGTCAAGTACATATTGGTAATATACATAGATATAACATTGTTTATATACATAAGATGGGTTCTGATAAGAGGGAACATTAGGACAGGGACGGTAGGCACGCTAGTGCGCTTATGCACGCCGCTTACTGACCTCTTAGGAATCGGGTGAGGTCAACAGTGGACAGTCTAAGGCAGTGGTTCTCAACCTTCCTAATGCCGCGAACTGCGAACTGCCCCCACCGCGCCCCGACCCGCCGCCGCCATTTGGGTTCTTTTATTCTCTGCGCATGCGCAAAGCATTCTGCGCATGCGCAGAGGGTAAAAGAACCCAAATGGCAGCATCCGGGCGAAGTCTCCCGACCCCTGTGAAAGGATCATTCGACCCCCAAAGGGGTCGCAACTCCCAGGTTGAGAACTGCTGGTCTAAGAGTAAAGTTTTGGGGGTTTGGTGACGAAACCACAGAGTCAAGTAGTGAGTTCCAGGCATTAACCATTCTGTTGCTAAAGTCATATTTTCTACAGTTAAGTTTGGAGCGGTTCACTTTGAGTTTGTATCTGTTGTGTGCTCGTGTATTGTTGTGGTTGAAGCTGAAGTAGTCATTGATTCTTATTCTTTTATTATTTAAGTTGTTCTTATTCTTTTTCTGTTTCAGGGACGGGACTCCTGGCACCCAGAGCGTCACAGAAAAGTTTGAAGTGAACTGGGAAAGCGTCATGGTCAGCTCCCATAGTGCCATCGTGATGAAGTTTGACGGGCGTGGAAGTGGATTTCAAGGGACTAAACTCTTGCATGACATTAAAAGAAGATTGGGCACGGCTCAAGAAAAAGATCAAACAGACGCCGTTCGGTGAATGACCTTAACTCACTGAAATCGAATTCGGTCACTAGTTGTACGCTCAGCATTTTTGCAATGATTTTATTTCATTTTTTTTTTAAAAAAAATAGTCTTTATTAAATTTTTACAATAAGAAAAAAACACAAACAAAACACACAAACACAAACAAGTGCACATATTTACAAACAACAACAGGAAATAGTCCAATACTTTAACAGCGTTATTAAAGTGTTTGTTTCGTATCAATATCTATATATATACATTTTAAGTACATTCCATATCGTAATTATTGGTGAATATCATCCGTAATTTAATTAATTTAATTACAGCTTGTAAAGAAAGCATTTATGGATATATCTCAATTCATCTTCATCCTTATAGCCAAATTTTTAATTTTGGGTTTTGTTTAATCCAATTGTATACCTTGTTCCATATTTCTTAAAAAATCCGTGTCATCTTTTCCATGAATCTCCATTGTCAGTTTGCACATTTCTGCGCAATCGAGTATTCAAAATACTAAATCGTTTGTGAATTTTGGAGGAAGGCAATCTGAGCACTGAATCAAAAGGCAACCAATGTACAAGTGTAACTTCCCCCTTTTGCAATTTTTACTTCTAGGAATCAAGGCAGAGCTGGGCCTTGCTATAGTTCACGGGAGTTAGCTTGAACATAATCATATCTTTTTTTGTTTTGTTTTTTTCCAGGGCAATGCTGGAAAAAGCATTTATTGATAAGACTCGAGTTGCTGTCTTTGGGAAGGTGAGTGTCTTTGAAACACCTGCTATTCACTGCTATTCCTCCAGGATTTTGATCTGCAATTTGCTGGGCTATGCTTAAGGTTTATTCCGAGAGCCGTTGTGATGTTGTTGGCTAGAAGGTTGGGTGGGGGATATGAAGGTAGAGGGGCTATGAATTTTAATCCCACCTTAGGCACAAATCCAATTGGAATGGCAAATCACTTCTGAAAAATGTTGTGGCCCTCAAATGTTGCCCACAAATATCCACATACACGCACACAGGGAGAAAAAATTTACAACAATAACAACAAAAAAGAGGACACAGATGGGTGTAAGGTCTTCAATAGGGATACCAATGGGCTGCAGGCAGGATAGAGTCTTTGCCCCACTGCATTGAGGGAAAGCCCTTGTAACACTAATTAATGTAATAGGGGACTGGAGACTGAAACATATGAAGAACGGTTGCAGGAACTGGGTATGTCTAGTTTAATGAAAAGAAGGACTAGGGGAGACATGATAGCAGTGATCCAATATCTCAGGGGTTGCCACAAGAAGAGGGAGTCAAACTATTCTCCAAAGCACCTGAGGGTAGAACAAGAAGCAATGGATGGAAACTAATCAAGGAGAGAAGCAACTTAGAACTAAGGAGAAATTTCCTGACAGTTAGAACAATTAACCAGTGGAACAACTTGCCTCCAGAAGTTGTGAATGCTCCAACACTGGAATTTTTTAAGAAGATGTTGGATAACCATTTGTCTGAAGTGGTGTAGGGTTTCCTGCCTAAGCAGGGGGTTGGACTAGAAGACCTTCAAGGTCCCTTCCAACCCTGTTATTCTATTCTATTCTATTCTATTCTATTCTATTCTATTCTATTCTATTCTAATCCTGCAAGTGAGTCTTCCCAAATTATGGGCCTCAGGCCTCTGAGACGAGCAAACTGCCCAGTTCTGGTGCCCTTTGGATAGGGTAGTAGCAACCCCCCCCCCCAAATGAAAAAGAAGCCAATGAGAACATGGAGGAGAAGTCTGTAAAGAAGATCCTTGAGTTACAACCGACCACTTAGCAACCTACTTGGAAAAAGAGAGTTACGACCAATTCCGGTGGTCAGGTCAACTCCCGTTCCTATGGTCACATCATCGCTGTTCAGGTGCTCAGCATCGTGGCCACATTTGTGGCCATTCACAGCGTCCCATACTCACATGACCACGTTTTGCTGACAACCAGAAGTTAATTCCAATTCTTATCGAAACCGAGCCACAGTGAACGATGAGTTCACTTAATGGCTGTAGCATTCATTTTACGACTGTCTCGTTCATTTAATTTGCTGCAAAAAAAAGTTCATAAAATCAGGTCAGTTGCGTGACCGACTCAAATTCCAACTGTCCCGACATACGACCGTAATGGGCAGGCTTCAATGCAGTCATATGTCAAGCACTATCCGTACTGCCTTTTGGGGATTTTGGTACTCCAAGGTTCCAGGGCATGATTTACTAAAGACATTGTCACTTCTTAAGAATTTGAAAAGGGGCAAACCAGAGGCCCGTGGAAATTCAAGGTTGCTTGATTATTATTTTCCCTCCCTTTCATCTGTTTTCCTCTTCTCTTTGCCTCTCAGGATTATGGTGGCTACTTGAGTTCATACATCCACTTTTCTGGAGAAGAAAATAAAGAGCCAACCTTCACGTGTGGCGCTGCTCTTTCCCCATTGTCAGACTTCAGATTGTATGGTAAACAGTGATCTCGTTGGGCCGATAGGAATAAAAGCAGGTTTTTCATTGCATGGCATTGAATCTTAGTATTCTGCCGTCTAAAGCAGGTTTGAACTCCTTATGGCTGCAAACATTAATATTAAAATATGCAGGCCAGGCCTGTGAAATGCCAAGGTGGAGGTTTCTGGCTGAGGAAAGAATGTGATGCGGAGGCTAAATAAGGAAATTGACTGGAACTTTAGAAGACGGCCATCGGTATTCATCGGCCTGCATTAGAAATCTGGCTAGCTTTGAACAGCTTGCAGTACTGAGTACAAGATAAAGCCATCTGAAGCAAACCTATTACATTTCAGAAAGATAATATCATGTGCTAGGAAGACAAATATGGCTCAAATCTTCATGCTTTTTTTCATAATCAGTCTGCTTTGATACTGAATTAGTGATCATGTTTTCCAGTTCTGCTGATGAGAAGACACCCCCCCCTTTTTTTGTTGGGCTTGGTGGAGAATGTCTTGCTTTATTGGAAGGAAGAAGGGAAGGACAGGGTGAAGGAAGGAAGGAAGGAAGGAAGGAAGGAAGGAAGGAAGGAAGGAAGGAAGGAAGGAAGGAAGGAAGGAAGGAAGGAAGGAAGGACAGGGCAAAGAAAAGGAAGGAAGGAAGGAAGGAAGGAAGGAAGGAAGGAAGGAAGGAAGGAAGGAAGGAAGGAAGGAAGGAAGGAAGGAAGGACAGGATGATGGAAGGAAGGAAGGAAGGAAGGAAGGAAGGAAGAAAACAGGGTGAAGGAAGGAAAGACAGGGTGAAGGAAGGATGGAAGGAAGGAAGGAAGGAAGGACAGGATGAAGGAAGCAAGGACAGGGTAAAGGAAGGAAGGAAGGAAGGAAGGAAGGAAGGAAGGAAGGAAGGAAGGAAGGAAGGAAGGAAGGAAGGAAGGAAGGAAGGAAGGAAGGAAGGAAACAGGGTGAAGGAAGGAAGGACAGGATGAAGGAAGGACAGGAAGGACAGGGCGAAGGAAGGAAGTTGATGGGTGGGAGGGAGGGAAGGAAGGAAGGAAGGAAGGAAGGAAGGAAGGAAGGAAGGAAGGAAGGAAGGAAGGAAAGATCTAATGCTAAACCAGTGCAACGACTTTCCTAATTGTTGTTTAACTTTACTCTTTTGTTCAAAACCTTCTCTCGGTCGGTCACCTTCTGGATGTGTTGTACTTCAACACCCAGAATTCTTTATTCACTTCCAAAACAATTCTGGGAGTCCGAGTCTCTTGCTCCATCCATCAGGAATGGCTGCAAGATATTGAGATGATGTAGCAAATAAAAATAACTAAAGAAAAAGTGGAAAACCTTGAAAAAAAAATGAGGTCAAAAATGCCAAGACTTCCCTAGTCATGTGCCGTATTCCAGAAAACTGTCCCATTGATGAAAATTGCTTAAATATCCTGCCTATGGAGTATTTTTAGCATTATAATTCGTCCAGATATGTATAATTTTCAACCTGTGAGGCAAAGATCTGACAACAGAAAATGCCATCCAACTTTAGTATCAGTAGTTTGAATTTAAATTTCATATCTTTTCTTTTCTTCCCTCAGCTTCAGCTTTTTCAGAAAGATACTTGGGATTACAAGGTTTCGACAATAATAAGATATATGAGGTAATCAGGTTAACTGTGATTTATTTACTTAGTTATTTAATAAATATTAATTTATTAAGCACAATTCTATTTACAAGCAGACAATGGGGATGGCAGTAGTTAGAATGCATTCTTTATTTATTTATTTTATAAGCTTTTCTTCAGATCAAAATAGGATCTTGTATTTGATTATTTGAGGAGTTAAAATATACATCAATCAACAAATGACAAAACCTATAGCAAATTAGTTTATTGCAGTTATTAACCAGCTCTCTTTAAACTGCCTTCCAGTTTGTTTAAGATATAATATCCTAAAGTGCAAAATCACAACGTACTGAAATCATGACAACAACAACAACAACAACAAAAATAATAATAATATGAAAGTGTAATATTAAGGAAGGCGTTTCCAAATGTTATTTCTTTTTTTAAAAAAATCTTTCTTTTTCCTAATGTAATTTTTTTATTAATTTAAAGACAAGAATAAATATTTTCATTAAAAAGATGATACTTAAAGCATCAAAAGGGGAAATAGAATAGAAATAGAATAGAGTAAACAGAACAGAACAGAATAGAACAGAACAGAACAGAACAGAATAGAATAGAACAGAACAGAGTAGAGTACAGTATAGTACAGTACAGTACAGTACAATGTTTTGTTGGCAAAGTGTGATTAGACACACAAGGAATTTGTTTCCAGTGCAGAAGCTTTCAATGCACATGCAAAGCAATAAAGTAATAATAATCATAATAATGATGCCAATAAAAGGAGGTAGCAAAGAAGATAAGGATAATAATAACAATAATACAGCTATACCGTACTACATGGGTAAATAGAGAGAAGACAGTGCTGTGGGAATTAATTGTTTAATAGAGAGATGGCATTGGGGGGGGGACTATCTCTGTGTCTAATTGTTTTGGCATGCAATGCCCTATAACACCATCCAGAGAAGAGAAGTTGAGGCAGTTTATATCTAGGATGTGAGGGGTCAGTAAATATTGTCTCAGCCCTCTTTTTGACTCATGCAGTATACAGGTCCTCAATGGAAGGCAGGCTGGTTGCAATTGTTTTTTCTGCAGTTCTAACTATCCGTTGAAGTCTGCCTTGTTTGGTTGCTGTACCAAACCAGACAGTTATAGAGGCACAAAGGACAGACTCAATAATTCCTTGGTAGAACTGTGTGAGCAGCTAATATTTTTTTGTGGAAATAACAATTTAATAGTTTCATAAAATATATCCTGCTTTCTATAAGTATCACAAAAGTGGTATACAGATCAGAAAAAAGGGGATAGTACACAAAACAAAATGCACAATAATAAAGCTAATTCTATTAAAGCTAATTCTTACTCAGGACAGTCTTAAGTGCTATGTTGATTGTGGTGATTTTTAAAGTGTCTATAATATTGAAAATTATTTTTTTTAACTCTTCTCAGATTACTAAACTCTCTCATCGAGTAACATCAGTGAAAGACCAAAACTTTTTGATCATCCATGCAACAGCTGATGGTAAGATTATATGAACCAAGCCTATAGACACTCCCTAGTCAAATAAAGCGAAATAAAAGCTTTATTTTACTCACAATAAATATTTTGTTTTGCGGGGGGTTTTTTTGGTAATTCAATTATTTACTTCCTGGAACTTAATTACCTTAATCTATTTTACAGAGAAAATTCACTTCCAGCACACTGCAGAGTTCATTACTCATCTAATTAGGACAAAAGCTAATTACAGTTTGCAGGTACCGTGCTGTCACATAATCACTATTTTAAAACAAATGTAGTCTCTCTCTCCCTCTCTCCCTCCCTCTTTCTCTCTCTCTGTTTATATATACTGTACATGTATGTACGTATGTATGTTGTTTATAGTTCACAGGATTTTAAAGCCAGTGTGGTCTACTGGTTAGTAGTAATACTCACCACTAGACCAACTGGCCAAGTAATAAAGGTACAATACAAATTTTATATATATATATATATATATATATATATATATATATATATATATATATATATATATATATATGTATGTATGTATGTATGTATGTATGTATGTATGTATGTATGTATGTATGTATGTATGTATGTATATATGTGTGTGTGTGTGTGTGTGTGTAATATGTAATATGTATATGTATATATGTGTGTGTACTGGTACTATGCCATCTTGGTGTTTTTCACCTCTTCTCTCATGGATCTTGGTTTTCTCTAATTATTTTAGAGAATTTGCCCAAACTACAGTACGAAGCACTGTTATTTTGGGAATTTCATCATATGCTTTTGTTACGTTAGGAGAAAACAATATATAAGAATTTAGCATATTAATTTTTTGGGGAGGGAGGGAGAATTTATTTAAATAACACATTCCAAAGAATGTATTAATAAGAAATGTGTTACAAATTGCCCATTCTTAACATATTTCAGAATACGAAGTATATAAAATATTCGCATGCGGAAAAAAATAGAAAAAAGAAGCAAAAGCAAGATGATTTTAAAAAGACTACTATATTTAAGTTAAAAAAAGAAAATTGTGGGTTTGTTTTACAAAAGAAAATCTCCTTCCCTTCCCTTCTGAACAACAGAACATAACTTAGACTTTTGAACTTGAGAGCAAACTTAGAAATTTCTATTTAAGTCCTCAAAACTATATTCGAAATACAGGTAGTCCTCAACTTATAACCACAACTGAGCCCAAAATGTTCATTTCTAAGCAAGGGGGTTATTAAGTAAGTTTTGGCCCATTTTACAACCTTTTCTTGCCACAGTTAAGTAAATCACTTCAGTTGTTAAGTTAGTAACATGGTTGTTAAGTGAACCAGGCCTCCCCATTGACTTTGCTTGTCAGAAGGTCACAAAAAGTGATCACATGATCTTGGACTACTCCGATCATCATAGCTATGAGTCAGGTCCCAATCATCTGAATTTTGATCACATGACCACAAAGACGCTGCAACAGTAGTGTGGAAAACAGTCCTAATTTTTCAGTGCCACTGTAACCTCAAACAATCACTAAACGAATGGTTGTAAGTCGAGGACTACTTGTATATAAACCTGCCTTGCTCAACTCATAGTTGTGAGTAATTGATGATCCTCAGGCTTTGATCAGGGACATTCAGATGAAAACCCTAAAAAATCAAGTTGAGGGCCTCCATTGTGTGATTGGAATCCCACCCTTTTTATTATGCATGTGGCGTGTAAACAAGGGGCGGGGCTTCAATCATGCGGCTGTGGCAGCCATTTTGTTTCTTGGGGGACACCGTGGCTTTGAAGAAACCCCACCACCGCCACCAAAGATGTGAGACCCATCTCAACCATGACCTTTTCCTTGGCAGATCTACCCCGATGAAGGTCACTACTTCAACAGCCCAACCCTGGAGCAGCACTTGTACAAATCCATTGTCAATTTCTTTGTGGAATGTTTCAAAATCCCGGAAAAAGCCCCAGTGGTTACCACAAAAGAAGACGAGGATGAAGATTAACTTTCTGGGCTTGTGCTAAGAAGCACAAGGCGACTTCTCAAAAAAAAAAAAAGATATGCAACTAAATCCTCCCGATTTCCTTTCCCTTCCCTGACGAAAGGAGTGTTATGTGAGCATGTATTTAAGAAAAGCGAAAACGGAATAGCAGTCCTGGTGCTGGTATCGGAGCTCCTGCCTTCTCAAACGGAAAAATATTTAAGCATGAGGAACTCAGCAGACGCTGCTGTTGAGAACCGATCCCTATGAACAAAATGGCCGCGGTATGATTTCTGGTTAAAGAGTCTCGACTGGGAAACTGAACTCTGAAGGCAATTTGCCCAGATGCCCACAAAGCAACCCTTTGCATTGATCAAAGGCAAGTCCCAGAAATGAGTATAAAACCCACCCTCTGTCTGTGTTAGGGGTCCCTTATTTAGCATCTCATTGTTTCCTATAAAATGAACCATCCATGGAATAAAGATTATAGCACAATTATTTTTCGAGGGTACTGAATTGTGTGTTGTTTACCTGTCATCTTCTGCATTTCCAAGAAATTAGGCACTGCTGCAGAACTGCTCAGTTATACAGGCATTTTCTTTGTATAAAGCACCGCTGTAGCTTGACTAACCTCGCACTGTACAGGCATTTTTCTATATATAGTTTTTAGCTGTTGCCCCCTTTCACTTCAGCCTTGCTCTACTAAAACTTAGTTGCTGCAAAGTGCTCTGGCTTTAAAAAAAAAAACCTTTAAAGCCTAGAGAGCCACAGGAGTTCCAGCTTAAGTATTCTGGAACTCTTCATGTTTGTTTCTTTAATGCTCCCAACAGCAATTTAGCTTTATGGATTTGAATTGTCCAATATTAACCAATATTTTGTATTATGCTTTTTTTTAAAGTCCTTTTTTAGAGGGACAAGGTTAGCTGCATGACTGGTTGTCATCCTACAATACCCCCAAGTTGCTAGTCCCTATTGTCGCGGATTGGCAGGATTGGGGAAATGTGAGAAGTTACTCTCAAAAGATCATGTCTTAATCGTGCTTGGAGTGTCTTGTATCAGCAAGCTTTCCCGGAAATGGGAATTGCTTCTCTTGAATTGCTTCTCTTGCTTTTATCAATAGCTACAGCTTCTGTCATTTATACTGTTACCTTCATAATATTACACAGCTTTTAATTAGTCCTAACACACTGCCTTATCTGTACGTTGTGTTAATGTAATGATAAAAATCTGGGTCGGGGCATTGCAGGTGTGTCTTCTTTTTTTTTTCCCCTGGAATGAACACAGTCATTTCTTTCTTAAGAGTTCAGAGGAGACAAGATTAAAACAATTCAAAAACTATCCCCCAATCCATATTTTTATTCCTTGAATTCCTCTCATCATCATCCTCTTCCTTCTTCTCTTTTCTTTTGCTTTGCTACTGTTCCTCCCTGTAAATTATTCTGACCCAATGTGCAACTAATATGAATATTGTATACTTCATTTTGTTGTGTATAAAAGGAATGTAAAGTCGAAGATTTGTCAAATTCCCTTCTGCTCCGGCACCTTGGATTATTATTCTTACTCTTAACGTCTTGTGTTCTACGTGCATGTGAGAATAACTCTTGTTTGCTTATTAAGGCCCCTTAGAGGTGTTCATTCAGACTAAATTAACTCTGTGGCTCCTTTTTTCCTTTACTGTTTTTGACAGCTTGAATGTCAGTGCAGGTTTCTGCATCTTTCCATATATTGTTGAGAGAACACACATCCAAGACAGCAGGAGAATTGGTGATATACTTCACCCAGATTTTTTGTTTCTGCCTCTGCTTTATTTTAGGTTGAGATTGTTATTGGTGGCAATTAGATCCTCGTGGGAGATGTACCAGTAAACCAAACCCCAAGGCAAGTGGGGAATCGGGAATCTCGTTGATTTTTTCCCCCCCTTTCATAGTTTACTCTGCATCAAGAGTCGTATAGAAAGCTACTGCAGAATAATTCATTCCTTCAGTCAAATGCCAAATAGACCATGTGAATGGTACGGGTCCAGGTTTCGCTAACCTTATAGGCCAGGATGCCTGAGCTGATCTTGCTCCAGAGGAGGTGACCCCTTGCTCTGTTTATAAAATTTTGTAAAGAAGAAGCCTGGTGTGGCACAATAGTTGTTTGTTGATCCATGAAATAAAGCATTATTTTACCTTCTAGGTTGTTGTGGTTACTCTTTCTTAATTATTACATGACTGTAAAAGTAGGTGTAATCTAACTCATGGTCTCTCGACTTCATTGTGAGCGTCAGAAGGTTCTCTGTAAAGAAGGTTGCTTTGTCCAACAGGCCTTGTCTCTTTCCCTCCTTTCTCCGAATGGAAATAGTTTGAATCAGTGGGGGAGGGGGCTGAATATGATTAGCTTAATCTAGGGGTGGGCCTTTAATCATTGCCTGAAGGGAGTGAAGCCATCGCCACTTGACCTCTAAGAGGGAGATGTCTCTTTCAAAGGCAGATGTTTTTTCAACTGACCTCCCAATTCTGCTAACTAGGTCCATGTTCCCAAAGAAAATGTATTGGCTGTTCCAAAACAAAGCTTGGGAAAGACTGAGATACACATGGATTTGCATGGGTAAATGATCCGATACACATTTTAAAAAAGTTATTCTTTAAAATAGATGAGAGAGGGAGGGAGGGAGGGAGGGAGGGAGGGAGGGAGGGAGAGAGAGAGAGAGAGATGATCGATATAGATAGATAGATAGATGATAGATAGATAGATAGATAGATAGATAGATAGATAGATAGATAGATAGATAGATAGATAGATAGATAGATATAGACAGACATACAGACAGAAAGACAGACAGATAGATAGATAGAGATATAGACAGACAGACAGATAGATGATAGATAGATAGATGATAGATAGATAGATAGATAGATAGATAGATAGATAGATAGATAGATAGATAGATAGAAAGATGATAGACAGACAGACAGAAGATAGATTATATGTGTGTGTGTGTGTGTGTGTGTAACATTTTTTGCTGATAAGTGAAAATAAAGGGAGACTTTATGTCTTTGTTTATTTATGTATATATATATATATATATATATATATATATATATATATATATATATATATATATATATATATATATATATATATATATATATATATATATATATATATATATATATATATATATATATATATATATATATGTACACATACATACACACACACACACACACACACACATAGATTGATGATGGATGGATGAGATTGATGATGGATGAGAGAGATAAGATTATAGATACCACTCCACCTTGGGGAAGATTGTAAGAGCATTTGATATTCACAATTTAACCTCCTGGCTCTGATGGTTCCATAGGATATGGGCCAAAATCTGCAATCAAATTGATCCAGGCCCTGCCCCTGTGTTCAAAAGCGGGGGAGTATCAATCACAACCTCTTGCCCACCATTTTACAGATTTTGACCTACACACTGTGGATATCTCTGAACAGCTTTGGGACTTCTGTTTTTTTAAAGAATAGGACATTGATGGAGGGAAGCTCTTCATGGATTAGATTCCATATTTGATCTGTTTCAGTTTTGCCTTTGCTTAAATACAGAATTGGCAAAATGCAAAGCCCTTTCCAGTCAATTACATCAACATTCATGATTTAAACAAACAAACCAAAGGCACATTTTCTCAAGCAAAGAATAAAAGAGAATATTTGAACCCAGGGTTGAACTGTTCGGAGGGTCCTCATTGCTCTCTGAACTTGGCTGTTTTCTTGTAGGCATTTCATTACCCAACTAGTAGCACAGATGATGTTACCTAGTTGAGTAGTGAAATGTCTCCAAGAAATGAGCGAGCTTAGAGAGCACCAAGGGCTCTACAGTTTTGTGTGCAGTCTGATGGAGAACCTCAATGAAAGCATAAGGAGATAAACAGAGATGAGAGGGATCAGGTTCAATCAGAAGAAGGAAAAGCAAAATCAGTTATTTCAGCAATCCAGAATTGAGAGCTGACTTATATGAGGATTAATAGCTGGCCTGAAATACTTGGACCATCCTGCAAACTTAGTTCGTCTCCCTAAATGTGACAACTACAAGTTAGGAGAAACTACAATTCCCATTAACCAAACCAAGAAGGCAACAGCAAATGAGAGTGGTCCCAAATTAGACACTATATAACAGCAAAGGAATACTTTACGTCTCATTTCTAGATGTCCTCCACTTGTCAATATTCAAGAATTTATTTCACTCAATCCATTTTCCACTCTGGAGCTTCGCTCTGACCTTCAGAATCTTTCTCCCATGAGACAAGCCTAAGAAATTCTTCCTAAAAATAGGTATTCTTTTCCTTCTTTTTCAGGCATCTATTTCTCGTTACCTTTCTCCCTCTCCCATGTATGTTCTCTTTGTTCCAATTTGTACATGTCATTTGCATTTTCATCCATGCCACATGATCAATTCTCTTTTCATTCATAATGCTCCCTACCGGCTCTTCAGGGCATCACTCACTGTACGCATTACGTCAGTTTCAAGAAGGTTAATTGGATTTCACCCTCCAAAGTCAAACTCTGACCGGCATCTGACATTGGAGTCCCCCTCCCTACTGTCTTTCTGCCTCCAGTCCCCTTGTTTCTATAATCAGAAAGGCATGAAGACGGCTTCGAACAGGGTCTGTCCTGGCCAATCTATGACTTCTACTACCATCCCTTGATCTACGTTGACACAAATCAGACATACTTCTGCCCTGCTGATGGGATGACAACAAATAAACAACAACCTTTCTCCATGTCTGCTGCAATGTTATTGTGTCTCTTTTTTTAATTCCACATAAATTATATTAACATCCTTTAAAGGCTAAGAGTTCAGGATCCTTTCCCAGGCTGATGTGCAACCCATTGGCAGAGCCAAATGTTGGCCAGTTATCTTAAGCTGTGTTACACGCTGAATTGCCATCCTGGTCTACTGTATTCATTTCATGGTTTTTGTTCCAAGTCTGGCTCAGTTTAAAAACAAGACGGGGTAGTGAGCTAAGGAACAGATGGATAACAGAGGCTAACAATTTAATTTAATTTAATTTATTGTATTTCTATGCTGCCCAACTCCCAAAAGACTCTGGGCGGCTTACAACAGGATATAGAAAATACATTTAAAAACATCATAAAAGATTTAAAAACAGTTAAAAATCACATGCATACATATCATTCAAGGCTGGACCTCGCAAATTGCGAGATCAGCGGCCCCAAGCCTGCCGGAAAAGCCAGGTCTTCAATGCTTTCCCGAAGGCCAATAGAGTGGGGGAAGTCCAGATCTTCCCAGGAGGTAGTTGGTTCCAGAGAGCCGGGGCAGCCACAGAGAAGGCCCTTCCCCGCGGGCCCGCCAGCCGACACTGCTTAGCTGACGGGACCTGGAGGAGACTAACGCTGTGGGATCTTACCAGTCGCTGGGAACTGTGAGGTAGAAGGCGGTCTTGAAGGTAGAAGGCGGTCTTGAACAAGAGTTGTGTGATGCATGATTAACTGGGGGGGGGGTGGAAATATGAGCCAACGCAACAGAAAATAGCAGTAGCAATAGCACTTAGACTTATATACCGCTTCATAGTGCTTTACAGCCCTCTCTAAGCGGTTTACAGAGTTCAGCATATTGCCCCCAACAATCTGGGTCCTCATTTTACCCACCTCAGAAGGATGGAAGGCTGAGTCAACCTTGAGCCTAGTGAGATTTGAATCTGGTAGGAACTCCTTGCTGCTCTCTGAGTTTGGTTGTTTTCTTGCAGACATTTCTTTAAACAAGGTAATATCATCATGTTATCTAGAAAAGAAAGAAAACATCCAAAGTCAGACCCCACCAAGGACCCCTGAGCTGCAAATATTCTTTAAATTTGATTGGTTTCTGGATTTATACTGAAGAAAATTGAATACATTTGAAGGAGTGCCTCTCATTTTCTCTCTTTAGGGAGGTGAACCCGTCTATAGTGAGCAGGAAAAATAATACCCCTAAGTAAAGAACATTACGGAGCATGGTGAAGGATCTATTTTTCATACTTCTAAACCATGATTTCAAAGCAAATATTTTCATGCCAGGTTCTTGTTTAGAAAGTGTGGTTGATCTCCAACATTTACTAAGTTTACATGTACTTAGTGCAACATTTGCTCAGAATTCTGAAATTCTGTAGCTCTAGCAAAGTAAATCACCCACATGACCCACTAAATTTTACTACCTTTCTAAGGTGATCATTAAGCAAACGTGGCAGTTATAAAGCGACCACCACCGTCATTAAGTGCCCTCTGTAGTTGTTAAGTTGAATCAATTATTAAGATTAAGAGAACCAGGATGGGTGAGTTTTGCTGAAAACTGGAAGTAAAAACCAGGTTTCAGCAAAGCCATCATTAACAACAGTTATGTGACTGCGGGATGCTGCAAATGACTAAATATTGGTTAGCTGCTAAACGCCATAGAACTTCAGAACCAGGAAGGTTCACCGTAACTAAGCAGACTCTCATAAATCAAGGACCTATATAGAATATTGGATTTAACTGCACTAGAAATGTTTGTTTTTCTACCTCAGTGATAATCCTTCAAATCAGTGGTGGGTTCCTACTGGTGCGGTCCACTCCCCCGTTCCGGTAGGGGCCCTCCGATTGCGCAATGGCTCCGGTGCTTTCTTTGCCGGTCCGTGCTCACTGCCATCTTTTTTTTTGGAATTTTTTGTGGTTTTTGGCTCTCTGCGCATGCGCGGAAGTGAAATTGTCCTTCTGCGCATGCGCAGATAGCCGAAATCGCGCGAGAGGACGTCGTGATGCACACCAGTAGGAGAAGGTAAGAGGAACACACCCCTGCTTCAGATATTTTAAGTTGTTTCACTTCTGTCTATTTATTATGTTAGCCATTTTTCAGGAAACGCCAGGACAATCACGTTCTTAAGATCTTCTGCTTTTAGATACTCCATACATCTCCTAGTCCATGAACCAGTTCGGAAGATCTGTTGCAACCATGTCTTATTTTTAATTCCAGCGCAGGCAAATGTTTTCTGCTAAACTGAGTTGCTGAATAATTAAAGCAATATTTGTGGGTTTTGCTCTGAAAATTCCTAACAGATGTGGCATGTTTTGATATTTATAAAGCTCGATAAATTATGCATCTGCCTGGGCACGGAACTCAGCATGACACTTATTAATATCACCGTTCTGGCCACAAAAAGCTACCATTCATTTAATTTTATTCCTGCTGTTTTGTCAGGAACAACGAGAGCCCACTGTCGGACTTAATCAGCCTTGCCAGGAAAGTTTCAATTGTGGATCAAGGATCTGACAGTGATTTTTGACTGCATTTTTATGTCCCGTTAGAAAAACACTAATTTGGAGAAAAGAAAATCCTCATGGAAATTAAGGGGTTGCTTTCAGCTGTGCAGACTGGATAAACAGGGTAATAATTAATTGCCCATGTTTTGGACATTAAAATGGATTTGACATTAACATGGAGGAGTTGGTGGTGGGCCATCATTGCAATCCTTATTCAGGATGAGTTTATGCAGACTATACTAGAGTATATTTATACTAGACCCGTGGTGGCGAATCTATGGCATGCGTGCCAGAGGTGGCACGCGGCACCATAGAAGCCGGCACGCGAGGGTTTCCCACCGGCAAACCGGAAGTGCGAAGAAACGCACTTCCGGTTTGCCGATATGCTGTTTTTTGCACTTCAGAGGGTTTAGGGAAGCTCCCTGAAGCTCCGGAATGCAAAAAACTACAAAACGGACAAACTGGAAGTGCACTTTTCCGCACTTCCGGTTTGACCGTTTTGTAGTTTTTTGCATTCCGGAGCTTCAGGGAGCTTCCCTGAACCCTCCGGAGTGCAAAAAACAGCATACCGGCAAACCGGAAGTGCGTTTTTTCGCACTTCCGGTTTGCCGGTTTCGTCGTCCCAGGCTCCGGTAAGCCTTTTCGCGGGGGTGGGGGTGTGTGTGCATGCGCGGGGGCAGCATGGGGGGGTGTTGTGCGCATGCATGGGGGGGAGGGAATGGGTGTGGGTATGTGAGCGCGCCCCCCCCCTTTTTGGCACGCGAGCCGAAAAAGGTTCGCCACCACTGTACTAGACTGTTGTACCTCTTAGTTGGAAAAGGTCTTTGAATCCAAACTCCTGTTCTGTGGAGGGATGCAACGTAAGATTCTCTAACACGTCCTGTACAATCTCCACTTGAACATAAAGAGTGGACGGCAACCACCATCACTGTAGATCCACGCTTATTACTCACAGGTCCTTCCTAACATTCAACCAGAAACTGCCTACCTCTAAATCTGTGTCTGTTGTCCATTAACCTGTCAAATATGGCAGACTGTATGGTGATTTAGTGTATAGATAGTCCTCAACTTACAACCATTCAGTTAGTGACCATTGAAAGTTACAACAGTACCGAAAAAGCACTGATTTATGACCATTTCCCACACTTACAACCATTGCAGCATCCCCATGGTCACATGATCAAAATTCAGATGCTTGGCAACTGGTTCATAATTATGACCGTTGCTGTGTCCCAGGGTCATGTGATCCCCTTTTGCAACCTTCTGACAAGCAAAGTCAATGGGGAAGCCAGATTCACTTAACAACCGTGTTAATAGTTCAACAACTGCAGTGATTTAATGAACAACTCTGGTAAGAAAGGTCATAAAATGAGGCAAAACTCACTTAACAGCTGTCTTACTTAGCAATGGGAATTTTGAATTCAACTGTGGTTCTAAGTTGAGGATTATCTGTACACATTCTCTCGTTTCCAACCCTACATCGGGCGGGTTCCTAATTTTTTTGCTACCACTGTGGGCATGGCTTATTTTGTGGGTGTGGCTTGCCAGCCATGTGACTGGGTGGGCGTGGGCCTCGAGAGCTTGGCAGCGGCCGGAGAAGAGGGGGGGGCATTGCCCACCCGCAACACAGCCCCCCGCAGTGGGAGCAGCAAGACCATGGCAGCGGTTCTTCTAGGAGGTCCGTCCGGCCTGAATGCTTCTCCCCATTCAATGATCCTAGTCTCTTGCCGCCCATTCCCCCTCCCCTCAGCAGCTCGAGAAGCCTTGAATGTGCGAAAATGCCTGGGATCATCACCGCACGTTCGTGGCTTCTCGGGCTGCTGAAGGGAGGGGAACTGAGATAGATCCTGCCACCCATTTTTTCAGCATCTCACGCACTCCTTCAGCCATCCTCCCCTGCTTGGACTCACTGTGGGGTAGGAAGGCAGCGCATGCACAGTGCCGGAAGCTCAGCTTCTGGGCATGCGCAGAAGAAAATTTTTTTAAAAAATAATTTTAAAAAAAATGGCGGCGCCCAGGCAGCGGCAACCGACCGCACCGGTACTGTGACATCACCAGCGTGCCGCTACCGGTGCTATAGAGTGGACCGCACCGGTAGGAACCCACCACTGCCCTACATCTATAAGAAAGGGACCCGACCATTCTGGAACTCACTCATATGCCCTTTGTAGGCCTCAGGGGCACAAAACTACCTCCACAAAATGAAGATAGATGTGAAGGATATCAGGAAGCACAGAAGGTGAAAGGCACCAGCTGATACCCTCACAGAACAAGCCAGATGAACTCCATTGCCAGCAAGTTCTCCATTCATACATTAAACAGTATTTCTTCACCTTGACAACTCTAAGATATGTGGGCTTTAACTTACAAAATTCCCCAACTAGCTACTGATTCTAGAAGTCCGCATATCTTAAAGTTATGGAGATTGAAAAACACTGATCTATATAGTGTAGATTTTACAAGACCTCTGGCTGACCAAGAAAGGGCTCTGTTTTTCTAATAACTTTAAAAGATCTAACTCCTGCTCAGAATTCATGGAGGGAACCAACAGGTAGTGTCTTCTACTGGTTTTACTATGCCATTTTTAAATAAATAGAAAGCAAGACAAACAAGATTTGTCCCACCTACTAAATCTGTAAGATAATATGACTGAAGGAGAATGAATAACAGAATAACAGAGTTGGAAGGGACCTTGGAGGTCTTCTAGTCTAACCCTCTGCTCAGACAGGAAGCCCTATACCATTTCAGACAAATCATTGTCCAGTCTCTTCTTGAAAACCTCCAGTGCTGGAGCATCCACAACTTCTGGAGGCAAGTTGTTCCACTGATTAATTGTTCTCACTATCAGGAAATTTCTCCTTAGTTCTAGGTTGCTTTTCTCCTTGCTTAGTTTCCATCCATTGCTTCTTGTCCTTCCTTCAGGTGCTTTGGAGAATAGGATGACACCCCCTTCTTTGGGGCAGCCCCTCAGATATTGGAACACTGCTATCATGAACTCTCAATTCACTTGGTAAAGCTTTGTAGATTAAAAAGAACTGGAAATCAGGTTTCTCTGATGTATCTTCAGTACAGGGAGTCCTCATTTAACGATCTAGCAACTGTTTGAAGTTACGACAAGCTCACCAAATTTGGTTCCAACAGCACACATACACACCCCATACTGGCCACATGATCTCATTTTGGGCACTTGGGAACCACCTCACTTTTATAGCCAGTTGCAGCGTTCTGTGGTCATGTGACCTCATTTTGCAACCTTTTTTGCCAGTTTCTGACCATTTCAGCCAATTTCCAGCAAAAATACACACAGGAATACCTAGATTCACTTCATGACCAAAGCAATTGTTTTACAACCACAGCATTCAGTTAACAACCACTGCAAAACAAGGTTGTAAAATTGGGTCAGTCCGGCGGATGCTCAGGTGATGAACATCATGATTTGTGACAGAAATTTCATCCTAGTTGTAAATTCTGGACTACTCGTATTTCAATCATTGCATCATACTGCCAAGTAGCTCCAGCAGTGGCATCTGCAGGGGAGGTCCAGGGGTGGATTCTAACTTACCTCGCTGCCGGTTCGCTTCCTCCCGCATCACGTGGGTGTGCCTCGTGGGCGTGGGCGCATGTGTGCATGCGCAGTGCCAAAAAATCCGACAAAAATAAATAATTTTTTAAAAAGCTAAAAACAAGATGGCGACCGCATGCCAGAAACTCAGTGCCAGAAACTCAGCTTCTGCACATGCTCAGAAGAAGAAAAAATTAAATTTAAAAAAAAAATCAAAAAAATTTTTTTTAAAAAAACCGAAAACAAGATGGAGACTGCATGCACAGTGCCAAAAACTCGGCTTCTGCACATGCTCAAAAGAAAAAAAATGCAAAAAAATGCATTTTTTACATGCCCACCATGGCCACGCCCACCCAGCAACCGGGCAGAGAACCCGTTGCTGAAATTTTTGAAGGCCACCCCTATATCTGTCCCCTTTATCTGTGGCTCTTCCTCCTGTCTCATAATGTCATTCCCACCTACCATTACCCATAGGGTGTAAAAAGTCTCTTCCCCATCCTCTGTCATCCCCGCCACTGACTTTTTAGATGTTTTTGCACTGAATGCTCTACAAAGTCCCCAGAGAGAGCAATTCATCGATGTGTTTATGCTGACAGATTATTTTTATGGCTACAGCCATCAAGAGTGACTTAAGGGTTGAAATAATAAGGCCTTTCATGGTGACACAGCATTTTTTTTTCTTCATTCCATCTTGGATGCCCAGCCAGGCATCTAAGGATATAAAGCAAATAGGAATCCTTTTTCCTCAAAAAAAATTTTGCCAATATAAGCTGAACATAGATATGGCGCCTCCTAGTGTTCACAACTGCTCACTACAACTTTCTTTTCGAAATAAGTGTTAGGGCTTGGAGGCTAAAAGATATGAAGAACGATTGCTGGAATTGGGTATGTCTACTTTGATGAAAAGAAGGACTAGGGGAGACAAGAGGGAGTCAAGCTATTCTCCAAAGCACCTGAGTGTAGAACAAGAAGCAAATATGATGGAAATTAATCAAGGAGAGAAGCAACTTAGAACTAAGGAGAAATTTCCTGACAGTTAGAACAATTAATCCGTGGAACAGCTTGCCTCCAGAAGTTGCGAATGCTCCAACACTGGAAGTTTTAAAGAAGATGTTGGATAACCATTTGTCTGAAGTGGTGTAGGGTTCTCTGCCTAAGCAGGGGGTTGGAGTAGAAGACCTCCAAGGTCCCTTCCAACCCTGTCATTCTATTCTATTCTGTTCTGTTCTGTTCTGTTCTGTATTTAGGTAAGACATTTGTCAGGCCACCCATCTTAAATATATAACCTTGGGAGGCTGACAACAAGCCACAGATGTACAGAGGAAAACCTCAGTTTAAATTACCATCACTGTAAGGTATTTGAGGTAAACCCCATAGGAAGACTAGAACTGTACTTTATTGATGTAAGCCAGGGGTCTCCAACCTTGGCAATTTTAAGACTTGTGGACTTCAACTCCCAGAATTCCACAGCCAGCTTTTTTATCTTTGCTGGCTGTGGAATTCTGGGAGTTGAAGTCCACAAGTCTTACATATTTTTCTGAGTATAAGACGCACCTTTTTCCTCCCTAAAAGTGGCTGAAAATTTGGGTGCGTCTTATACTTCAAATGTAGCTTTTTTTCCAGCCCTAACTAGGTGCTAACAGATCTTCCCAGCTCTTACCTTGCAGGCTTTTTCATTATTACTCCCTCCAGAGAATGTTTTTCCAGCCCTAAGTCTTTGCAGGGTTTTTTTTCATTGCTCTACTTGCTCTAAAGAAGTTTTTTTCTAGCCCTAACCAGGTGCTAACGATCTTCCCAGCTCTTACTGGCTTGCATGCTCTTTCATTGTTACTCTCTCAGAAGAAGGTTTTTTTAAGTCCTAACCAGGGGATAAAATAATGTGCTGAAGCTGACCAGACTAAGGATGCTAGCCAGATGAATACCTGGTAGGCAGATTGTTTTCCCCTATTTTCCTCCCCAAAAACTAAGGTGCGTCTTATACTCCGAAAAATACGATATTTCTTGGTTCTTCTATTTCTTGATTCTTCTATGCCCGAGGGACTCTTAAAGTTGCCAAGGTTGGAGACCCCTGATGTAAGCTATATATATATATTTGCAACTTCAGCAACTTTAAAAGGGAGAACTTCAACCCCCAAAATTCCCTAGCCAATATATTGGTTGGGGATTTCTGTGAGTTGAAGTCGACCCATTTTTCAATGATCTTTTTAGTGGACACACATGAACCCATTCTTCTATACCAGGGGTCCCCAAACTTGATAACTTTAAGACTTGTGGACTTCAACTCTCAGAATTCTCCAGCCAGCTCCATGCCTCTGTTCTACACACTATGCCAACATTTGGACATAGTACCTGTATGTTTTCCTGTGTGCGCAAATGCTAATAAATGATCTGATCTCAACATCTCATGAGGTTCTGGAGTTCCTGTTTTGACATCTTGTGAAATTTGGAAGGCAGGATGCCAAAATATCATGAGAGATGAAACACAAAAGCTGAAATATTGCAAGGGTTGGACCCTGCATACTATAGACATCTCAACAACCACAACTAGAAACAGGCTTGTAGTTCACAAGTGGGTCACGAGTTGGAATTCAGTGATTAATGCCATTTGTTCTATGTTAAAACAAGCCTTTGAACTAGGAAAAGAATCATTAACTATAAAATTAAAAAAGAAGATCCTGCAAGAATTTGTACATAGTGCCAAGATAGTTCCAAGATCGTTAGTTAAAAAGGGGAGCTCCCTCTCCCCCTACGTGTTTTTTTCCAATTTGGCAACCTGAAGATATGTAGACTTCAATTCCCAGAATTGAATGCCAGCTAAGGAATTCTGATCCCTGGTACAAGCTGATGTAGGAGGAGAGCCTGTGGCTTGGAGGTTAAAGCTACTGCCTTACAGGCAGGCTGCCCAGGTTTGAATCACAGTAAAGGGTATGGTTGGTGATGAAAGCTAAATAGCTTGAAATAGATCTATACTAGTCTCCCTTTATTTTCATTATCAGCAAAAATGTGTTTTACACACACACGCATACACACACACACATATATTCATTATCAGCAAAAATGTGTTACACACACACACACACAACACAATATATACATATACATATACATATACATATACATATACATATACATATACATATATACGGTATATACGGTATATATATATACCATATATAAGAGCTGATTGGGAACAGAGCCTATGGCCTAATGGATAAGTTGCTGCACTGCAAGGCAGCCGGCCCGGGTTCAAATCCTAGTAAGGGGTATGACTATCTGACGAGAGCAAAATAAGCTCGAAATAGATCTATAATAATAGTCTCCCTTTATTTTCATTTATCAGCAAAAAATCCTACATATATATATATATATATATATATATATATATATATATATATATATATATATATATATATATATATATATATATATATATATATATATATATATATATATATATATATATATATATATATATATATATATATATATATATTCCCAACAGACTGCCTTGAAAATACCGTAATTGACAGGTATTTTTAAAAAATGAGTCAGTAAAGGTCACTCACAAATGAGGGTACAGGGAGAACAGTAAAGAGTTGATAGGAGGATTCCCTTGCACCCAATTCTGCGAACACCAGACACCTAGCATAGTACAAAACAGATTTTTTTAAAAGAAATTAGTTAAAAATAAGCAATTCGTACCTACATAAAATGGTTTTTTGCAAGACATCTTGAGAGGGGATACCCCAATGAACAGAATTCCAGAATATCTGTCCACCAATATATCTGGAAGGTTCAAATTACAAGTTTTAAAATTAGAAACAGCAAAAAACCACAGCAGTAACTTTGCAAACTCTTTAAACCTGCTGTTGTGTTATCATAGGAAGTAGGCTTAAGGAGGGGTCACTTGGTCACTGAAAACCTTTCTCTAGCAGTATGCCACCTTACTAGGCCATATTTCTCCAAAGCAGAGGTGAGTTTCAGCAGGTTCTGACCAGTTCTGGAGAACCGGTAGCAGAAATTTTGAGTAGTTTGGAGAACCGGTAAATACCACCTCTGACTGGCCCCACCCCCAACTATTCTCTGCCTCTCGAGTCCCAGCTGATCGGGAGGAAATGGGGATTTTGCAATATCCTTCCCCTGCCCACCAAGCCACGCCCACCAAGCCACACCACGCCCACAGAACCGGTAGTAAAAAAAATTTGAAACCCACCACTGCTCCAAAGCCAGGAAAATCCAACTTAGAGAAGTTTAAAAGGAGAATCTGGTAGCAGAAAAGTTACATCTCTTTCTGCCCTGCCTTGTCCTCAAACTAGCCAATATAGATATATTCTTGACAATGGGAGGGAAAAATCTCTACTTTCAGATGAAGGCAAAAAGAAATAGCCAGGAGGGTTGAGAAAATGCATGACAAAATATGTTTTGTCTCACTTTCAATTTCTTGGTAGGAATTTGGCCAACCAGTTTGAGCTTAAAGAAGATCATCTCAGCGCTCAAAGGCAGGCAATTTGCTCTGACTGGGAGATTTTTAAAAATCCCATTTTTGTGGAGAGATTAAGTGACCACATAGTTCTTCTTCAGGAGGATCTTTCCCCAACTTGGTTCTTCAGTTCTTCCAACGGTGTGCCCATCATCATTGCAACCGAGTCTATCCGCCTTGCTATTTGTCATCCTTTTTTTCTCTTACCTTCTATCTTTCCAAGAACTTCACAGAGCTAGGTCTTTGTATAATGACATTTGGGAAAAACAAATCTCTAAATATGAAGCTGAATAATGCAGGTTTTACCCCAAGCAGATAATAGTCTTGACTGTTTAGCCTTCTGAGTTCAACCAAGATCTCCTCACTGCTCCTCACTAACTGAACTAAGTCAATGACTAACAGTCACTTTTGATATTTGGCACACAATAACAATAATTTCTACTTAAATACTGACACACTAAGATTTTTCCAACTAAAATCAAAGTGAAAAGTATCACAGTACCAAAATTCAATGATATTTAATACAGATTATTTGTATAGAAAAGCGGGGTTGCTGTAATAAAAATGGATATTACATGTTAAGGAATAGAACACTATATTTCAGAATAAAATATCAGCATCGAAAGCCAACGAATCAGTAAATTCAATTTTTTGAACAAATTAATTTTAGGCACAAGATGGCAGCAGAGGCCAAATTGGGTGTCCTTAACATCAAACTGTTCAAGTGACTAAAAAGTGTTTAAGTTGATTTTCCCCGGTGAATATTCCACATTAATTTTATGTTTATATTGTGATATTCTTTGCACACTCGTTTTCTTAGTTTATTATAGATAATGTTTTCCTAGCACTTTAGCACATTTAAGTTTTTTTCAGATAGGAAAAGAAAGGAAATTATTTGTGATGTTCTCCACAGCTTTTCCTCATAGGAGTTTAGCTTCCTGTATGTCTCCCATCTGTTCACAGTATATATATTCTGAAGATTTTTAATACCCCTGGACATTGTTCCAGAATGAAGTGCTCTGCACCTCATATGAGCACAGTAATTCTCAACTATTAATCGAAACAGCCCATTTTCCCCCCAAGCCTTCTTAAGTCTGAAACAAAGGTGCCAATTCTTTAAGATTTGTCTTAGTCTGAATTAATAGATTCCTGAAAACTAAGGATTAAATGTGTCAACTCAACTCAAACCATTCCTTAAGTATAGTGAGACAATAATCATGTGCCATCCAGTAGCAAGAAAGTAGATTATTTAATCCAATGTTTGGTTACTTCAAGATGTGTGGACTTCAACTCCCAGAATTCCACAGCTAGCATTGCTGCAGCAGAATCCCTAGTGGCCTTCAAGTGGCCAAGATTGAGAAACCATGATCTAATCTGGTTTGGTGCAACTGATGGCAGATCCTGCTGTTTAAAGGCAGCCCAGCCTTACAAGATCTTGTTTCATTGTCTGGTCTTTGTGACTATTTGAAGAACGTATTCGAATCACCCAATCATTTTTCTCAGACTAGACTATTAGTTATTGGTATTATTATATTCTTTAAACTATATGGATGTTAGCAAAAGCAGTGTGCGAGACATTTTGTTTAGTGTTCAATTCCTTGTCGTTTTGACCATTTACGTATCGAGCACAGGGAAAAGTTTGCAGGTTTTCAGCATTTCTATGTAATGCAATATTGTCAGTAGAACATTTTTTCTCCTTCTGTCTTTCTGAAATGAGCCAACTTGATCTCCATATTATGACATGACACAATAATCAGATTATAATTAGGCTTGGTAGCTGTCGTTTCCTAGTCTTCTACTTCTAATGCAGACAAAACTGAATGTTGTGACAACAAAACTTTATGTTGCGATAAAATTGCAATAAAATTACAAACATTAGTTTGCAGGTAATCCTTGATTTACAATCATTAATTTAAAAAAAAAAAATTCCACAGGTTTTTTAAATTTATTTTTATTTTTTTCACAGATTTACAATCATTAATTTAATGACCATTCAAAATTGCAAAGGCAGTGGAAAAAGCGACTTACAACTGGCCGTCACACTTACAACCTTTGCAGCATTTCCACACTCACGTGATCAAAATTTGGGCATTTAGCAACTGTCATGTATTTATTATGGTTGTGGCATCCCGGGATCATTTTATCACCATTTATGACTTTCTCATCCGGTTTCTGGCAAGCAAAACCACTGGGGAAAGTTGGATTCATGATTAAAGACCACACAATTCAGTTAAACATATGGCAAAAAAAGGTAATAAAATTGGTTGTGACTCACTTAAATAGTGGTTGTAAGTCAATACTACCTATATTGCATTTTTAAAAAATGCAATGCTGAAATAGTCCATTACACGCACAGAAAACTGACAGCGATTAGAAAATGTCTTACGATCCACTGTAACCCTAATTGTCAGATTAAATATGTTCCATTTAAAAAAGTCATCATACATCTTACTTCAGAAGCCTGTAGTAAACCGTCTGGTGCAGTAAATGAATATAGCATATGGTACTGCCGCCATGCATAGCATCTGCGTGGGTAGAAGGACCGATTAGGCTGGTGTTCTTCAGAATTAGGGAAAGAAAACTGCCTGCTGCCAGTTTCATTTAAAACTAAGCATTAAACATGCTGTTTTGTGACTAGCAACCCAACAGGGCCTGTAAAGTGCCCAAGAGCAAAATGTATACATTTATTTTTATTAACAGCCTTCAGAGATTGGATTTTTTTACAACCTGAAGTTTCTGAACAAGCTCCAAGTTGTAATCCTGCAATCCCACACCATAATACAGAGGCCTCCGATCTTAAAAGCAAAATATCCATTTCAACATTTTCTCCTGCTTCATGAGTGTCTATCAGTTGTGCGCTTCTGTCAAAATCAACAGAGGCACTTGGGAGCCAACATTTTAAGAAGCCACTGTGGGCAAACCGCTTTCTTGACATGTTAAAAAGCTGAAAATAATTGTTATAACATCTGCAGAGATTCTCGGTCATCCAGGAGGTCATGGTTGTCCCAAAGGTGCTTTTTCAGGAGGCAACTAAACTTCCTTGTTTTTTCTTTTGAAGACATTTCCCTTCTCATCCAAGAAGCTTCTTCAGCTCTGACAGGATAGTGGGAATGGAAGGATTTATATTCCTTTCAGACAGTTGGTCATTTGCATCCTTTGAGGGTCGTTGAAGCACTTGGAGGTTTATCTGTGTCCTCAGGGTCACCTGAGTCATGCTCCTGGTTCCTGTAGTCTGCAAGAAAGTTCAGCTGCCTCCTGAAAAAGCACCTTTGGGACAACCATGACCTGGATGACTGAGAATCTCTACAGACTTTTAGCCATACAATTTGGGATGAACACCCTTTGAATGGTGTGGGAGTAGGAATGAATTTCCAGAGGAAAAATTGCAGACTACTCTCATCACAGAATTTGTGTATTATAGTTATGTCCTGAGACCAGCTGTTGTTGATATATATACATAAGCCTCCTCTCTTTTTTCCCCAATAGTTCTACAATCCTGTCTGCTCTAAGTATCTGAAACCCTGGTATATGCATGCTATTGTCATCAATTTCCTCGTTTAGCCAGGATTCAATAAAGCATAGGGCAGATGCGTTGTAAAAATCAAAATTGCATCTGTTTAAAAGGAGTATTTCATCCATCTTATTGGCAAGTGAACGTAAATTGGTAAGAAAGATTGAAAGGAGCGGGGTTTTTTAAATTCCCTTATTCCTTAGTCTATTTAAAATTCCCACCCTTTTACCTCTTCGTCTCTGCCGTCTGCTTTTGGTGATCCATAGTTCCGGGGAATTAGCTTCCTCCTGTGTTAGAATCTCCTCCGTGTTTGTAAAGACAAGTGGGGGTGAGGTTACAGAGAGCTGCTCCTTAAAGAAATGTTCCTTAATTCTTAGCAGATGGTCTCGTGAATATGAAATCCGTAGAGAATCGCAGAAAATAATAGAAAATAAAGAAATCATTTGAGAGCATTTCACCGAGGCAGCCTTCGTCGGCGCCATCTTGGACCCAAACTTGGATCCAAACCAAATATATATTTTCTTAAAATTACATTAGAAGAAAAACAGATTTAATATCTACATGAAGTGTGTTGATAGCAGTAATAATCATAATTATAGTAACAATAATTGTGTTACAAACATCATTATGTGATATATGTGTGTGTATGTATATATACATATATATACGTATATGTATATATATACATACATACACACACATGTATATGTATATGTATATGTATATGTATATGTACATGCCAATTGCCAACTATCTAAATTTTGACCATGTGACCATGGGAATGCTGCAACAGTCGTGTGAAAAATGGTAAGTTGCTTTTTCTAATGCCATTGTAACTTCGGTCTCTAAACATGGTATCAACATTTGTATAAAACAAATGTTTCTAAGTCAAGGACTACCTGTAAACTTTATAAATGACAAGAACAGGAATAAAAACAGCACAGATTCCTCACCCAGGAAACTTGCATTCTAAGCCTGACTCAGACCATGCAGTCACTTCTGATGACTGTCAAAAATATGGGGCTAGATGATGGTTTTCATATACTATAAAGAAAGCTTTCTAAGATCATTACTTTTAATGAGAACAGTTTAAGAAGTGATATATCCCTCTTTTCTGTGTCCCATCCCCCCGATATTTCTATGCTTTTTTTTTCATCATACACAAAACTTAAATTTATTGGGCAATCGAAAATGATTAATAAATCTCTCCTTCTCTCGTCTCTATCTATTCACTGTTGTGCTGTAACGGTCAAGAGTACACAAAGCACCTTCCAATAGACCAGCTCCAAGATAGACTGGTGGGGGAGGACAGGACGAGAGCAGTCGTCATTCCTCCTGTACATCATTGTTCAGATATACACACAGAAAGGGACCCCATCCAGGGAAAGAGTTGAGCTTCTCTGCATTTCTGTCCGTCTCCAAAATCTTGAGCTCAGAAAACCCTGTGGGTAGGCAATACCAAGACCCCACCCTATTGTTATCCAATTGTGTGTACAATGCATGACACCAACCACGTCAGCATGCTTGTCCAAGATTCATAAGTGGCTGCTTTTTAAACTGTGACAGTAACCCCACATTCTAGCCCATGGGAAGCCATCAGCAAAGGCACACAGGCTCTCTGCAATGGGCCACCAACAGAGCATGAATATTCCCAAGTTAAACTTCCCTCCTAGCATCCCATTTTTCTTTCCCCGCCATATTGCTTGTTGTTGTCTGCTTCTAATCCCTTGTCTCCTTCTTAAAACAACATAGTAGATCCGCCCTACTCCTTTCTTTCCTTCTCCAGTTGGTCTTCACCTTCATTCCTCCCTGAAGAGATTCCTACATAAAACTTCCTGACAAGACAATGTCCTTCTTTTGCTTCAGAACTTGACAAAGATTGCTGGGAAATTCTTGATGGAAAGTGCATCTTGGCTAAGTGGTTCTTTTGGGTCAGCTGCTGATTTTTCAGCGTGAGCAAAAAGAAAAAAAATATTTTTGTGGTGTAAACCAGAGGAAGGATACAATATTGGCAAGGCGGCTCTGCCTCTGATTATCGGTTAGGTACCACTGCCATTGCCCACCTTTCTAGAGGAATGAAACACTGGGCCAGGGTCCCCATCTACAGAGAGGATTCTCAGCCTATGCAACATACTCACCCGCAATTTGGGCATAATAATAATGGTGATGATGATGATGAAAAAAACAGAAAAGCAAATCAGCTGTAATAGCGACAACTGATAGCCATAGAAACTTTGACGCATGTGGGCAGAAAATAGCAGTCCTGTTTCCTTTCAAGGAGACAAAATATAATCAGTGTTATGATTAAAAAATGAATTTTATTAAAAAAAGAGAAAAAAACAAAGGCAAAATTTATTTTTAGCTTGCAAATCAGCTGCCAATCTTGAGAAGAGTGAATGGGGTTTTCCCATTCATTTCAACCTTCAAGAGTTGTAAAGGCTGCCACCTTTTTAAAACCCCATTCATTTGGCTGCCATGGCTGAACAATTAAACCTTTTTTTTAATTTAAAAAAAAAGCACAGATGACCAAAGACATTGATGTAACTTGGTCTTTTCAGTTCCTTGAAAACATGTATGGTTCCAGCATGAGAAAAGTTACCTAACTTAACTGATGGAAATTAATGCACTGTCTTCAAAACTATATAGCAGTTTTCAGTAAACAATGGTAAACTGTTAAATAATTTCTATCAGGTTCAACCAGTCACCAGATGTTTTAGTAGATTTTCTATGAGGAGACATGATGCCATACATGGTGTCAGGGTTCCAAGTAACACCCCCAACGAAGGGTGAGGGAGGAAGTTGCAATCTTCTTCAATAAACACCCCCGATACATGGCTCTTTTCTAAGAGCCACATTGAGCAGAAATATACAATCATATCAGCCTATGTAAATTGCTAGTACTTTTTAAATGCTTTTAAACCCAAGGCACCGAATTTCTTAGAACTATGGGAAAGCTGTTGTCAATTCAAAGATAGTCAATACAGACTCATGTGTTACCGTAGTTGCAAACATGAAAAATTTATTTTAAAAAGAAATCCAAACACACAGAAATGATTTTAACATTTTATCTATTCAACAAAAGTCTTTAGAACTAGATAAAATTGCAAGCTAACTGGAACTTATGCAAACTTGCTGAAATAGTTACATTTTAATTACTCCTAAAATGATGAATATCCAATTTAAAAATAAATGGATTAAATTAACAATAGATTAACAATAACATTTTAAGACCAATTAAACTTGAATGAAATAACTGTCTCCATGAATTCCATTTTGCATATTTATTCCATAAAAATTACAAATAAAGTATATCACTGCAGAATATGAGTGAATTCAATCTAACTGCAGCAGGAACACACATAACATTAATAAAATCTGCTTAAAATATCCGGATTTTAATATTCAAACACATCTGGTAAAATAAATGGAAGAATATCTTACACCACTTGAGAACAGAGTGTTTACTCTTACCAGAAAGTGCTATAATTGCACAACATTTAAAAATTAAAAACAACCACCAAATTTTAAGGAAACATCATTTAAAACTACGTTTTTTAAAAACACGGGATAGTATTAATAAAACAGCATAATAAAATAAAGTACAAAATATTTGCTTCCTTAATTTAAACATGCCACAAGCCCTTCTTCCTTTACATTTTAATTATGATTTTGGTTGAATACTGCCGATTATTAAAACTTAAAAAAACCAGGAAACTATTTTGCAATATAAAAAGTAATCTCTCTGGTCTACAGTATAGTATAAAAACATAGTTAGTTTAATAATAAAAGATGACACATCCTAAACAGATGCAGTAAAATTTTCCTTTCCTGCTTCAACTGTTCTTCGCTCTTCAGCAAAACAAGAGAAAACAAGAATTCAATGAAGTCCTGATTAAATAATCCACAGGCTGGAAAAGCTCAGGAAGGCTTCAAAAAAATTTGAAGCAAAATAAGGCATTTTACTTAGAGTCAAGTAAATTTATATGTAGATTTGGTTAAGGAAAAAATTCACTGTCAAATAGATGATAGATAGACGATCTCAGATACATAGATATAGATGAATCAACCTGTTTAAACGAGCCTCAACTACGTGAGACAAATAACTTATAACTGGCAACATCAAGTTATGATAGAAGTACATAATTTCAGCATTTGTCTCATGACATCACCATGCCATATCATCATTTTGATATCATCATGCTTCATCACATATGCCATTATGTTATGTAATAGCATAAACCAGTTTGGTCTAGTGCTTAAGACACCAGGCCAGAAACCAGGAGACTGTGAGTTCTAGTCCTGCTGGCAGGATGACTTTGGGCCAATCACCAGGAGACAGTGGGTTCTAGTCCCGTCTTAGGCACGAAAACGCCTGGGTGATTTTGGGCCCCTCAGTCTCTCTCAGCCCAACACACCTCACAGGGTTATTATTATGTGGAAAAGAATAGGAGGAATGAGTATTATGTAGATGTTTGGGATGCCTGGGGCAGGCGGGCCTGATCCTGTGCTAGGCCTCCAAGGTCACCTCCACCTCAGAGATCCTGTTCCCCACTTAATGACCTGCACGTTCATTTAATAGCTGCATCAGGGAGAGCAGGGATGGGGTGATTTTGCTTAATGGCCATCGCAGTATGAGACCCTAATGGCACGTTCCATTATGGTCGTATCTCAAGGATTACCTGTAATGCATTATTTCCAGTCTGCGTATATCTATTTTACACAATATCCATTATGACAACCACTGAAAACAAAGCCTATTTCATTGAGCTTGATGTTTTAGCAGAAATCAGTGTAATGTTTAAGGAGGGAGGGGGCATACAAAAGGATATGAATCATAATCCAGTGTTTGAGTAAGGACTCCAGTCAGAACAAATTCCGCACTGTGGACATCTGCAAAATATCAAAAGAACATACAAATATGAAGGTTATTAATATAAAATTTTAATCAGTTAGGGAAACCTGGCAGCTGGATCCCAATAAAAGATGGCTAAAAGGCAGAGGGTGCGTTTGACCAGATTAAATCAGTGGCAAGTCATATCCTGGACACCTGCCAGATGCACCCAAGCAGTGCCTCAGCTAAGAAATAATTATACCACACCCAAGAATTCTCTTGGTTTCAAGTCATAAAATAACCTGGCACAAAAGTCAAATGTCTTTTCCTATTCAAACTATTTTAATATCTTACTGGATGGCATAATGTAAGATAACTTTACCAGCAACAACGAAAGGAGATGGGATGCACAAAAGCTTAAGAAAAGAAACAGGAAGGGATGCTACTGTTTGGACACTGCTGCTTATAAGAAGTCATCCTGACAAACATCTAAAAAACATCGTTTCCAGAGGTTACTTGCAGGAGTATCTTACTGCAAATATGGAATACTCTTTCGGAATCCACAAACATAATAAAAATGATATTTCAGCTTTTATTGACAAAGATGTGCAGATTGCACTCTTAAATAGCTAAGAAACCTGTCCATTAATAGTGATAATAATTATATTACTGACTAGCAATAGTGTTAGCCTTTCCTAACGGTAGGTTTTAAATGGCAGCTGTTAAACTTTCACATAATTGTCAATGTCAGCATGTTTGGCAACTCATTTCAACTTTTTATTTTCTATTCTGTTACACTAATCCATCTATCTTTCACACTAATATGTGTAATGGCATTTAATTTCATTGTACGAGGTACAATGACAATAAAGTAAACTTAACTTAAACTTAACTTGGAACAAAATAGTACTTCCTATATTTGATAAACTCAGTAACTGCCTAGAGTTGCTGGGAATCAGGCAGCATGTAAATTTAATAATGATAATCATATTTAATATTCAAAGATGTTTGTTATTTCTAATTATTAAGAGTGCCAAGAAAATATAATTGAACATTCCTGTTATTTTATAAGTAATTCGTAACATTTTGAGAAGAAAATGACAAAAAAAATAGAAAAAATATATTTCATTACAGAATGCACAAAAATAGAATATAGTTCCTCACTTACAATAGTACGTATAGCACTTACAAGCACAACTGAGTCCAAAATTTCCATTACTAAGCAAGATAGTTTAATGAGCTTTGCTCCATTTTACAACATTTCTTGCAACAGCTGTTAAGTGAATCACTGTAGCTAAGTTAGTAACATAGATGAATCTTGCTTCCAAATAGATTTTGCTTGTCAGAAGGTCACAAAAGGTGGTGATATGACCTAGGGACCCTGCAACCATCATAAATATGAGTCAGTTGCCAAGCGTCCAGATTTTGATCACATGACCATGGGGATGCTGCAACATTTCTGAATGTGAAAATGGTTCTAAGTTATTTTTTCCAGTGCCATTGTAATTTAGAACAGTCACTAAATGAATGGTTGTAAGTCTAGGACTATCTGTACTTTATCTGGCCAGAAGGAATTTGCCAAAGTAAGACTGAAATGGAAATACTGTCAGCATGTACTGTAATATTTTTTTCCTGTGAGAATTTTTTTCCAGCAATATTTTAAAAATCATCCCAATGGTCAATTGTTATGCAGGCTGCCAATCCTATCTATTCTTGCTACCCTGAAATGAAAAACAGCAGTACCAAAATTGTTCCAAGCATCGACTGTTTCTTGTGGCCAGAACATTCAATTTATCATTGTCCTTTTGGATCACAGCCAACTGTAATGTTCAAATGAAACTGCATTCAGGCTTGAAATAAAACACAAATAAATAGGTAATATTAAAAAAAAGATTAAGGTACAATTATTATCTAATCCATTTTGTAAAGATGTTTTGGCTGTTAATATTGATTACTGCATCAATATTTAGATGTATTTATACTGAAACAGCTTTTGAAAATAAATAAGACAAATTAAGAGTAGATTCATGTAAATTTATAAAATAGTATGTGGTTTGGGACAACTGTAAAAAAATTAAAAACTGTGTGATAAGCAATATATTCTCCTCCACATCCTAACCACTAAGTATGCCTTTGTTTATTTATGAAATTTAAATGCTGCCTGACTCCAAAGTGACTCTGGCATCTTACATTAATAGCAAACAAAATTTGCTGCATGCTCCTGCCAAAGCTCTGGTCACGTCCTAAAACGAAAGGGCAGCTGAGGCTTGGGACAGAATTGTGCCTGTGTGGCTTCTCATGACCACACATTCCCTGTGATTCACACGAAGGAGATGCAAGGTTCTGAAAAGGATAATAAATGCTTTGAGCATTGCTGGAGAAAAAAGAGGAATGAAGCCAACGAGACACAACTTTTATTGTGTGTTAAAACTATTAAGGCCTACCTCTTGGCAATAACAGCAGCAAAACACCATTATTTATCAGCCCTTATTGAGTCCCATACAGTGTCACTCAATGGCCCTGTTCGGGATCACCTGGTCCTTCCTGGAACATGAAGGCTTAGGTGATCATCTTCAGAGGAATTTGTGGAACACCTGATGGACAGATGGCTCAGATTCATTCCCAGTTGGAACCTATGTGTGGTGCAGCTCCATGTGAGATGCCTGAGGAAAGGCCTTAGATGGTTTATCTGTGAACAGTTCGATCCTGTTGAACCTGGTGAAGTGGACACGTTCCTCAATGCTATCAGTGCAACCACCTGCCAATTAGATTCCTGTCCCTCCTGGTGAAAGCCTCCAGAAAAGCGACAGCCAGGTAAGTTCAGGCAATGATAAAGGAGGGCACATTTCCAGGACCTTTTTAAGGAGGTACTGGTTTGCCCCCTCCTCAAAAAAAATATCATTGATTGATTCTACCTGTCTGGACAATTTTTGTATAGTTTTCCATTCTCCCTTTTAAGGAAGGTGGTAGAAAAGGTGATTGCTTGGCAGCTCCAGAGGGTCCCAGATGAAACGAATTATCTCGACCTCTTCCAGTTAGGTTTCGGGCCTGGTTATGGGGCAGGAAAAGCCAAATGATCTTTGGCGAGAGCGGGATGGAGATAGTACATTCATCATTGCTCTCCTTGACCTCTTAATGATTTTCGATACCACTGACCATAGTATCCTTTGAGGCTAGCTGTGGGGTTTGGAGTTGGGCTGTGCAGTTTTCACTGATTTGGCTCCTTCTTCCAAGGCCAGTCCCAATCGGTGTTGATAGGGAGTGAGAGATCCAGTCCACAGGGCTCGGTACTCTCTCCACTCTTTTTCAACATCTACATGAAGCCCCTGGGTGAGATCTTTCACCATCATGGGGTGAGGTACTAACAGTTTGCTGATGATACTCAAATTTCCATCTCCATCCCAGGTGTCCCAAGCAGTGTCTTGAGGTTGAGAGGGTGTGGATGGAATAGAGCTGAAAGGGACCATGGAGGACTTCTAGTCCAGCCCCTGCTCAAGCAGGAAATCCTATACCCGTGATGGCGAACCTATGGCACACGTGCCATAGCTGGCACGCAGTGCCCTCTCTGTGGGTATGTGAGCCGTCGCCCTAGTTCATCTCCACTGTGCATGCGCACGCACCTCCCGCCGGCCACTGATCATCAGATCTCTGGCGCACATGTGCAGGGGGCAGGACAAGTGCGGGGGGGCGTGCACACATGTGCAGGGATGAGGTGTGTGAACGCATATGCAGGGGCCGCACACGCATTGCATTTGGGCACTCGCTCCAGAGAAGGTTAGCCATCACTGTCCTATACTATTTCAGATAAGTGGCTATTAGTCTCTTCTTAAAAACTTTCAGTGATGGAGCATTCACAATTTCTGAAGGCAAGCTATTCCACTGGTTAATTGTCCTCACTGTTAGGAAGTTTCTCCTTAATTCCAGGTTGCTTCTCTCCTTGATTAGTTTCCATCCATTGTTCCTTGTCCTGCCCTCAGGTGCTTTGGAGAATAGCTTGACTCCCTCTTCTTTCTGGCAGCCCCTGAGATACTGGAACACTGCTATCATGTCACCTCTAGTCTTTCTTTTCTTTAGACTAGTCAAACCCAAATCCTACAGCTGTTCTTCATATGTTTTAGTCTCCAGGCCTTTGATCATCTTAGTTGCTGTTCTCTGAACTTTTTCCAGACATCAGCTCAACCCTGGTAAGACTAAGCGGCTTTGGGTGCGTTAGAGCTTCTAGCTCCAGGATTTAACATATTTAGTTCTGGGCGGGATTTGCTTTATCACAGACAGACCCATAATCTGGCGGTTCTCCTGGACTTGCAACTCCTCCTCAATGAGAGGTGATGGTTATGTCTAGGAGGCCCTTTGTGTTGTGCACCAGTTGCACCCTTTCCTGGACTGGGAGTCCCTGTGCTCAGTCATCTTATGGCTGGACTACTACAATGTACACTACATGGGGCTGCCCTTGAAGAGTATCAGAAGCTTCAGCCACTGCAGAAAGCAGCTGTGCAGGCAATTCTTGGGCCCCATAGGTGGCCCATGTTACACCGCTGGTTTGCAAGTTTAATAAACAAACAGCAAAACAGAACCAACCTTAAGAAAATCCTATGCACAGTTTTAGCATTTGTATTATGGTGAAGCTCTGGAGTCTGGGAGAGCATGATGAGGTAAAATGCAATACATAAATAAATCCCAAAATACACATATATTATTATTATTAAATTGTATGTTTAAACATGTAAGTATCACCTAAGGATATTAAGCACCTACCTATGTTCCTGGTAAAGTATTCTCGACATAAGTGTAGATCATTTTCACAAGCGATAAGGATAATCTCTGACAAGCTCTACATTAAAAAAAAAGGAACTGAATTAGTTGATATAGCTTACAGCGAAATATTCCGTTAAGAAAATAGAGGTAACACCCACCTTATTTTGTTTGTGTTCCATAACTGTTCTGAAAGAAGGTTGTTTAGATAATAACTTGCCACCTGCCGACTCCACAATCGATTTCATGGTATATAGGCTAGGACAAATTCCAGGAGTAATATAGAAATATTTCCCCTAAAACAAGAAAAGTTCAAAGCACATTTACATTTTATCCATTTCTATGTATGTATTTAAAAGTATTTATATGTTTCTACTTTTTTCGAAGGACGTTTACAGGCACAAAAGCCTTTGTAAAAAGTATGTTTTTTGTCTTAGAAAATGTATTTATGGACTTGTTTGATCATGGAAAATTGTGATTTTATGTGACTCTGAGTGGTAAGAACAGTAGATGGAGGATGCATGAGAATGGGCTGCCACAAGGAAGTGTATTGTCTCCAACATTGTATAACATATATACAAACGATCAACCAATCCCCTACAATAAATGTTTATTCATCTATGCAGATGATATAGCAGTGGGCTCACCAGGATCAACTTTTGATGAGGTAGCTGGGAAATGTATGGTAGCACTTCAAGAATTAGGATGATATTACACCATCAACAATTTAAAGCCCAACCCAAACAAGACCCAAGTGTAAGTGTTGCTTTCCACCTCCGAAATCAAGATGCACAGGAAGAGTTGGATGCTATGGGCAAGGGAATCGACTATAGCCCTGTCCAACACCAAAATATCTCAGTGTGACACCTGAGAGGATGCTCTCTTTTAAACAGCATTGCCTGAACACTGAGGCTAAATCTGCTTGAGGAACAAAGGAACAAAACTGAATTAAAAGATGGAGGAAGGAGACCACCGAGCAAGGAATAACATTAGAAGAGGATATGGCTGGAGGATACGGCATCCCTTATACTACATGGAGGACCCTGACTGCCTAAATGTAAAACCAATATGGTCAAGTGGAGGCTCTTAGCGGATAACAACACACTGTATGAATGTGGAAAGACACAGAGCCCGGCCCATCTGCTGGTATGTCGGCTACTACCAGAAACATATACCAATAATGACTTATTTTTGGCCAACAACAAAACCAAAAAAAGTGGCCTCGTTCTGGCAGTTTAAAGTTTGATCTAGATACGAAAGAAGATGGGGCACATGTCTGTTCAGAGAATCACAGAAAAGACAATATCTACATTTATTCCTGACCCATGTGGACTTTTGCAAAAAACAGAAAAAGTTGAACTTATGATTTTGAAGACCAGATAGCATAGATTATAGAAAGAAGAGACGAAGAGATAAATTTAGAATTGTGCTTATGTTATAAAGCAGAAGTCATTTTCTTGTATCTTGTTTTCTTCTACTTTGACTTTCTTCTTTCTAATTTTAGCTTTCTCTTTAATTTATTTCCATTTTTTCTTCCTCATCCTATAAGTTTGTATTAGTTTTTACTTGTGTGTGGGGTGTGTGTGTGTGTGTGTGTGTGTGTGTGTGTGTGTGTGTGTGTCTATATGGGGGGGGGGGTTTGTAATGCTTGTAACTTTTTTGCCAAGCAAAAAATAATGTATCCTTTACACTTTAACATTATAGAAAAATTTCAATAATGACTTCTCTGTTCACTATTTTGTGGAAACTCTAAATGAATCTTCTGCTCTAGAATGAAACTTGTTCTCTCACTTTGCTTCTTAAAAACAAGGAACATTTCAGGCAGATAGGTGGTTTTAGTACATAAAGTACAATTGGTTTAGTTATTTGAAATTGTTTGGTTTATATCCCACTCTTTCCTCCAGAAATTTATGAGGTTTACAAGGGATCATTCTCTCCTAAAACACCCTTCGCTGCGAGGGAAATTGGGAAGAGACTGAGTGACTAGCCCAAACAGATTTATTTTTCCTTTCTGATTTTCTTATTATATTACCAGGCTGCTTAAAAGCATTTGTAACAGAATCTGGCAAGCGCCCTGACAAAGTTAATCGGCTTAGAAGCTAGAGTTGTCAACCATACAATTCCTTCAACACATCCAGGAAAAATGTGTTTAAATTATACATGTGACCATAGGTGAGATGCAAACAATGCTCTGCATCACCTTTTCTCCTACAAATCCAGTTTTGAGGCACAATCCCACTGGTTAGGACTTTTTAACATGTTACCAAAGGTAACAGTTGTTCCTTTAAACACAAATGGAATGATCCACAAATCAAAATGCCAATAGATAAGTTTTATAAATGTTGCAACATATTAGAAGTTGCTTATACAAGCAATTTCCTAGTAGGTCTTGTTTTCAGTTAATTCTCCATCATAAACTTTAAAAAAAGAATTCACACTGCCACCAAGAGTCAACATATAAAACTACCATACATAACATATAAAACTGTAATATAGATTTTTCTGAAATTAATTGCGCCTATAGAATTTTTCTAGAGAAGTCATTGATTCCACTTTATGACTTCCTAAGCACAATAGTCATGTCACATATGTCAAACTAAGATAGCGACTTGTGACTGGCTGGTAAACAGAATTAATCAATAAAGAACAACATTTCTAGCTCAGGACTGAAATGAGGGGTCCTTGGTGCTTGCTTGTTTTCTTGCAAATGTTTCATTATTTATTTATTTATTTTATTTTTTGTGAGATTTATATACCGCCTCACAGTGCAAGCACTCTCTAAGCGGTTTACACCAGTAAGCAATGTATATTTATATTGCCCCCAACAATCTGGGTCCTCATTTTACCTACCTCGGAAGGATGGAAGGCTGAGTCAACCTTGAGCCGGTGAGATTTGAACCGCTGACCTGCAGATCAGTGTCAGCTAAAGTGGCCTGCAGTACCTGCCTCTAACCGCTGCGCCACCTCGGCTCTTAACTAGGTAGCATTATCTTAACTAGGTAGCATCATCTGTGCTAGTAAGAGGTGCTGTTTGCTGTCAGTTTATATTCTGGTGACTTGCTTGTCTGTGTGGGAGGGGGCAGTCTTAGAGATTCTTTGGTTGGGCTGTTTATTAAACAGGCTCGTTTAAACACACTGCAGCAACCCAGAATAGCAGAAAAAGGAAATGGAGAATCTATACAACACATTCCAACAAATAGATACCCATGCATATCAAAAAGTCCCTCAGCACTCAACCCAATAAAGCACAACCTACATAAACGCTAAAAAGAACTACACTGCCATACATAAAGAATATCTCAGAAACCACAAACAGACTACTACAACCACATGGAATCAGCGTAGCACATAAGCCAACTAAAACTCTTCAAAACATCCTTAGCAAACCAAAAGACCCAGCAACCCCAGAAGAAAAAACAGGAGTCATCTACTACAACATACAATGTAAGAACTGCAACAACCACTATGTAGGACAAACAGGCAGAAGAAGACTAGCTGAACACATCCATGAACACCAACTGGCAGTCAAAAGACATGACAAACATTCTTTAATTTCACAGCACATAGACAGATTTAACCATAGTTTCAATTGGGAAAATGTGACCATCCTAGACGAGGCCAAGTCCAAAAATGCCAGGGAATTTCTAGAAGCCTGGCATAGACACCAGAGGTGGGTTCCTCCCGGTTCAGACTGGTTCCTTAGAACCAGTAGCGGGAATTTCCCCCCACTCGCTGAACCAGGAGTGATGGCCAGCTGGCCACGCCCACGAACTGGCTCTCGTGGCGGCAGCATCTTGTTTTTCGCTTTTGCGCAGAAGCTGGTTTATGCTTCTGCACATGCGCAGAAGCTGAGTTTTCGGCACTGCGCATGCACGCGCGCAAAGCGCCCACCCACGTGGTGCAGGAGGAAGCGAACCGGCAGCAAGGTAAGTTAGAACCCACCCCTGATAGACACATAGACATTAACAACATCTATAGACTATGCAAAAGAACAAAAGACTCCAGCATCTCTCCAACAGCTATCAGCACTCAGATCAGCATAAATTAACTCCGAGGTTAAGTTCAGACCAACAATCAAGAAACTGCCAAAGAGCCATCAGTAAACAGCTCAACCCCGTCTCTAACAGCACCCCGACTCACACAGACTGGGAAGACACCAGAATATAAACTGACAGCAAACAGCACTCCTTACCAGCACTGATGATGTTACCTAGTTTGGGTAATGAAACTTGTGCAAGAAAGCTAACAAGCTCAGAGAGCACCGAGGACCCCTCATTTCATGCTACAAATATTCTCTTTTATTGGTAATACTAATGCAATTCTAATCCACACTATTTTTAGAAACTAAAAACATGAATTCCAACTAATTTTGGTCTATTAGTTATTTGTGCTTGGATATATGTAGATTCACTTTTGAAGCGAATGGTACCCGGCTCAAGACATTAAATTCCATTTCCTTTCCAACTTGGTTTTCTGGTTCCCAATTTCTCTCAGATAAGCCTCCTGTGGATGTTTTTTGGTGTTTTTTTTTTTTTAGATTGAATGACATGGATTTCTCCCCTGGAGTTATCCTTAAAAATATGTTCTTTTGTTTCTGTAAACTATGTTGCTGATCTTACCCAATATGTGACGATATAAACAAACAGAATTGTACCTTGAAGAGTGGTGCCGCATGCGCTCTCTTTAGAGATTCTTCCAAACTGAAACAGAAAAGGACTTCAGCCTCTGCATCTCGGAGAATGTAGCTTTGTTCTTCTATAAAAAGGTGTAGGGAGGGGGAACATAACTTTAATTTTTCAAAACACAAGATGGTTGTTTGCTCATTTACTCATTCTTAAGACTTATTCTGAGAAAGTTTGAGATGCTTAAAAGTCACCTTACTACTAGCAGTCAAAAGTTTTAAATACTACACTGATGTTCACTAAGTTTACAGAGCGGAAGATCACCCATTGGATTGACTAAATAAAGCTGCATTAATGCCTTTAAAGAATGTACCGTATGTTCTGGCGTATAAGACGACTTTTTAACCCAGGAAAATCTTCTCAAAAGTCAGGGGTCGTCTTATACGCCGGGTATTGTCTTAACATCAGGCAGCCTCCCACTGGGAGCTGGGCTGCACCAAATGTTGGGCTTCGGGGGAGGAAAAGGGAGGATTTTAAGGGGATTGGAGAGCTGTTCGCAGATGCAGCAACCGAGGAGGAGAAGCGGCAGCGCAGCGTTTCCCACAGAGCAGAAAACCTTGCAAGGAAAGGCGGAGACTTGGAAGGGTAGGGGGCATAACTGGGGAAACTTCACCTCGCTCTCCTTCCTTCCTGCACCTGGGGATTCCCCCTCCTCCTCCTTACCCCCCCTGGTCCCCTCTCCCACTTACAACGTCCTTGCCTACCAGGCCCCCCCTTGAGTGCCCATACCCGAGAAGGGATCTCAGAGGCACTTGAAGTAAGAGACATAGGGAGACCACAAAGGGAGACGGGAGGGAAAGGAAACTTGGTTCCCAACCCCCTCTTTCCCCTTTCCTACCTCCCCTCTAGGCGTAAAAGCTCTCTGCCCTTAACCTCTTCGTTGAAGTCGCTGCAGGGAGGGGGCGATTGGGGCGCTGCTGAGCAATGCAGAAATCAGGATTTCTCTTGACAGCTTGCTCGTAATTTAGGAACTCTACTGCTGCAAAACATGCCTTTAAAGCAGAGGTCTTCAAACTTGGCAATTCTAAGACTTGTGGACTTCAACTTTCAGAATTCTCCAGCCAGCTATGCTGGCTGGAGAATTCTGGGAATTGAAGTCCACAAGTCTTAAAGTTGCCAAGTTCGGGGACCGCTGCTTTAAAGCAAAAATAACAAGAGGAAAAAGTGGAATGGCTCCTTTACAAAGAAATCCAAAAGACCTATTAAATAAGCCTTTGGCTTATTTATTCACTAGAAAGGAACCCATTCCCTTCCCATTCAGGCACTTTCCAGAAGGAATGGCATGATGAATTAAAACCTATCTGTACTTTTCAGCATTCATGATCCCATCAATATTGCCAACACCACTGGCAGAAAAGCAGCCCCAAACAGGTCAGACACTCCACCATGTTCCCTTGAAGGTGACAAACACTTATTTGTCCATCTCTCTCCAACTCTTCTCACATAGGGTTTCAACAATTGGATCCAAAAATTTCAAACTTGGGTTCATCATTCCATAATACTCTTTTCCACTGATCATTAGTCCAATTTTTTAAGCCTCAGCATATCTTAGCCTTTTCACTGTGTTCCCCTTTTGCAAGTGTGGTGCCTTGGCTGCTACCCATCCACAAAGACCATTCCTGATTGTGCTTCTTCAGACAGAAGAAAGAAAGAAGAAAGAAAGAAAGAAAGATGGTAGGAAGGAAGGAAGGAAGGAAGACAGAAAGAAAGAAAGAAGGAAGGAAGGAGGGAGGGAAGAGAAGGGAAAGGAAGAAGGAAGGAAGGAAGGAAGGAAGGAAGGAAGGAAGGAAGAAAGGAAGATGTTAGGAAGGAAGAAAGACAGAAAGAAAAAGAAAGATGGTAGGAGGGGTAGTCTTATACGGCGAGTATATCCCAAACTCTATATTTTAACTGGAAAAGTTGGGGGTCGTCTTATACGCCCAGTCGTCTTATACGCCGGAACATACGGTATGTAAAAACTGTAATACAAGAAGTTATTGGGTTAGGATACCAATTGGGACTAGGTGTACGGTCACTAAGCAGTGCATTATGAAGTGCAACATCACTTGGTCGCACTGCTTACTGACGGCCATCTTGGCAGTATAAGTTACCATCATAAACCCAGGACCATGCTAACTGTTAAGAGGCAAGAAATGGGGGATGCTACGGGAGGGAGTGGGGGATGCAGCCAAGTGCTATAAAGTGCAGATGGGCTGGCAGAAGCTGTGGCTGAGTGGGAGGCTGCTATGGGCCGGTGGGCACTATGGAAGGCAGATGAGTGTTACAGAGTACAAGATCCCTGGGGCCAATTTACCAGAGCAACTTATGACCTTCCCTGCTGGCTTTGCCACTAATTTTTCCTGTGAGAAGCTGACAGGAAAGGTCACAAGTGGCAAACACATGACTGTGGCTCACTGCAATATTGTAACTACAAGCAGGCCACCCAAGTGCCTTGATTGCAATCGTGTGACCATGTAAATGCTGCAATGGAAAGAACTTCAAGGTTCGGTCCTACATCCATTTTTTCAGCACTGCCAAACTCTGAACAGTCACTGACAAATGAACATAAACCAAGGACCACATGGAAGATGAAGAATGAGGAGGAGTGGGGGAGAACAAAGAAAAGAGGGTAAATATAGTCTTCAAAGCACCTGAAAGAAGGACAAGAAGCAATGGAGGGAAACTAATCAAGGAGAGATCCAACCTAGAACTAAGAAGAAATTTCCTGACAGTTACAATTAATCAGTGAAATGACTTGTCTCCACTGTAAGTGCTCCAACACTGGAGGTTTTAAGAAGAGATTGGGCAGTTATTTGTCTGAAGTGATATAGGGTTTCCTGCTTGAGCAGGGGGCTGGATTAGATGATCTCCAACTCTGCTTTTCTATTATATCACACTCTAAAACAGAGGGGTTAGAGGTAGAGTCAGAAATGAATTTTGGGATGAATTGACTTGTAAGGGACCAGTTTCAAAATAACACAGCCGTTTATTCTATTCTAGTCAAGCATAATAAAAATAGTATTTTAGAGGAAAAAGCATTTATTCTAATTACTTCAGTGAAGTTAATTTACGTGTAAACCAAAGGACACCAGTTCCAATCAAAGGTCCACTGTCACATTTGAAGGAAGGACTCCACAATACAAATCTTACTTTGTTCAACATGGCCATTTACTAACCTATAAATTTCTGACACTTGAAACATTCTTCCAACCATTCCGGTGTTACAATATGTTTTGCAATTGAAACTGCTGTCAGGAATTTTACAGTACGGGTTACTTTACTAGCTATCATATGAGTACACTTCTGAGCAGACTCTGCTATGTCACCTCCAAGAACATAAACTTTCTAAAAATGGAAGAAAAAAAAAGGGGGGGGGAGAAACAGAGTTTTAGAACGTTTAGCCATAGGACAACAGACTAGAGAATGAATTGTGATTATACACTCAATGGACAACCATGTACATGAAAAAAAACTTTTGAAAAACAATGCTCAATTATTGCAAAGTGATGATTTGATACATGGCTTGATCCAGTCATACATTCAATTTGTCAGTGGAGATAACCAGCACATTGTGAAATCAACCCTAAAGTCACATGAAATATTTTAATTCAAGAAGGAATTCACCTTTATGTACTGCTGTACTTGAGTAGGCTCAAATCCTGTAAAAAGAACCACTGGTGTCAATTCTGGTGGCAGTTTTTTTGTAGGTGTTGGCATGTCTTCAATTCTAGAAATATAAAATTAACTTAATGTTATTTTTAACTTTTTAAATTAAGTAACTTAATAATTATTTCCTAAATCCAAATTAGGACAACAGCATATCTGCAATACTAAATGTCTACATTAAAGATCCCCCCCCCCATTTAGATTATAAAATAAAAGGGGCATGTCTGCTTTTGCTGTGATGTTTCATATTCCTTTGACATGACTCTCCCTTCCAAATGTTTGCTCCCTGATTTGTCCCCATGGTTATACTTTTTTCCAGATATGTGTAATTCAAAAATGTATGAACTTTAAAATCTAAAAATAATTTCATTTAAGTAACAAGACCATTTCCAAGCAAATATTGAACTGCTTAAGCTGTCATTTTCTTACCTTGGCCTCTTGATTGAAGGTTGAATTACTGGTTCATTCTGCTTTGGTTTAAGTGGTAACCTCACATTCTACAATTAGACAAGGTATACATTTGGCTTTCTTAAGCACTATTTAGAGTTTTGTATCAATATCTTTAAATATATATAAAAACACACACTGTATTAAAATCATGTAAATGTAGAGAACAACCCTCCCCCTGCCAACTCATAAAATTACATTCCAGGAAAATAACCATATTTTAGTCATAATGCTACAGTAGAAAAAGATACATGGATTATGTATTAAACGTTTCCAAACAATTTTCTTTATTTAAAGTATGCTATCTAGCTTAGTTCATCAATAATTACATAAGCACCTAAAATATTCATAGTAGAGGAGTCAAGCCCCCAAGACATGAAGAACACAGAGACCCACCTTCATATATATTGCAGTTCACGATGTGGTATTATGCACACAAGTAGAAACACTCTATGTGAAATGCTGAGCTCAAGCAACTGGGAAGATAAGATAATATGGGACACCTAGTGTAATGGCTCCTCTCTCTATCCTGGGAGATCCATGGTATCTTCCTGGTTTGCTGAGCTCTGGGAGAAGTAGTTGCAGAAGTAATGCTTGGAGCAATTGTGCAGGAAGACCAATAGGGATTCTGACCAAGCACAAATATAACCTCAAAACTACACTATAGTAGCGAGAGGCAACGTAAAGTGTAGTTGTTCTCCCCAGTTGTGCTATAGGCTATCAGTTGTTGGCATTGTTCAGGGTGAGCAATTCACTTCTTGGGAGTGAATTAGATCTTAGATTGCCCATTTGGTTGTTGCAACTAATTTGCACAGCACTTTGTTAATGAAGTTGCCAATTTCTCCTGAGTGAGTCTGATGTGGTTATTGGGGTTGAATCTTGCCCTGTTATTTGGGACATTTTATGGAGTCTTGGACAGGATACTCCTTTATTCCTAGCTGCTTGTAAGCTGGACACACATTCCTCTTAAGACAGAGAGCGTGTAATAGAACACATTGGGTGATGACCGGTCAACACCTCATTTCAGGAGGAACTGATGCTGGCATCCCTTTTCCTCCTCCTCAAAAAACCGTCCCTGGATTTTCTCCCTCTTCATCATTGTGTAGGAGGAAGAATAAAGTAGAGCTGAATTTCATGCCAAGAGAATCATAGATTTAAATGGGGGGAATGGGGGTGCAACATTAATGCAAAAGAGCGTACAACAGAATCCAGGAACTGGATAAGACTGCCTACCCTGATTGAACAACTAGTTAGAGCTCTGCATGCAATAAATAGTGTTCTGACTGAGTGAAACTAAATTCAGGTTTATTCATCTTCCTATAGGAGGAAGCAGCAAGCACTTGAGCCTGGTACTTTATGGAAGCCCCTTTTTACTGGCAGTCTTTTTGTCCCAATTAGTGATCATAACCAAGCTGGAAATTCCCAGTCAATTGGGCAAGTATTTACAGACACTGCGTCTGATTTCCAAGGAAGGAAAGAAATGTAATCATCAGGTATAGCATCTGAGAAATTTTAACTAAAGAGTAATACAAAATGTAAGTATTTTATAGTCCAGGATCTCTTCGCTTTTTCACATTCACGCTTTTTCACATTCACGCTTTTTTCGTTCTTTTTTCTGTTCCCCATACGGAAAGATGTTTAAAGCAACACTACGTACCATTTGAAGTTCGGGTGACACTTTTACAGGTACCCTCCAAGCATCTGGAATTAATGAACAGAAAGAACAAGAAACTCTTACACCAAGGGATGGTTTCTGGGATGCTCCAGTACTTGGGTCAATATCCGTTTGGTACATCCACTCTTTTTAGCCAATTAAGACATACAATAAAAGCCCACAGAACATTCAAACATGATGCAATTGGCCTAGGTTGGATGAATATAATGTGGTTTCATGTAGTTCTTCCTATCATTTCTCCCTCTCCCTTAAACTGGGTTAATGGAAAGGGAGAAATTAACAGATTAAGTTAATTGACGGATTAAGTTGATAAAGACAACTCAGAACAATTAATTACATCACAGGAAAAAAGGCTACATTTAAAACTCTGCTTTAAGTCAGATTTCCCATTAATAATCATCTATAGAACTAGATGATGCTGTTGTAAGACATTATTCATATTAAAGGATGTTTCATGAAACCTTCCCTTTGAACTGAATCTTCCATTTCTTCTTCTTTTGGCTAAGCTATACTTCTGCAGAAAGAACTGAAAAATGAAATGCCTATGAAATAAAATATAGCTAGACTAGAATTTTTTTTCTTCAGATGGACATGATGTTTATTTGTATCTAAGAAATGATTTAAAAGGTTTTATCTATTCAGTTTACAGATTAATAAGGTTAGCATTAATTAATTAATAAGGTTAACATAACTTAATAAGGTTAGCATAACTACCACATAACTTACCACCTACTCTAAAAAGAAAGATATATACTTAAAAAATAAACTTAGACTTGAAACTAAAGACAATCAATGGTTAATTTAGTTTTAAAATTATTTTTATGCATGTTACGAATAAATCTCATTAAACTTTAAGATCTTTATTTTTGTCAACATGCTTAGTTCGTACTATCAAAAAGAGCACACATAGTGCATATAATGGAATGTCCAAAAGAAACAACAAATTATTATTTTGCACTGAAATGCAATGTTTGTAAAGTTTTGCAAGTCTTCTTACCAAGAAGGTTTGGAACTAGATGCTGATTAGGAGCAAAGGGTTCTTGAAGATTGAAAACTGTGTACCGATTGTGCTGCATTTGCCGCAAAGCTTCAAAATTTCCAAGTAAGATATCACAGAGCCATTGTACATTAACGCAAGGTATCCTCCACTCTTTGGCCTTTTCATACTTTACGCCAGTTGGTCTTGAAATAAGCAAAAAAAAAAAGTCAATGACAGGAAGTAAGTCAGAACAGCTTTTCCCAAGATGATGTTCTCCAAATACATTAGGATTGCATCCCTCAAATTCTCAACCCAGACAGCTTTCAGTAAGCACTCAGGGTGCGGAAGACTGTCAATATTGCAAATTTTTTAAACTTTGCATCAAATAGTACTTATTATAAATTCCATAGTATTTATATTATTTTTTTATAAAAATGAAAAATGATTTTGGACCCTCTTAAAACATTGGAACATACAATTTTGAGGACTTCAATGCTAGTTTTTATAGAATAAAAATAGACAGTAAAACTTAACACTGAATGAAATGAAGAAGAATCTACTCCAACATTTTAATATAATATAGCATAACAAAGCCAGGCAAACTAAATGCTTTTATTCTGAAAAACGGCTGTTAGAAAAGAAGATATAAAACTGGACCATTCAGTGTTATCCACATTATTATTCCAAACAGCACTTACGTTTTACAGATAAGAATGGTGTTACTGCGACAAAGATAGCCTGTGTATTTTGCTCCTGCTAGGTAGGCCATCAACTTGAGATCGACTCTGTCACCATCAACAAAACCTGTCACAGCAATTATCTGGACAGAAATAAATGAAACAACTGTAAATATGTTGGTTATTTTATTTTTCTTTAAGTGACACTAACCTTTAACTAATTCAGTATTTCTCAAAATAAGATGCAATCACAACTCCCAGAATAGATTCAAGCTCCAGATTTCCTGTACATGGGCTGGAATACAAGACATTCATCTTCTTTAACAGGAAGCCTGTCTTAGTGAACTAGAACTGCACTAGAACTGCAGAAAAAGTTATTTTCTCTTCTTCAATGGAAGGCAGGTTGGCAGTAATTGCCAACCTGCCTTCCATTGAGGACCTGTATACTGCACGAGTCAAAAAGAGGGCTGAGAAAATATCTACAGACGCCTCACATCCTGGACATAAATTATTTCAACTCCTACCCTCAAAACAACGCTATAGAGCACTGCACACCAGAACAACTAGACACAAGGACAGCTTTTTCCCGAATGCCATCACTCTGCTAAACAAATCATTCCCTCAACACTGTCAAACTATTTACATAGTCTGCACTACTATTAATCTTCTCATGGTTCCCATCACCCACCTCCTCCCACTAATGACTGTATGACTGTAACTTTGTTGCCTGTATCCTTACGATTTATATTGATTGTTTCCCAGTATGATTTGATTGCTTATTTGTACCCTATGACTATCATTAAGTGTTGTACCTTATGATTCTTGACAAACGTAGCTTGTCTTTTATGTACACTGAGAGCATATGCACCAAAGACAAATTCCTTGTGTGTCCAATCACACTTGGCCAATAAAGAATTCTATTCTATTCTATTCTATTCTATTCTATTCTATTCTATTCTATTCTATTCTATTCTATTCTATTCTATTCTATTCTATTCTATTCCTATTCCTATTCCATTCCTATTCTATTCATGAGTTAACTCCAAAAGACAAGAAGAAAGGTTAAACGTCTATGCCTCCGTGGCTACTGGGCTAGGTGGTTGCATTATGTCCTGCAGAAGTTTCAAGGCAGAGGGGCAACCAGCCTTTTCCCTTTGCTGTCATTAAGGCAAAATACAGGGGGCAAGACCTCCTTCTCTCTCATGCACTGGATTTAGGAGTGTGAAGTCAGTCCAGACACACCTGAAAAACAGATGGTGGGAAGAGGAATGACTAAGCAACTATCCCAAGACTAGGAATCTGGGCTCACACTCCCCAGAAAAGAGAAAGTTTGAGGGCCCTTCTGATTTGAAATTTCCTTCTGGTTTCCTGGATTGAAACAACAGCCAGGAGTACTTTTTAATAGCTCTGATTCTCTAATTCTATCCCATCTGGAAGAAAATTACTGTAGGGTTTGGGTTGGGGGGGGGAATACTGTCAACATTCTTCACATTGCCTATACAATTAGTAAAGGAAGTTCACTAGGACAAAATACAGAAGTTAAAGAGACCACACTGTATCAATGCTAAAATCATTAACGCTGACTGGCAATTTGTTTCCAAATGAAATACAACATGGTGCAGGTAGTCCTAGTTGAACAGCCACTCATTCACAAAAAAACAACCAAAGTTACAATGCTGAATGCAGTTACAATGCGTTCTTATAAACTGTGACCATCGCAGAATCTCTATGGTTACATGATTGTGATTTGGGCACTTCGCAAACAGTTCACAATTATAATGGCTGCAGTGTTCCACAATCACGTGATGGCATTTTCCACCTTCACGGCCAGATTCTGTCAAGCAAAGTCAATGGGAAAGCTCGCGGGAAGTCACAAATGGCAATTCTGTGACCGTGGGATGCTGCGGTCATGTGGGCTTCACCTAACAATAGCACCTGTGAGTGTCACAATTGTTGGTGTAAATCAGTGCAATCACATGACACTGCATTTTATAATGTCACTTAGTGATGGGCATTCCCAGTCCCAATTACCATTCCTAAGCAAGGATTAGCTGCAGTTATTACTTGGGTCCAGCATATTAATGATTGAAAATGGCCAAATTTTAACATTTCCCCACCCCTCCAAATATTAATAGCAGTCCCACACCATCTCTTAACCACCCAACTGTTCTCAAATTATCCTAAATTGCCATTTTTCAGGCAGATTTGTGACTTCTGTGGAGGGTCATTTGCACAGCTTTAAAGCTGTGAATAGTAGTGAGAGAACCGTAGGAGGCAAAACCTGCAAAATTGTATTGTCTAACTGTGTTAGTTTTTCTAAAAATGGAGCACTATGTATTTACTCATTTTTGAACTCTAAATAATAACAGCAGTAATTTCAAAACAAAAACTTAAGATTAAGCTTCCTTACGTGGTGAGAACATGGTTTTCCTCCGGGTGGAAATGCTACGGGAAAATGAAGAGCTCGATGGGGCGGTACCATTTTCTTCTTTTTTAGCACAGAATTCAGCCAGTGGGCAGTAATGCATCTTTTCCTTTCTTTCAAAGCCTACAATATTCACACGTTCAGCAGAACATTGTTACTAAAGGTTTTAATTTACCACATTTTATAAGTACTACATAAAAATATTTTTAAAAAGATGAACAAAATGCATTCTTGGTGTATTAAGTTTTCAGTTACAACTTTTAAATCAGCGCTGGGGTCTGAAAGTTTAGATATGTATGCTATAACACCAAAAGTTGTATGGCATTTACTTCTTAAATTTATCTCTTGACTTATGTAGTATGGCTTCTTCTATTTTTTTTCTCCATAATAATAACCAGTAGATAAATTGATTTGAGAAAAAGCAACTGCTTCTTCATCTAGTGCTGTCAATAAACTTCTTAGTTCTCATTCGTCACCTTAAACATTACACTATTATTTATTTATTTATTTAATTTATATTGCTGCCTATTCGACCATGGTGACTTAAGGCAGCTTACAGAATATAAAACCACATTTAAAACAATAAAAACTAACAAAAAGAATCAAATAAATTAATATAGTACAATATAACAAAATCACCCCCCACCTCCCACCCCCTGTCCCGGCGACAGCAGATTTAATGGGCTTCACCCCACTCTGGGTTCCTCAGGCCCACTGGCAGAACCAGGTCTTCACCACCTTCCAGAAGAGTACAACTTTTTACAACTTCTGGAGGCATGTTGTTCCACTGGTTAATTGTTCTAACTGTCAGGAAATTTCTCCTTAGTTCTAAGTTGCTTCTCTCCTTGTTTAGTTTCCATCCATTGCTTCTTGTTCTACCCCCAGGTGCCTTGGAGAAAAGTTTGACTCCCTCTTCTTTGTGGCAGCCCCTGAGATATTGGAACACTGCTATCATGTCTCCCCTGATCCTTCTTTTCATTAAACTAGACATATCCAGTTCCTGCAACCATTCTTCATATGTTTTAGCCTCCAGTCCCCTAATCATCTTGGTTGCTCTTCTCTGCACTCTTTCTAGAATCTCTTTTTTACATCGTGGCAACCAAAACTGAATGCAGTAATCCAAGTGTGGCCTTACCAAGGCATTATAAAGTGGTATTAACACATCACGTGATCTTGATTCTATCCCTCTGCTAATGCAGCCTAGAACTGTGTTGGCTTTTTTGGGCAGCTGCAGCACACTGCTGGCTCACATTTAAATGATTATCCACTAGGACTAAGATCCCTCTCACAGTTACTACTGTTGAGCAGGGTACCACATATACTGTACCTGTGTATTTTGTTTTTGCCTAAATGTAGAACCTTACTTTTTTCACCACTGAATTTCGTTTTCATGGTCTCCTAGTTTCTAGCCTGGTATCTTAACTCTAGACTAAACTGATTCCCATGCACTGTAGAAAAGCATGTTGCTTAGAAAAATTGCAGGCACATATCCTGCCTTATTCCCCTCATATTTAAGCCTTCTCTCCAGAGTCAGCATAACAGAGTTACCAATAAGAGTTGCAAGCCTGAAACATGTGCAGGAGGAGACTGGAGGAGATGGGTGTTTTGGGACAACCAGCAAACAAAGTAAAGTTCTCTCTGCCACACATTTCAAAGTGGAGACTACATAGTAATCACGTATGACTACCCAGTAATCAAAGCCACATTTTCCCCCTAACATTGGCAGACATCAAATATTAACACAAGCAGCAGAAATAATTCCTAGATTTAATTCGGGTTTACTTTAATTTTATTTGTTTTGCTCTTGGACCAATGAAACCCTTATTGTTTTGTTTTTGAGCCAACAAACAACTTCCTATGGTGGTTAAACTTTCTGGAAGAAAAGGGCAGTATATTAAGCTTCAAACCAGGGGTGAAATCCAGCAGGTTCTGACAGGTTCTGGAGAACTGGTAGCGGAAATTTTGAGTAGTTCGGAGAACCGGCAAATACCACCTCTGGCTGACCCCGCCCTCATCTATTTTCTGCCTCCCAAGTCCCAGCTGATCGGGAGGAAATGGGGATTTTGCAGTATCCTCCCCCTGCCACGCCCACTAAGCCACACCATGTCCACCAAGCCACGCCCACAGAACCAGTAGTAAAAAAAATTGAATCCCACCACTACTTCAAACTTCAAGATCTCATGTTTGGAGAGTTGCATATTAATTGGATATACTCTCTGCTACTGATAATAAAAACTATAAAAACTATATTTTAAAAACCTAGAAGGAGTTATCAGACTTTTACCTTAACTAGAAATGATATATGATGTTCTGCCATACCTGTGCATACATATTACTAAGTTGACTTTCACAAAGAAGATGTGTACATCGGTTTGTAAGTGTAGGATCAACTGTACCACCGTGAATCTGGATTACCTAAAATAAAAATTAAGAAAACTGAAAAGACATGTCAGTGTAACATAATAAATAAAGAAATGTTTGAAACTACCCAGTCAACGGGGAAAAAATCTAAAATAATGGTGAAATACTGCATCTTTTGATAAAAACAGGTATAGTTTGGATACTGCTAAACACATTTTATTATAATTCATTTGTTACAAAGAAACTACTGCAAATTTATTTTTAAAAATAGGTTAATTTGATTTTTCATTAAAAATGTACTTAAGAAATTCTGATTTAAAAAATATTCACAAATGGAACTGATATTCACCCTTTTCCAAGTTGCCAACAGTTGTTTATCAGATATCTGTTCAGGGTAATCAGCAATTGCAAAGACACAACCTAGTAAGAAATATTCTTCAGGAACTGAAAAAAATAATGCAGTTGAAATTAATCTAAAACACTTTTTATAATTAATGCAATCATCTACAATGGTATGTACATTTAAAACTTGGTTCCTCTCAAACCGATCAATACTGAAATGCAGATGCCTGGTCTTGTCCTTCAAATGCAGCAAAAGGCCTTCTTGCTAAGTGTGTGCAAAGCATTTCAATTCCCAAATAGCCATTTTACAGATTCCGAGATTGAAAGAAAGTTCAACCTTGAGAATTGTGTTTGAGAACAAATTACATTGTTTTGCTCTATATTTTGACCAATATTATCCCAAGGTTCCAAAAATCCCAAAAGCAATTAGGCTGCTGCTTTGTGATTTGCACATTGCATCCCTGTAATCCACTATCTTAGCAGACAGTAGCGGAAACCAGTTGTGTCCATATAGTTGTTAGTTTAGAATGAAACAGGAAATGTGGGAATGGATTGTTGAGAAAGGAGTCGCATGAGGCAGAAGTTAAGCATGTCTATCTACCTGCTATAAGAAAGTTGCAATCCATGCAAATGTGTGGGCTGAATGTTTTGAGAGGACAAGGTTTGACAAATATACCCCATATTAAAAGAAAGCTGACACAGAGGGAAACATAGTGGATTCAAGTGCTAACTGCATTCAAAATTTAACCATTATATTTGAGATATCACTATTTGAAGCACAATGCAACTGAGTAATTTGGTTTTCTTCTAGTGGTTCTAGTATGAAGTTAGGTAGGCCAGAAATCCATTTCTAGGTCAATCCAATTGATGACACTTAAAAGAACTGAACAGGGGTCCAAAAGTCCTAAGAGCAATCTTTTAAGCATTTTATCTATGTGCAAGAACTTCCTCAGGGCAGTAGCTATCCTTGATTTCTTTGGTTCCTCATATATAACGGCTTATAGCACAGCCTTTTTAGAACTGTCCTGCTTATCTACTAACATGGCTTCCTTCTCTCAGAAATCCACTGAAAGGGAAAAGGCTGGCCTTGTTGACAGCTGTTTGTACTGATCACGGATACTCTGCGTGCTAATATATTCGTATCAAGTTTACTCTAGCTGATTTACTACTAACCAATAATTTAACAGCCAAAATCATTTTTTTCTCATTTTAATCAATTTTGCCTCAATGTGCAAGAACAAAATAGATTAATCACTAATTTATCTCACAGGGTTGATCTTTGGGGGGAAATGGGAGGAAACACTAAGCACGCCACCTTGAAATCCTGTACGAAAGTCAGGATGCATATAACTAATTAACCTACCTTCTACGGATGGGTCATGTCCAAACAGTTGATGCTGCTGCAGTTGCTGCTGCTGGGGATTCTGTGGGGCCTGCATTGGAACTTGATGGTGTAGTGTCTGAGATGTTGGGGTCAAGTGTTGTGGTGTCTGATTTTGCATTTGCATTTGCATTTGCTGCTGCTGCTGCTGCATTTGTTGTAAGTGCTGCTGCTGGAGTTGTTGCTGCTGAAGTTGCTGTTGCTGTTGCTGCTGATGCTGTAACTGCTGAAGGTTTTGCTGCTGAAGCTGCAACTGCTGCTGCCGCTGTTGCTGCTGCAGGTGCTGCTGTTGCAATCGATGCAACTGCTGCTGCTGAAACGGCATGGGTTGTGGGGGGCGGTGCATTTGTTGCTGGGAGTGTACCAGTTGGGAAGGGAAGGGAAGCTGCTGCTGCTGCTGCTGCTGTTGCGGCTGCTGAGGAAACTGGTGCTGATGGACTTGCTGCTGTTGGGCAAACTGATGCGGCTGCTGTGGGAAAGGCGGTTGGGGAATCTGAGCCTGTGGCGGCTGAGACTGTTGCTGCAGCTGCAGGAGCTGCTGGGCTTGGAGATGCAAGAGATGGTGATGCTGCTGCTGCTGCTGCGGCGGTTGCTGAGGCTGGTGATGCTGAGGCGACGGCGGTGGCACTAAGCGCGTTTCCGGGGCCAGTTTGACCTGGCTAAGCAAGACTGCGTTGGGATGCCCCTGCTGGCTGTGGTTTATCTGTGGCTCCAAAGTTTTTGTGGGTGCTGAAAGTGACTGCAAGATCTAGAAAACAGAGGCTTTATTAAAGTTATAGTTCTATTTTTTCCCCTAATATTTCTCCCGGGTAAAAGCTGCCAGGATTATTCAGAACGAATCGAATAATAAAAACATAAAAACAGTAGGACTGAATTAAATCTATTTAAAGAATATTAAAAGCAAAATGAAAGCAAATGCTCTTAGCACAGGGGTGTCAAACTCATGGCGTCACATTGTCGTCACGTGACATATCGTGATTTTTCCATTTGATAAACTGGGGGTGGCCGGAGCCAATGCGTGACACAACTGGCCTGCGGACCGTGAGCTTGACACCCTGCTCTAACATGTTTTCAAAAGCCGAGAATGGGGAACATTATAGTACTGAATAAAGTGAATCACTACCATAAGTTTGACAAAGCGATATTAATGTCAAGGGGACTTTCCTGAAGATCTTAGTAAACAACGAGGCACATATAATGAAATAAACATTTCCTTAGTTTATTAGATATTTAGTTAGACCAATATTTGGAATTTAATCTGAAAAATAACTTGCACCGGTGGGACCTGCAACACTGCTGTAGAAATGCTTTCTTGATACTATACCTTGGTTAATTGCACTTAGCACAACTTGAAGTCCGAAGGCTCTTAAAGAGCTGCCCTAATTACGCTGTAGATAATTGCTTCCGGTTAAGTCAATACTTCAGAAATGTTACAAGTAGTTCACCAAAACACAGATATGCAAATAGAATAGGAATATTCTTATTCCTAGAACTACCATGCAAAAATCCAAGACTAGGTAGAAAAGAAAAATGCCACCTTAAATTATGTTTTTATACTCCACTAGACTTTCAGAAAGCATCCTACATTTTAACAACAAAACAATCACATTTTTCTCTCCAAAATGCTCCTTTTATTTCTGAAGTTCACAGACACGTTAGGATCCTTATGTATTCAAAAAATCCAGGATGATCAAGAGTGGTCTAAGAGCTTCAAACAGATGACAAGTGTGTTTGCAATTCTGCAATTGCTTACCTGAATTGGGACTTCAGGTAAGTCCCAACTACTGATATAACATTGACAGAAGGTGTTCATTTTCAAGTAATGTTTTATCAACGTATACTTTAAAAGTACTTACATGTGCTACATTTGATTGTCTATTAACCTGCTGAATATCAGCATTATTGGTAATATTTCTTAGTGTCCGGACTGCAGGACTCCATGTTGCCATCATTTCAGCATGTCCAGAACTTTGTGGAGTTTGTACTGAAGCCATCATATTACTTCTGATATCGGGGGACAAAATATTGCCTGGGACAGGTGGGACATTGGCACACAAATTGATCAATCCAGAGTCCTTGCCTGGAGTCAAGGTGTGCTTTCTGGCAACAGTCTGTGGAACTTCAGCTGTGGTCCAGTTCAAATTTCTTTCATGCTTTTCAGGAGAGGAATCTGATGAATCATCAAACATAAGTTCTCCTTTGTTTCTGTCAGCATCAATAGACTTAGGAGAAAAAGTTCGATTGCCCAAAGGAGATCCTTCTTGAGAAGATGGTGGACTTGATAACTTTTCATCAGTACTCCCTTCATTTTGGGAATCCTGTTCTTCATTTTCTTCCTCCTCCTCCTCCTCCTCCTCTTCTTCCTCATATATTATTAAACGGGGGTGATAGGGAACCTCATCTTTTTTGGTTTTATCAGATATAGAATCTAGAATCCAGTCAGGTGTCACAATTTTAATGTTCTCTCGTTTACTGGCACATTCGTATTTTTCCTGGAAAGGACAAAAATATTTGAAATGTAAATGTTATAAATGCAAACTGAATGAATTCAAAAAGTTTCAAATGTCAGATTGCTGATAGGTGAAACTTACTTACTCTGTAGTTGCTCAACTGGCTGCTCCTACTGATAGGTATTAATTTAATTTAATTTAATTTAATGGATTTCTATGCCACCCAACTCCCTGGGGACTCTCAGCTGAATTCATAACGCTGATTATTACTTACCAAACCCTACAAGGCACAGCATCAGACTATATCAGGGACCCCTTTCCTGTCCATCCTATGAGGTTATCTAGAGAGGACCTGTTTAGAATCTCATCTTCTCAAAAGGTGAGAGGAACATGTATCAGAAAGGAGATGTCCTTGATCAAGGGCCTAATGTTATGGAATAAATTGACATCATAACTGTGTCCAGCCTGCTCGCTTCTGACATGCCAAGGGGTGTAAAAATGCTTGTTTTTCAGTAGTCAATCAATTGCTAACCTGGTTATTACTGGTGGCTAATTAGGGTTTTTTATGCTACTTTAATTGGGGGAGTGGGAATTATGGTCTGGCAAAATGCCTTAAATGTACGCAGGTGTTTTTACTTTATAAATAATTACCCAAAGTCTACCCCTACTCCTACTTTGGAGTAAGAGACATAATTTAGATGGAACTGTGTGGTAGTTAATTAATAAAAAGTAAATAAAATAAAAATTAAACAAATGGATGGTAAAATCTGTGCCATTTGGATTATGCAGCATTGAGTCTTTCTTTAGAAAATAGCAGGTATTCCAATCCTTATTGTTTTCACTTTCTTCATCTCTCCCCTTCCACAGAGATCAAGCCCCATACCCTCCTACCACTGATGATATATAGCTAGCTGAGTAATGAAATGTCTGCAAGAAAACAACCAAACTCAGAGCACCAAAGGCCCCACAGTTCAACTCTTGACTATTCTATCCTAGTCCCTTTTATTGGTAACACCTATTTTAGCTGTGACACCAATTATTTTAAAATAACATAAGTTAAAATTCATGATCATTCATCAGAATATTTTATCAGTCCCCAAAACACAATTTTGCTTAGGAACATCTCAGCCAAATTTCTTTTGATGACATCAAAAGTATGAAATTACTTCCATCACTTCCTTCTCTGTGGCGGCTCCTGCCCTCTGGAACCAGCTACCCCCAGGGATTTGGACCATCCCCACCTTATTGGCCTTCAGGAAAGCCGTGAAGACCTGGCTCTTCCGGTAAGCCTGGGGCCAATGAATGAATTACCGATGGATTATTGATGCTGGCCCATGAAATGATTGGATGACTGAATGTTTTTTTAAAATTGCTATATTGTTTTTTATATCTGTTTTTAATTCTCCTTTTATATTAATGTCATTTGTATTTTTGTTAGCCGCTCAGAGTCCCTGCGGAGTTGAGCGGCATATAAATACGAGTAATAAATAAAATATTAATCTACTTACATATTGCTGAATCCTCTTAAAATGGTAACATACTTACAAGACACAAATTATGTTGACCTGCATTCCATATGCTAAAACAACATTAACATGCATTAAAATTCTTACCCCTTTTGGTTCAGGCACAATCAAATGAGTACATTTTTTATTGAGGCTCAAACGGCAATCCCCACCATAAAATGTAATCAAAGCCCACAACATATTCCGATCTTCAGAGGAAACCTATCAAAAAAGGTAAGATACTTTAGTAAAAAATATTTTGAATTGTATATTGTATCATTTAGCTGCTTTGCAAAATATTTTACCTGAGACAGACAAGCAGCAACTCCAAAAAAGATCTGACAGGATTCTGGGGAAAAGCCATTTACTCTGACAAAATTAAGTCAAGGAAATAACATAAATAAAATGTAAAATGTATTAACATAAACAAATGAAAAATTTCCCAAACTTCACAAGAAACTATCATAATTTTGTGCATACCAAATTTTCTAAAAAGAGTGCAGAAAGGAAACTAATCTAGCATTATGCAATTGAAAGAGGAAATGAACTTGGTAGATTTGAGATCACAATCCTTCTTCTGCTACAAAATCATCAGATATTTGAGTGAATACTTTGTCTTATGAACGAACAGGATGCTTTTTGGAAGTGTGTCCCACAAAACCCATAATACCATGTTTCCCCCAAAATAAGATCCACCCTGAAAATAAGCCATAACCTGGTTTTTAAGCGTGCACCTAATATAACCCCTACCCCAAAAATGAGCCCTAGTGAAGATCGTCATCAGCCCGGGAAGAGGTGTGCATAGCCAGTGCCAGAGGCGGCGAGGGCCGACAGTGTCTGGCAGCAGCAGCAGCCTGCACAGCGCAGGTGAGTTGATTACCTGTCCAAGCAGCAGGTGGAGGTGGAGGCAGAGGGGGAGGGGGAGGCAGGCGATCTGGATGCGACGCACGGGCTTCAGAAAAGCCAAGAGTTGGTTGGCTGGAGCAGGTAGAGGCCACAGGAGGCTCGTGTTCACGCAGCAGCACTTGGGAGAGGCATGGGGGAAGGCAGGTGATCCCAACACTCCACACGGGCTGCAGGCAAGCTGAGATGTGAAGACAAGCCTCCTGCGACCAGCCACCCACTCTCTCCCGTCTCTCAGCTTGCCTGTGGCCCATGTGGTGAGTACAGATTGTATTCCTCCCCTCCCCTGCGCTCTGCCTCCATCTGCTGCCTGTGCCACCGCATGAAGACGAGCATCCTGTGGCCGGCTGCCCCTCTGATTCTCGGCCTGCACGACGCGTCTGGATTGCGTGCCTTCCACCCTGCGCCTGTGCTGCCGTCTGCTGCTTGGACAGGTAATCACCTGCACTGCACAGGCTGTGCAGCCCCAGTGTGCCATCCAAGGACTGCAGCTGCTGCTGGATGTCGGCCCCCCACATACTCACCGCCTTTTGTGTGTGTGCTGGGGGTGGAGCCCCCAGCCATGCTAATCATCCTGAAATCATGTCTCCTCGAAAATAAGCCCTAGTGTTCATTTTGGAGCCCCAAAAATATAAGACCAGGTCTTATTTTCAGGGAAACATGGTATATGTTTTGCAGCCTTTGTTCCCAATTATTTTAAGTATCAGGTTCAATCTATCTCACAAAATCATGGTTCTAAGAATTGTATTGTTAACATAGATAAACTTGTATTTATGCATAACATTCAATTTGAGAGATGTAAAAATAATACCTACATCTATAGAGAGAAAATGGTAATCCTAAACTATGAAGTTAACATTACATTTTTCTTCAAACATTGATTATGGCTTTGTAGATAAAAGGAGAAAAAAGTGGTCATTGGGGACAAAATTGGTGCCAATAGAAGAAATCAAAAGGGAAACAAAGCTCAATTTCAACAGTACTGTATATGTACTGTATGTATTAGGCATCCTGAAACAAGTCTTTGAAGTTAACTTCATGGACACATTATTCAGTTTTCTTGGCAGTATTACCAAAATGGTTTGTCTATGAAATAGCCTTCGTATTTCCTGGAAATCTCCTATCTAACTACCATGTTTCCTTTCCAAATCCAAACAAGATTGGCCATATGTTGTTCCTACTGACACATACAATCAATTAATCAATAATTAAAATGCTTATTAAAGCTATTGAACATTTGATTTTTCCAGAAAAAGAAAGAAATATATTCCTTTTTTATTATGAGCATAACAAGATTCATATAAATAATATTAGAGAGAAATAAAAATTTAATAGAAAGGTAAGACGTCTGGAAAACAAAGAATTATAGAATGGTTATTAGGGACATATACATTTGAGATTGTAAATTATGATTTAGAAAATTCCTAATTTATAATCTCTACAAGATTAGAGAAATAAATTAATTCTAAAACAAATGTCATAAGACAAGTTTGACAAAAATTAATAAGGAACAACAATCCAAAACAGTTTATGTTTCACATATGTGCACTTTATTTACTGTAGATCAGACTAATAGAACAATGTAATTTCAATATACATTCTCTCAAAAATTTCAAAGGACTAGCAAAGAAAGAAAAAAGAATTATTCCAATTAAGCAACTGGACCTTGCAAGAGCATTAAAATGTAGGAGGACCTTCTTTAATTCTCTTAAACAATTGCTTGCCTAGCTAAAAAGCAAGTTATATTAAAAACAGCAAATGTTATATAATTTTGTTAACATTTTCATTGGAAAGGATACGGCAGAAGAGCTCCACATTGAACAGACAAAGTCACCCAGGAAGGCTAGAATAGGTTTAAAAAAATCATCTAGTAAGTGTCTATAAATAAGTATTTATATATCTGAGAATAGCTTTCTAATTATAACCATAAACATACACACTCATCTGGTTATCATTCATTCATATTTAATTGTTGGGGGCAATATGCTGACTCTGTAAACCACTTAGAGAGGGCTATAAAACACTGTGAAGTGGTATATAAGTCTAAGTGCTATTGCTATTAAGCTATCTTATCAAGCAAAAGGAGTGTTTATTTCTGTATTATCTATGTTAATTGGCAACAGCTGTGTGTCTTCAGATAATTTCTCCCAGGCCTATCTGTAGATATAAAATACTGAATAGGAATCCTCTACATGTATACAATTAATAATCTCTGGCTTTTACCTTCATATTAGTATTCCAAACTATGCTGATCTGTAATTATAATAAAATTGATTTATTGTTAAGGTTCCAAATATTGAAAGGATTTGATATTATTGAAACATATGATAACCTGTACAAGGCAACAGTAAGGACATTTCTTTTATAAGTATCTTCATCAAACATCTGCCATTTATCCGAAATGGTGTAGGGACTCCTGCTTGAGCGGGGGTTTGGACTAGATGACCTCCAAGGTCCCTTCCAACTCTAACAATAATCTAATCTATGCTCTCTTTAGCCAGCCAGATAACTGGGACTATCAATCCTGATTCCAATAACTTAGGGCGTGATGACGAACCTATGGCATGCGTGCCAGAGGTGGCACGCAGAGCCCTCTCTGTGTGCACGCACGCTGTCGCCAGCTGCTCTTCTTGTTTCCGGCGTGCAGCTGGTCTTTGTGGGCGCCAGAGCTCCAGAAAACGGCCTGAAAACGACCCCAAAAACAGGCAGTTTTCAGGCCATTTTTCAGGCAGTTTTTTGGGCCAAAAACGGCCAAAAAACAGGCATGCACGCACCAGCCAGCTGGTCTTCAGGTTTCCAGTGCATGCGTGTGCTTGTACACATGCACACATGTTTCGGTTTGGGCACTTGGTGCCGAAAAGGTTCGCCATCACTGACTTAGGGTTTTGGGGGTTTTTTGGTGCCAGGAATTTGAGCTGAGGCATTAACTTGCTGTTTACCATTAGGCTCATAATACACACAACACAGTGCTCAAAGTCAGTGCTCCCCAACCGGTGTGCCGCAGCACACTGGTGTGCCGTGAGGCCATGCCAAGTGTGCCGCGCCAAAAGCTTGCATCATATCCAGAACGGCCTGCCGCCCACCGAATGCTAGATTTTGCCCAGCAACATTTTGTTGCATTCGATGTGCGGCCGCAGCCCTACAGCTCTGAGTCCGAGAAGTTCTATCCCCCCCCTTCCCCCGCTCACGATTGTCCTGATCACAAGTCTACAGGGCCTGGACAGAGCAGTGTTCATTATTAGGTATTACCAATCTGTCGTTTTCTGCACTGTGTTCTAATTTTTAAGTTCGCGTAGTTCAGGAATGGCCAAACCGTGGAGCATGCGCCAAATGTGGCACATTGGATGATTGCAAGTGGTGCATTGCAATCATCCAATGGCTGACGCCTCTCCCGCCCGCGTGACTTACTGTCTTTTAAAACTCAAGCCGCCTCGCGGGCAGGAGAGGCAGGTCTGGTCATTAAGCCTGCTGGCCGCTGCAGCGAGGCTTAATGAGCAGACCTACTGCCCTGGACACAACAGCGAGGAACGCTAGGAGGTGGTACTGGGGCATGTCCCAGGTAGGACACGCGTCTCGCGCTGGGGGTTGGCAGGACGGGTGGGGCAGGACTGGCGGGCGGGACACGCGTCCTACCTGGGACTTTTCCCGGTAGCTCATCGCGTTCCTTGCTAATAGCGTCCAGAGCAGAGCAGCCCCTTCCAAAAGATAACGTCTCACAAGACGTTATCTTTTGGAAGGGGCTGCTCTGCTCTGGACGCTATTACGGTAGGAAGGAACGCGACTGGAGCTACCGGGAAAAGTCGCAGGTAGGACACGGGTCTCGCGCTGGGGGTTGGCAGGGCGGGCAGGGGAAGGATTGGCGGGCGGGACGGGGCGCGCGTCCTACCTGGGACTTTTCCCGGTAGCTCCAGTCGCGGGCTGGCTTGATTTGAGGCTTGGCGGGGCGGGGTGGGAGTCCTCCTCCCTGCCACTTCTGTTTGTGGAAGCCGAAGAGCCTTACCGGTAGTTTGGGAGAAAGAAAGAAAGTTTTTTGCTGCTTTCCTTCAGTGCACGCAAAAGCAGAAGCAGCAAAAAACTTTCTTTCTCCCAAACTACCGGTAAGGCTCTTCAGCTTCCACATACAGCCTGGAAAGCAGTCTCACGCATCTCGCGCTAGGGCTGGCTTGATTTGGGGCTTGGCAGGGCGCGAGTGAGGAAAGCGTCAGCAAGAGGCGGAGCCGAAAGGGAGGGCGACAGGGATGTCTGCTTCTTAAGCCAGCAAACTTCCTTGTCGCCAAGCTCCGCCTCTTGCCAATACCTCCTCACTTGCTGGATTGACTCGCCTGCTCTGGGCTTCCTTGGGCGGCTTGAGTTATAAAAGACGGCAAAACGCGGGTGGGAGAGGCAGGTCTTGCTCATTAAGCCTCGCTGGCCGCTGCAGTGAGACTTAATGAGCAAGACCTGCCTCTCCCGCCCACGTTTTGCTTTCTTTTAAAACTCAAGCCGAAGAAGCAGGTGGGGAAAGCGCCTCTGGCCGCTTCCCCCGCCCACCTGGACGCCGCCATTTGCGGTCTTCTGCCCTCTGCGCATGCGCACAGCGTTCTGCGCATGCGCAGAGGGCAAAACTCAAATGGCGGCATCCAGGCGGGCCCGCCCACCCAGGACGCCTGGGCCAATTGGCGCATGGTATCATTAAGGTTGGCCACTGACCTACCTAATTATCAAATAAAATAATAAATCAAGTAATTCTGTTATGCCCAGTTTGACATTCCTATACTATTATACTCTTCAAAACGATATTTTGAAGATTATATTTGTTTTTTATCCAATTTTTGTATGTGGTGTGCCGTGGAATTTTGGGAGAGGCTATGGTGTGCTGAGGGTGACAAAAAGGTTGGGGAGCACTGCTCAAAGTGATGGACTTGACCCTTTTCTCCCTTCCCAAAACACACAAAAAGCATTTCTTTGCACGCAAACCTGAAACATTAAGCTCTGTATCAAAATGTTAATTGTACTAAAACAATAGAATAGAATGGAATAACAGAGTTGGAAGGGACCATGGAGGTCTTGTAGTCCAACCCCCTGCTCAGGCAGGAAACCCTATACCATTTCAGACAAATCGTTGTCCAATCTCTTCTTAAAAACTTCCAGTGTTGGAGAATTCACAACTTCTGGAGGTAAGTTGTTCCATTGGTTAATTGTTCTAACTGTCAGCAAATTTCTTCTTAGTTCTAGGTTGCTTCTATCCTTGAGTAGTTTCCACCCATTGCTTCTTGTCCTGCTCATCCATTATAACAATAGTGATAATGCTCTAAATATTTACTTTTACTACTGGAAGATCAAACACTTCACGAGATTCACCAACTTCTGGATTATCCCCATCTTCTGAAATGATGTGTGAAGCTAGAGCATTATAGGAAACTTCCTTTGCCTTCCCATCTTTCAGAAGTTGAATAACCTATATAATATGAAAGTGAAATGTTACTCTTTTCAGTTTTAGAAAAATGCTTATGTACAACAAATCACATTTTCCCAGACATACAGTGTGTACATTCATGCTAATATTATCCCCTTTCCCAGAGACGGCACATATTTCAATAAAGCCAAACAACAAAGTTGTTGCTGGACATCAGTGAACGATAGAAGACATCTGGTTTGTGTTCAAGGCTGATTCAATGAGCTGTTCCCTTAACTGCCATAGAAAAAAGCTATCATTCCTAGGTCTTTGCTTAGTTTTTTTTATTTTTTTGTTGAGAGAAACAAAACTTGACAATCTTCTGCAACTTTTTGTGTTCTATTAAACAAAATAATAAAAATATTCTCATGAGCGATCTCTATCTAGATAATTTGGAACAAAGTTGGCTGAAAATATTGCGGCTCGAAAAAAGTTTAAAGTTTGGCTTCTTATATCTCTGGAAGGAAAGGTATGAGAAAGGTGAAACTTTGTCCATAATAACTTAGCAACACAAGGTTTTTGAATATAAAATTTCATTCTCCTACTGCTTTCCAATAGTTTACAAATTGAGTGTAAGGGTGATGTTTTTAAAAATGCCAAAAATAGGATATTTTCAGCCCGCTTTTACAAAAAAAGACCATCTGGAAACTCTGTTAGATCATTCTCATTAGAAAGAGCATGTTTCAAACCCCCTAAAAAAGTAGAGTTGGTTTTTCATCGCTGATGTATAAAGCCTTAAAAATAGGAACAAGGTGGAGGACGTTGCTATGGCAACATCACATGTATTCTATTATTGTTTCATCTTGTTTGTTTTATATAGGCATCATTACTACTATTATATTGCGTTGGTCCATGGTGACATTGTCACTACCAGTTCAGGCACTTGAACCAGCAACCCCATCGCCATAAGGGGCACGTCCAATAGCCGCGCAATACCAGCCACAGGTGGGTTTCTTGGTTCAGGATCCCAAGCCTGTAGTTTGGTTTCTTCCTCGAGGTTCCAAAGCCTTGTGTGGGTATCTGTCCGGTTCCCAAGCCAACAATTGGGCAGTTTATCCTAGGTTCCCAAGCCTAAAGTGGGTATCTTATATGATTCCCAAGCTGAAGTCCGTACTGTTCATATGAACTGCCAAATTCCAACGATCGCTTATTTATTATTGAATTTACGCACCACATTCTTTAAAGTCACTTCTGGGAATTGATACTGTCGACCGGACGATGTAACTGAAGGCGCTGGAAGCAAACGCAAATAAGATGTAGGTCTTATTGCCAGAAACTGGATAAAAAACCCTCTCATTAGTTCATGACATGACTGATCAGGGAAAGACCTCTAGGGCTCTTTGGGCTAACATTTAACTCCCCAATTCTACTGCTGATCTGCTAGTTTTCCTCCAATACATTTAAGCATGCTGTATGAATACATTTCATTAAAACTGGGCTACCTGAAGCCTTCCTTGAAAAAACCAGCTCTTGTTCTCTCAGCATAATAAATACATAGTTGGCCAAGACAGCAATAAATAAAATAAAAAATAATGAAAAAATGAAATGTAGCACAATACGAAAGTTTTACTTTCACCATCTTTCCCCTGGATGTAAGTATTGCATGAAAGATGCTTATATTCCACATTTATTCCGTTAAAAACAATTACGTATTTGGTGCACCAAATACTCTATAAATGTCTATAGTTACTTAAGAACTTCCTTCCTTCTGCTTATGCTATATAGAATTATATAAGATAATGTGGTCATCTGTTAAAACTTCTAGGAAAAGAACAATTCTTTCTTGCACTGAACTCATTTTATTTCTCATCAAGTAAATTGCCTAGGAACACATCATTTTACATGTTGAAAGGCAGAAATCTTGAAATTAAAAGCCAGAAAAATTCCTAATTTAGCTCAGTTCTTGCAAAGAAAAGTGCTTTATTATAAAAACAATCTTAAATCTCATATATTCCCCATCTCATTTTATTTCATTTATATAAACAGATTTAGTGTGAAACTACCCATAATTCCTTGTGATTTCAAAGCTCAAGAAACTATTATTTTTGATTTTGGTTTCAGCCAGACCTTATTTTTCCAAGTCTGGACATCACAGAAAATTATGCTTACTTCAAAAATGATATTTCATCAGGGGAGGAGGAAAAGAGTTACTGTATCCTGAATGAAGTTTACTTCAGCATTAAATTGCAATCATTTTGTGCCCCAGGTCCACATTTGTAACATTGAAATGGTTAAAAAAAATAAAAGTTTCAGAACACAAAAGCAAAACAGATTTGGTATGTGTGAGAGGTCCTTGGTGCTCTATTGAGATTGGTTGCTTTCTTGAAAATGGGTAAGGAAATGTCTGCAAGAAAATAACGAGAGCACCAAGGACTCCTCCATTTTAACCTAAGCTACACATGGTGCAAGTCATTTGATGAGTCCATGGGTCTGATTACAAAAAAATTGAAAAGCATTTTAGGCACACAGCATGAGCTTCTCTTTTGGGATGTTTTCCAGCTTCCCAATCTATCCTCCCCCACTTCAACCCTAAGCTACAAATATCCTCTATTGGTGCAGGTGATTTGATGAGTCCATGGGCCTTATGACAAACAAACTGAGAATGCATTTTAGGCACACAGCACGGGCTTCCCTTTCGGGATATTTTCCAGCTTCCCAATCTGTCCTGCAGCCTGTGATCGCCTAGTGGGTCTCCCATCTAAAAGCTAACCAGGTCCTGCTGCATTTTGCTTCCCAGTCGGGATCAGCCAGCAGCTGCCATCTTCCAAATCCAGAGGAGGCGTTATAGCCCTTGTCAGGTTGGATGGCCTGATGTGGCTAACGGCTCTCACACTGACAGAAGGAAACTTCCCCTCACGCAGAAGACTATCAGCTCAGGGAAAGAAATTCGGCGTTATGTCTTTTTTTTCCCCCTCCTTTATTTATTTATTTATTTATTTATTTTTAATACGCGGGATCTCTTTCCGTAGAAGAATAGGGAAAACCGGGGACTCCTTTTTGTTCCCCCTGGTGGAAGGAATCTTTTCCTCCCCAAGAGATTTTGTCCTAAAACAGCCCCTTGGAAGAGGTCCGTGTGCGGTGGAGAGGAAGAAGCCAGTGGTTTTTAAAGCTCATTCACAAGCGGGCGACAGAAAGGAGGAAACGGCAAGCGAGAGAAGGGGAGCGCCAGAGGCCTAGTCGGGGCCCTTCCCGCGCGGGGACAACAAGCAGCGCCGACGCCGGGAGGGCCACCCGGCCCTCAGCTGACCCTCGCCCTGCTTTTCCCGCCCCGCCAAACCCCCTCAATCCAGGTCGAAGCAGAGGCCTGCCCGGCTTCCACAGCAGCAAACGCGGGACTGACTGACTGACTGACAGGTCACGTCAGTCCCGCGCACCAACGCCGGACGCTGCGAACGGTTAACGGCTGATGATCTCCCTGCCCCTCCCCCCTCCAGCGCGCGCGAGGGGCAACAATGCCCCCCTGTCCCGCTCTCTGGAAAGGGACTCGCGGGGGCGCATGCGCATTCTCGCCTCCTCCTCCCCCCCCGCCGCGCGAGCCGCTGTCATCGCAAGGTCCCAACGGGGTTGCGGGGGGGTGGGGAAGGAAAATCGGGAGAAACAGCCCAGGAACCCAAAGGCGGAAGAGCGCTCCCTCCCTCCGCGGCAACGTCCCCTCGGGTACCTTGGAGTCGATGTCTCCCACCACGAAGAACTTGACATCCTTGAACATCTCCTCGGGGACCTTCATCTCACCCTTGTCTTCCTCCTTCGCCATGATCCCGTCCGGCGATGCAACCGCTTCGGCTTCCGAGCGCGCGATGATTGAAGAACCCCCCCACGAAGCCCCGGATCACCCTGTCCGCTGCCCCCCACCGCACAGACAACCGCCGAACCGTGGGAGAGGAGCGCGCTCTTTGGAATGGGCCATCTCCGGCCGGCGGAGGGGGGGAGAGAAAAAGCAGGAGGGTAGGGAGCGGGAGCCTCCCGTCCGCTTGGGACGTCTCGGAGGCCGCTTCCTAGCTCTCTTCTAAATGGGACAGAGCGTGTATTGATAAGCTTGCGGATCCGCTAAAGGCAAGGTTCGGTTTGTCGAATCGAGAGCATCCGTCCTCCCCTTGGGATCGAAATAGTGGGTTCACCCCAATCTCCGCCTACTAACAAAACAAGCGGCAGAAATGATTAGTGGCAGGCTCCGCCCACCGTTAACTCCCCGCGTGTGTTAGCTCCGCCTACCGTCTTTCTCCCGCCGGCGGGGAGTTGTTGGATAGGTTTTGCAGTCTTCAATAATGGCATGAATCGAAAGTTTTAAAAAAACAAAATGAAACATGATTGCAGTGAAGACTTCATGGGGTCTGCATGCAACGAAATTTCATTAATGTATGCCAATAAATACATTCAAAGTGACAAAAATAAATTTATCTGTCTATCATCTACCTACCTACCTTTGTCCTTCCTGGAGAATTATTATCTAACTTGAGGCCTGAAAGGGATGGAACGAGAAGAAAATCTTTATGCATTCTTCCTGAATGGTATAATTAATATTTTAAGGAAGTGATTGAAGATGATCGTTGTGAGCGGACTCTGCATTTTTCTGCATCCCAAAATCTGCTCCTACTTGGCTTTCCGGTTCCAAAGAAAGTAATGTAAAACGAATACAAGCTACCTTTTGCCAGCAAGATGTTGAATCCCAATACTGGGTTTAACAGTCATATAATGGTGCTTTGAAATTCGGAAGGGCCCCAGAATGGATGCTTAATGGCCTGTTAAGCACTTCTGGACATCATAAAATGTGCCACACAAACACGTGCGTGCCTGAACACACATGTGCGTGCACACACACACACACACACACACACACACGGGTGGGGAGAGGGAGGGAGAGAGATGGCTGGTCTTTATGATCAGTTGTAGCATAACCATGATTTGTGGCTTTTTTTTTTTTGCTAATTTCTGACAAAAACGCCCATTCAAAATAAAATATTTGCCCTTGCAATTGCTTAACAGCCAACGCAAAAAAATATAAAATTGAGTCTGATCACATGGGTGCCAATTTATAATCGTAACAACTTATGACCAGGAATGTGGTCCCAATTCTGGTCTTCAGTTGAGGCTACTTGTATTGTAGTTTGCATTAATTGATTATTGGGAACTCCACCTGCATCCTTTCTATTTTCAGATTGCAGGCAGTCTTCAACTAACAACCAGTCACTTAGAACTATTCTAAATTACAACAGAGCCACAAAAGGAATTTATGACCCAGCTCCAAAGTTAACATCTGCTGCAGTACTCAACAGCACCTCCCCCCTGCCTAATCCTACCTCCCATCCTGTCCCATCAGGTCTGCACAAGCACAGGAACTGCTTTGCTACCCCACTGTGTTCCACACACTTCCTCCCTCCCCCATCACTGACCGCTCAGTTTTCAAAACTCTGGAGCTCGGGCTATTGGGATAGAGAATGAGGGGTGAGCGCGGATCCATTGCTGGGGCACAATCCCACAAAGGGCCATCTTTTTCTGGGTGAAAAACAATCTTGGCTTGGCAGAGCTAAGGCTAGCTTTAGCAAGAGAAAGAAAACCATGATAATTTATTTTTTCTGGCTAAAGCTAACCTTCGGTCTGCCAGGCTAACACTGCCAGAGCTATGGCTAGCAATAGAGAAACGATTGTGGGGACCCGAAGGGGGTAGGGAGTAGAGCATGGGATATGTCAGAGAGGGGAGGAGGCCTTGGGAGGCCCAAGGAAGGTGGGCTGTTGTGCCTGCACTAGGTTTCCCAGGGTCTCCCCACACCTGAGATATCCCATGATCCACTTAACCATCTGCACGTTTGTTTAATGAATGGTTTGGGAGAGCAGGGATTGGGGGGGTCATTAAGTTCACTTAGCCTTCCGCTAAATCAGCCCATTATGATCATAACTTGAGGACTCTGTTTACAAGGCTTTCTGCTGGGATATATAGCCTTCAGAGTTCTCTGCAAACATTTGTTATGTATTTGTTTAGCGTACAGCTGCAAACTTTTGTAACGGCGGGACAAAATGCCAAAGTGACCTTGGATGGAGACACAGAGAAGACTGGAAGACATTTAAGAGAGGAAACAAGGCCTTCCCAAAATATATCCTTGATCCCGGGAATGAGAAAAATATGAGAAGTCACAGGGTGTGAGGAAAAGAATGTCAGGGTCTCCACTTTAATTATATGTTGTGCAGAATTAATTTAGGTGAAGCTTTCAAGTGAAGTTTCTGTGACGTTACTCTACTAGCCATAAAGATCTGTTCCCTGAGCTTCCCAACCTGTTAATATTCATCTCCCAAATTATTTCGTGCATATGTGTAATTCACACAAGTTCAATGACATTGACCAGCAGGAGTCACTATAAGCAGAGTTTCATCCTGTTTGTGTCAGAAGTAGATAGCCAGATGTTATTCTGTTCCATTCATAAAACCTATCAGGAATTGAACTCATTAGGCCTGCAAGCAGATTAGTTTGCTTACTATATGCAGGAAGTCCTCAATTTACAACCGGTCACTTAGTGACTTGTATTGAACAGAACACCCCCCCAAAAAAAGCTACTTATATGATCAGTTCTGAGGAAGCTGCCCCCCCATTGTCACATCACATTTCAGATGTTCTCATTTATAGCCTTTTGCAGCATCCACAATCATGTGACTGCAATTTGCAATTTATTTATTTATTTTTGCTGAAAATGGCCATTTACTTCTACTTTTCGGCAAAAGCACTCCATAGCGAACAATAGGTTTGGTTAACAACCATGGCCTTTCACTTTATGACTGGCGTGTTTGCTTAATAACAGTGGCAGAAAGGATTATAAATCTGACTCGCCTCATGGATGACGTGCTTTATCGTTGTCATGACTTAAAGGCAATCATGGGCAGGCTTCCTAAGGGTTGTACGTTGAGGACTACCTATAATTCATTGTACAGAAAGCTTGTAGCTTAATCAAGCCATAAAATGATGAAATAATGGAAAGTTCCCAGCTTGCATCTCTTGAGTTCAGACAACAGATCGTTTTTCAAGATAAATTGCCAGTGAAATTAAATATTGAAATAAATAAAAGAAAATTTTAAAACAAAATAATGGTTCCACTGGCTAAAGTCAATGTGAGGGTTTAAAAAAATTCCAGTTTCTTGGATGTGCAAAGAATTATTTGTATAACTTCACATTAACAAACCACCAGTTTTTGCATCCCTGCTGAGTTTCTATGCACAACTTGTAACCTTGCCCTGGAATTATATGCAAAGGCACAGGTTGTGCATATAGCTAGTTGCTGTTCCCATGGCTCTCTAGATTGAGATGACTGGCTATAATACTCTGCTATGCATATATAATTACATTAAAAATTGCTTTGATCCACTTGGGCGGAACTAGGCATTACCAACCATAAAAGTGAAATAATGGCACTACTGCTATCACAAATCCGAAACAAAATGTATCAGTTAAAGCTTAATTTGGAAAATGTTTTTGTAACTTCTTGCTTTTATCTAGGAAACTGCTTAAATATAACTAGCTAATTACTCCTGCCCAATTATTTATTTATTTATTTGGGAACTTTATATGGCCGCCCACTCACTTTTTAGTGATTTTGGGCAGTTTACAAAAAAATTAAAATTCCATATACAACAATAAAAACAATAACCCCCCCTCCAACCCTAACCCCCCACCCGCCGGCAACAGCAATCACTCAAATAAGCCACTTGATGGGCTCCATCCCACTCTGGATTCCCCAGGCTTGATGGCAAAACTAGGTCTTCAAGGCCTTGCTAAAGAATGTCAAAGTGGAGGCCAGTCTAATCTCTGCGGAGATGATATTCCAAAGGGAGGGAGCTACCACTGAGAAGGCCCTTCTTTTGTGCCCCGCCAGATGTACCTCCTTAGGAGAGGAGACCCACAATATTCCCTGCCTCCATTCTCTGGTGGATCCCGTTAGACGTAACTGTGAAGAGACTGTCCTTCAAATAACCTGGCCCTGGGACACTGCAACCGTCATAAATATGAGACAGTTGCCAAGCATCTGAATTTTGATCATGGGGATGCTTTAAAGGTCGTAAATGTGAAAAACAGTTATAAATCAGTGCCATTGTAACTTTGAACGGTCACCAAATGAACTGTTGTAAGTTGATATACGCAGGGGTGGGTTGCTCACTTACCAATACCGATGCGCTACACGCGCATCTCCACGTTTCGGGGGTGCGCGCCCCCTCATGCAATTTTGCTTCTGCGCATGCGCGGAAGCAAAATCGCACTGAAATCTCATGAAGGGATGTGCACGCGAGAGATATTTTGGCGCAATTTTGCTTCCGCGCATGCGCAGAAGCAAAAAAGCCCAAAAATTCTCAAAAAAAGATGGCGACGTGTGCGACGGAACGGCGAAGACGGCACTGGAGCGGTCTTGCGCAAATTGCACAATCGGCCGCTCCCTACCGGAGCTACGCACCGGACCGCACCGGTAGGAATCCACCACTGGATATACGTATATATGAACTTGAGCTTACCAGAACATTCAGTTCCCACTGTATTCACTAGAGCAGGGGTCGGGAACCTATGGCTCGCGAGCCAGATGTGGCTCTTTTGATGATTGCATATGGCTCGCAGCAGGGGTGAAATCCTCCCGGTTCGCCCGGGCCAGTCCTTCGGCGTATAGCCGATGGAACTGGTGGCGGTTGCGGCGCGGAGCTTCTCCTGCCCGCTTTCCCGTCCCGGCTGAACACAATCACCGCTTTCCCGTCCCGGCTGACCACAATCATTTGGGTTATTTTTCCCTCTGTGCATGCGCGCGCAACCGCCGCCAGTGGTGGCGTGGTGATGGTGGTGGTGGTGGTGGTGGTGCGGGTGCGGATGTTGGTGGTGCGGGTGCGAATGCGAGGCCGGCGCCGCCGAGTGCAGGCAATGGAGCGGGTAGTGGGCACCCGCCATGGCCGCCGCCGGCGAGGTCTGCTGCTGCTGCTGCTGCTGCGCTGAGTGTGAGGAGCCGCCGGGCGCCTGTGCCACTGGAGGCGGCGGCGGCAGCGGTTGGGGAGGCTGCTGAGGCGCCGGCAGCGGTGGCGGCGGCTGCTGCCCAAACTCCATGAAGGCAGATTTAGACGAGTCTTGCGCTTCCAGCCCGTCAGCCATCGTAGTCATGGTCATCATCCAAGTTGGGCAGCCAGCGATGAGCGCCTCTGCCCGGCTCGGCGCCCCCTTGCGCTTCCGCCACCTTCGAGGGAGCCTATTAGCCTGCGCCGGGCGGGAATTAGCGCCAGGGCTCGCTCGCTATATTTCCCCCCCCTTTCCCTCCTTTTTTCTTTTCTCTCTCCCCCCCCTTTTTTTGGCGAGTGTGTGTGTGTGTGTATCTTGGGGGGGGTTGAGGTGGGAGAAAGGAGAGAGCGTGCAAGAGCAATAGGGGGAGAGGGGCCTTGTTAACTGAGAGACGGGCGGAGGGGAGGCGTGCGCGAGGCGCTGGGGAGGGAGAGAAAGAAGGAGAGGGAGAGGAAGGGAAGCGAGGAAGGAGGGGCAGGAAGAGAGGGACGCGCTGCCAAGTCCTCTTTCCTGGGGCTTTCCCCCTCTCCTCTCTTGCCCTGCGGCCAGCGACTTGGGGTTTTTCCCCTTCTCTCTCCCTCCGTCACCCTTGTTCTTTTCTGATTTGGGGGGTCTGTTTCTACGCCCTCGAACCCGGGTGCTTCTGTGCTTAAAGCTGGTGGAGTTTAAGGCAGAGATTTCTTTTATTTCTCTCCGCGCCGCAACCGCCGCCATATATGGCTCTCACTGAAATAAATTTCCAAATTTTTTGCTTTCATGGCTCTCTTAGTCAAAAAGGTTCCCGACCCCTGCACTAGAGTTATTGTCAATTAAAGGTGCACAGGACTAAAACCTGAAGCAATGACTCACCAACTCTAATATTAGCTCTTATCTCCTTTAGACAGTAATAGGGTTATTTCAATTTTCCGTGATACCAAAAAGTTTTCATATGTTTCTGCTTGATTAGCATAATGCTAAAGCCATAATAAACCCTTTAGTCTTCCAATATTTACACAGGGTGGGGGGGAACAGGAGAAAACAGCCATCTGATATTTAAAATCCCATTCAAGCTGACATCCATCTTTAAAATATCAAATGTTAACCATGCTAGGTCAAGGCACCGCACATGTTCAAATCATTGAGAAATGTCTTCATGTCAGTTGCAGCAAGGTAAAATTCTATTAATAAGATGTCAATCACTTCGCTGTTTGGCCAATTATGATAAAGAACTCAGAAGGAAATATCCTCCGAATGGACATTTAATGAGTCAAAAAAGAGAGAAGAAAAACCCACAAACAAAACTCAAGATTCACACTACTGTATTCATTTCAAAGAGGAATTTATTTTAAATAAAGAGAACATGAAATTCAGGTTGCTTTTTTTTAATGTGTTATCTTTATTTACTCTTCTGTGGAGAGCTTTCCTTTTAAATGTATTCAAATTTCCAATGAAATTTAAATGAAAGTCAGTGAATTATTCATGATATGATTAGAGGATAAATGCGTTTTCCCTAGTAACACAGAAAAAAGTGGGAGTAAGTACTGTTTTAAAACATGTTCAGAATATTACTTTGTAAGATTAAAAATGAATCAAGATGTCTACTACCAAATGATTAATTAAGGCTTTTGCTTGTGTCCTAACTAAAAAACAGAGGAACATTGGCCATTATAAAAAACTTATCTGTTCTAAGTTCTTTTCCATTATAGCATCTGCTGCTAATGTCATTCATTCATTCCATTGATTCATTGATTCATTGATTCATTCATTCATTCACTCACTCACTCACTCACTCATTCATTCATTCATTCATTCATTCATTCATTCATTCATTCAATTTGTATACCTGCCCATCTCATATTTGTGACTCTGGGCAGCTCACATAATTACAATTAAACATCCAAACAGCACAGTTACTGTATAAAATACAAAGGTCAATAAAAACCTATAACCCTTTTAAACACCAATTAAAATACCATTGAAACACCATTGAAACAAAAAGTTAAAATTAGAAAACAGAATAAGCAGTCAAGTCCAAGCCATGCATCAATTTTAATCTTTCAAGATTTCACATTTCAAAATAAAAGTGGCCTAGAGCAGTGTTTCCCAACCTTGGCAACTTGAAGATGTCTGGACTTCAACTCCCAGAATTCCCCAGCCAGCGAATGCTGGCTGGGGAATTCTGGGAGTTGAAGTCCAGACATCTTCAAGTTGCCAAGGTTGGGAAACACTGGCCTAGAGGACTAGCCATTCTGAAAATTGCTTATTGCTTTTAAGACCTCTCATCCCAAGGATCATTTTTCCTTCTAACTTCCAGAACTCTTCCCCAGAATCTCCAATTCCTTCCAACCAGAAGTGGAGATAATAGAAAAGATTTACCTCCACTTAAACGACCACAATTGGGTCCAAAATTTCTGTTGCTAAGTGAGACATTTGTTAAGTGAATTTTGCCCCATTTTATGACCTTCTTGCTACAGTGGTTAAGTGAATCACTGCAGTTGTTTAGTAACACAGTTGCTAAGTGAATCTGGCTTCCCCATTGACTTTGCTTGTTATAAGGTCACCAAAGGTGATCACATGACCTTGGGACACAGCAACGGTCATAATTATGAATCAGTTGCCAAGTATCTAAAAAAAATTTTAAAAAGTTTTTTATTTTTATTCCCATACAGACATTTCACATATTTATCATCTCATTCCTCATTTCATTCTTTTACAAAATCTTTACACATATATTCTATATTTATCTTATTGCTTTATTAGTTCAAGGTTGCTTCTTACCATCCTCCCTTCCTATCTCATACAGCCCTTCCTTCTCTGTCTTCTTCCCTTCCCTTCCTCCTTCTCCTTCTAAACCTCCTTCCCCTTCCCTCTCTCCTTCTCCTTCTAAACCTCCTTCCCCTTCCCTCTCTCCTTCTCCTCTTCCCTATTTCCCCTCCTGCCCTCTCTCCTAACTCTCTTCTCCCCTCTTCTCTTCTTTCCTTTTATTTTCTGGGCAATCTCTTCATTTTCAAATATGTTTATTTTATGTTTCTGTAGGGTCATTTTATTTTTAAGTGTTTTATCTTGTGGATATTTTTGCAAATCTTTTTCCAGTCTTTTGTATTCTTTCTCCATCTCTTTTTGTTTTTGTCTCGTTTGTTTCTTCTGTTTTCCCATATATGTCATTACTAGTCCTCTAGTATATGCTTTACAAGTATCCCTTTTCTTTAAAAAAGAAAGTCAGTTCTTTTTCCATATATATTTGAAAGTTTTTTTCATTTACTACTCTGGTTTCTCTTCAGATCGTATAAATGTTTTGCCTTTTACCAAGTATCTAAATTTTGATCAAATGACAGGGGAATGCTGCAACGGTTATGTGAAAAATAGTCATAAATCACTTTTTAGTGCTATTGTAACTTTTAATTGTCACTAACTGAATGCTTGTTAAGTCAAGGACTAACTGTACACTAAATCACCCTAAAGTCTGCCATATTTGACAGGTTATTTGTTATTTGCCACTCCCCTTTGTGGCTTAAAGATATTTTAACTATATTTTAGGTCTCAGTTGTTTGTTTTGGTCTGGTAACCTTTGACTTGATCTGTGTTCATAATCTCAGCCACTGATGGTGTCATCAACATTATTTCACTGCTGAGGGCCATTTATTACACATCACACAAATATATTTAGAAATTTCAGTCTGTTTTCAGCTCCTATGGGAAACCATCAAGCTGACTTTTCAAAAAGGTAACTCCAGGATGTTCCTTGTACAAAGAAAAAAACAAAAAATTTAGAAGTAAATTTATTACTTTTAAATTATTTTTCACTTCACGCCCCGTGTAGCCAATCTGGGCCAAATATGTATATTAATCTACCACAAATATATTGATTCTTTGTACATTTGCTCTGGATTATAAATTGCTCTTCTAAAATTGTGGGGAAAGCTGTTTTGCAAATACAAAATTCCCCATTGCGAATTTGAATGTAAAAATCAGTTGAGTGAAAAAAAGGCATGGAGCACGGGTAATTCTCATCTTAGGACCACAATTGGGGCCAGAATTTCTGGTGCTAAGCGAAGTGGTTATAAAGTGATTTGCACCCATTTTATGACTTTTTTTTTTGCCCTGGTTGCTAAGCAAATCACCGCATTTGTTCAGTGAATCAGGCAGTTGTTAAGCAAATCCAACTTACCCCATTAACTTTGCTCATTGGAAGCTGGCTGAGAAGGTCACACAGAGTTGTCACATGACCCTGAGATGCTGCAATTGTCATAAGCAGATGCCAGTTGCCAAATGCCCATATTTTGATCACGTGATTGTGGGGGGGGATGTTGTAACGGTCATAAGTGTGAGGACTGGTCATAAGTACCTTTTTCTGTATAATTTCAAACAGTTACTTAAAGAATGGTTGTAAGTCAAGGATGACCTGTCATTGGTTTCCAGTGGAATTTTTAAAAATCAGGAATGCATCAAGAATCCAGGGCAGGGGTGTCAAACTCAAGGCCGGGGGGGGGGTTGGATCCGGCTCGCGGGGTGCTTAGATCTGGCCTGTGGGGTCGCCCTGGAAACAGCGAAGGACCGGCCCGCGGTGCTTCTGCCAGTGAAAACAGAGCTTGGGAGGGCTGCATGCGGGAGGCCATTGCAGCTGAAAATGGAACGTGAGAGCCCGTTTTCACTGGCAGACCGCTCGGGCCACCACAGGTGCCCCCGACACGAGTGACGTCGAGCTAGCCACGCCTACACCCACCACACCCACCCCGGCCCCCCGAGGTCAAACACAACTCTGATGTGGCCCTCAATGAAAGCAAGTTTGACACCCCTGATCCAGGGGATGTGGGGAATGTAAGGGTGTGTTCAGTCAGGACTCAATTCAGGCATAATTCTGCAAATACATTAATGCTGATGTAGGGAAACCATGAGAATCAATCTTTTTTAAAAAAATTATCCTTCTTGCTCTCTCTCTGTTCAAAACATTTTAACAATAAAAAAAGAATGTGCCCTGTTTGATCATCCACCAGCACAGTGGTGGGTTCCTACCAGTGCGGTCCATTCTATAGCACCGGTAGCAGCCCGCTGGTGACATTACAGTACCGGTGCGGTCGGTTGCCGGTGCCTGGGTGCCACCAATTTTTTTAAAAAAATTTTTTTTTAAAATTTTCTTCTGCGCATGCCCAGAAGCCGAGCTTCCAGCACTGCGCATGCGTTGCCTTCCTACCCCACAGTGAGTCCAAGCAGGGGAGGATGGCTGAGGGAGCGCGTGAGACATGAAAGAATGGGCGGCAGGAGCTATCTCCATTCCCCTCCTTTCAGCAGTCCGAGAAGCCACAAATGCACGGTGATGATCCTAGGCATTTTCGCATGTTTGAGGCTTCTCGAGCTGCTGAGGGGAGGGGGAATGGGCGACAGGACCTATCTCAGTTCCCCTCCCTTCAGCAGTCTGAGAAGCCACGCCCACCCAGTCACATGGCTGGCAAGCCACGCCCACAAAATAAGCCACGTCCAGAGTGGTAGCAAAAAAATTAGGAACCCGCCCCTGCAGCAGCAGTAAAGGAACAAGCAGTCATGAAATACCTAGCCACAGGGGTATCGAACTCGATTTCATTGAGAGCTGCATCAGGGTTGTCTTTCATCTCAGGGAGGGGGCATGGCCAAGGTGGGTGTTAGATTGGGTGAACGATGAGGCAGACATCAGGTTCAGTGACAATAACAGCTCTTTATTCAGACAGCTATGTACAATCCAGCATCTCTCTGTCTGACAGCTTCCCTTTTTATAGGGAGCTGTCAGACTGCTCAACCAATCGGATTCAAGTATTTTCCCGCCGGAATGGAGGACCTGACTGGAGCCTTATTGCTCGTAACAGTGGGCATGGCCAGCTCAACATCACTTGGGGGACACCTGCAGGAGCCTCCTGCAGTGCTCTGCCAGCAGAAATGAAGCTCGGGAGGGCCACATGCAGCCCTCCCAAGCTCCGTTTTCGCCGGCAGAGGCACCGTGGACTGGTCCTTCCAGGGCCAGATCTAAAAAACCCCGTGGGCCAGATCCAGCCAGCAGGCCTTGAGTTTGACACCCTTGCCCTAGCAGACTAGCACTTGGTAGAATAGCTATGAAGGCCTTGGAAAAGATCTTCAAATGCCATGAGATCAGCAAGCACCTGCAAAGATCAGAATTTTGCAAGCCATGTTATTCCCTGTGGTATACTATGGAAGTGGAAATTAGACTTTTAGAAGCAAGGGAGGATAAGAATTGACACTTTTGAACTTTGGCGTGGGAGAAGACACACCTGAGAATCCAGGTGTGTCTGGACATCCAAGAAACCAAACTAATGGATCGTCAAACAAATCAACCCAAAGTCAAGGTATAAACAGCCAAGCTCAAATTGTCCTACTTTTGACTCATTATGTGTCATTGGATCATCATTATCACAGTGAGAACAATTAATCAATGGAATAGCTTTTCAAAAATAAACTTGACAACAATTTGAGCAGAAGGTTGGACTAGAAGATCTCTGAGGTCCCTTCCAGCTTTATGATTCTATGTGAAGACCCAGTTCTCTGGAAAAGGCTCTAATGTTGGGAAATATAGAAGGAAAAAGAAGAGGACAACCAGTATAAAGGTGGGTGGACTCAGTTACCGTGGCAAGGAATGCACCATTGGGAGACTTGAAAGAACAGTAGATTGTCATGGAGAAAATCTATCCATGTGGTCATTGGGAATTTAAAATGGATTTTAATGGCACATGATTATAATAAACGTGAAAAAGAGCTTAGCCATGAAAAGGAGAGAGTGAGAAAGATACTCAAGACTGACCAACTTTGATTTTCTTCAGTATAAGACGAGGGAGAGGAAATCACTGTCAGGTTTTCAAAATTGATGCCGGTCTTTGGAGATAGACCAGCTCAAAATACAGATTCCGCAAGATCTACTGACACACTGTTGTTGCAAGATATAATAACAGAATCCTGAATGGCTATTGGATTCCTTCTTCAGGGGTATCTGCATTATTCCTCTATATATTCTAAACTCCTTTAAAAAGGAATAAGTGGCTCAGTCAAAAAGCATGAGAAGTGAGTCAAGAAACGGCTTTGCAAAACTCATTCTAAAACCAAAGGTCATAACTGGGGGGGGGAGAGGGAAACTTTTATTGACCCCCTCTGTGGATCCAGAGTAGAACTCCCAAGCCAAGCTGGTTGCGTCTTCTGGGAGTAGTGGGTCCAACACATCTGGAAGGTGCCAGATGGGAGAACACCGAACTCAACCCACAAAAATAAGTTCAAAGTGCTGTAAAGGCTGCAGATGGTGGAGATAATAAAACCCTCTGCCTCCTCCTTTGATCTTTTCAAGCGAACCATCCTTACATGATGTCAGCATTTTCCTGATGGAATCCACCGCTAGATGCTTTCCAAATTGCCAACAATGAACAAATCAACCCCTTTTCTTGGCACACAGAAGAAAGGCTCCTCAAATCAATGGCAATTGAGATTCAGGGCATCATCAGTTCTCTGTGATGAGTGCCATCTGTTTCCTTGACAGGTTTTTAGTAGCTTCACCTGTCCAAACTCTAGGCATTGCCCAGCCCCACTTGCTGTGTTTCGCAATATGGAATGAAGAATCCTAACAGGAGTGTTTCAAAAATGTGTGTGGGAATGATAGTTTATGCTGAATGATGAATCGAAATACATGCTGTTAGGGAATAAAGATGAAAAGGAAATCATAAATGCTGTGGGAAGATTGAAAAATAGCAAGGTTGCAGGAATAGATAGCATAATTGAACAATATTAAAATATAGAACGGGTTTCGTAAAAGAACGTAAGATTGTAAATATAGAAAGATTATGTTTAATGGGTGTGTGAAGACAGCATCTGTGCCTGAGGTCTGGAAAAATGCCTTACTTGTTCTCCTGTGCAGAGGAAATGCTAGTAAGAGAGAATGCAAAAACCAAGAAGGGAATAATTTGGGAAACCACCTATAAAGATATTTCACAGAATTATGATGAAAAAGGTACACAATATGATTCATTATGTGCATTGGGTTAGTGTTAATTTTATTTTTATCCTGCCTTTATTGCTTTTATAAATAACTCAAGGTGGCAAATATATTCCTTCCTCCTATATTTTCCACACAAAAACAACCCTGTGAGGTAGGTTGGGTTGAGAAAGAGTACCAGCCCAAAGTCATCTAACTGGTTTTCATGCTTAAGGCAGAACTAGAACACTCAGTCTCCTTGTGATTGGCCCAAAGACACACACAGCTGGCTTTCATGCCTAAGGCAGGCCTAGAAGTCAAAGTCTCCAGGTGATTGGCCCAAAGTTTCCCAGCCAGGTTTGATGCTAAAGGCAAGAACTCACAGTCTCCTGACTTTTTGCCCTGTGCCTTAGACCACACAGATCGACTTTCTCCAAGATTCTCTGTTCCAACCTGATCCTTCAGATCTTATAACAATGCACTCATCACTGGTAAAATTGATTCTATCCCTTTTGCTGCTGATCATCCTTTTCTCTTTTTTTTCCTGTTTCATATATATATATATATATATATATATATATATATATATATATATATATATATATATATATATATATATATGTATATGTATATGTATATGTATATGTATATGTATATGTATATGTATATGTATATGTATATGTATATGTATATGTATATGTATATGTATATGTATATGTATATGTATATGTATATGTATATGTATATGTATATGTATATGTATATATATATATATATATATATATATATATATATATGTATATGTATATGTATATATATATATATATATGAGTTGCGGTGGTGCAGTGGTTAGAGTGCAGTACTGTAGACTACTTCTGCTGATCACTGGCTGGTAGCAGTTTGGCAGATTGAATCTCACTAGGCTCAAGGTTGACTCTGCCTTCCATTTATTTTATTTATTCATTTTGTCAAGCATATATAAAATTACAAAAAAAGTATAAACATGATTGGGAATACATAAAATGTATAAGCATGGTTATGAGTACATGAGATGGTTATGAATACATGGGAACATTAGGACAGGGACGGTAGGCACGTTAGTGTGCTTATGCACACCCCTTACAGACCTCTTAGGAATGGGGTGAGGTCAACGGTAGACAGTCTAAGGCACGGGTTGCCAAACCATGGTTCTTTGAAGACCTGTGGACTTCAACTCCCAGAATTCCTGAGCTAGCCATGCACCAGTTTTCACAACTATTTGCCAGTCAGCTTCAAGGATATGTAACAGGGGAGTGGGTTTTAATGATTGGGGGCACTTGGATACCCCTTTTGTGGACTTCTCTCTCTAGGGAGACCTGTTTAGTCCTAGTGCTTTTTCTGCTTTCAAGCGAATACATCTTTATTTTCCAGAGATTTTATCTTCCAGGGACATTTATTATCCAAATCCTTTATTGCTCTGCTTACTCTGCTGTTCATAAAATTGTTTACCGCACTATGACTGATTGCTTCTTTTAAAAAAATGGAAAAGTAGGCGGCTCACTTGACATATGGAAGAGTTGGGAGAGAAGACTGACAAGAGATATGAAACTGACACTGACATTAAACTGCACTGCACAGAACGGGATGTAATCATGGCTAGAGGACTTTTCCCCAGCTGGAGACCCCCAATTTATTTCATCAATACTAACCTGGTCATCAGTTGTAGCTGGAAGTGAGGACAGTTAAATGTATCCAGAAAATTGGGGAATTAGAGAATTAGAGGAGGCCCGTCTAAGAGCCGAGGTGGCGCAGCGGTTAGAGTCAGTACGGCAGGCCACTTTAGCTGACTGTGATCCGCAGGTCAGTGGTTCAAATCTCACCGGCTCAAGGTTGACTCAGCCTTCCATCCTTCTGAGGTAGGTAAAATGAGGACCCAGATTGTTGGGGGCAATGTAAATATACATTGCTTACTGGTGTAAACCGCTTAGAGAGTGCTTGCACTGTGAGGCAGTATATAAATCTCACAAATAAATAAATAAATAAGCTAACTCAATCCTGATATTCACTGGCTGAATTCATACAACCCCAAACTTCACTTAAACGGGGCTCAGAGGATTGGTGGTGGTTCAGTTTGCAACCATTTTTCTCAGCAGGCACTGTGTGAACCTGCCCAACCTTTCTGCCATAATTTGATTTATTTAGTTGGCCAAAAAATATGCCGTTTGTTTCTTTCGTTAGGTCAGGTTCGAATGATGTGAATTCATCCTCCGAAATCACACTGCCTCTTGTTTCCCCTGCCTTGCACATTTTATTTCTTTTTTCCTGTATTGTAATGCACAAAAAAACCAAAAGTATCACAAACTAAGGACTTTTAACGCTTGCGGTTAACATTCCAAAAGAAGGGCAATTTTCAGTTTTGACAGACTTTGCCACTGAATTCAGGATTTCTCTCCCTGGCGCCTTTCTCCGTCAGAGGGGCCGGAAACCCTTTCTTCGTGTGCTCGCGCGTGTCTGTATGCCTGTCTACATATATGTACGCATTCCCATGTGATGGGTGCTGCGCGTCTCCTCACGGCGTGTGGGCGATGTAGGGGAAGCCTATGGGGGACTTCTCCCCCCCTCCTCCATCAAAGGCAAAGGAGGAAAAGAGCGGCGGGGGTCTCGTCGAGCCCAAGTCTCCCCCCCACCCGCGAGGGAGGCAAGCAGACGCCAGAGCTGCTGCCGCTCTCTGGAGGAAGAGGATGTAATCCGGGTGGGGGGCGCAACGCGATGGGCTCTCCTAGCTGACTGGCCTGTACTAGGATCAGGCGCCGACCGTCACTTGACAGGCGCGTCTCCGATGTTGGAGATGCCGACCTCGCTTAGCGGCTGGGAAGCAGCCGGAGAGAAGAATTGGAGGAGACTGCTCAGGTATTTCGTTCCCGCGCCTAGGGAGGGGTGCGAGGTGGGGGCGGGGCTCTGGAGCGGAGGCGGAGCCACCGCACGATCCTCCCCTGGGCTCCAGGTCCTGGCGAGACGCGCCCCGGATTGCGCCGACTTTCACAATCGCGTCAGATGAAGTGTATAGGATGGCGCTGAGATCTGCTAGGGATCGCTTGGAAGAATACGCCTCTCCTGCTTTGCCAGCTGGGCTCAAAGCGCTGAACCTTCAGCGTCCGCGCTGGACGAAACGGCCCGGCAGACTATTTAGACGCCCAGGACGTGTTTTTGGCCGAAGCCGCGCCCGAGACCACCAGCCGAATCCTAGCGCTTCAGTTTAAGCTCCGGAGCTTTCTGCTAGACGCCAAGCTGAGGTTGGTAGCTCCGCTTTGTCGTAGGGTCACAGAGAACCCACTCCATTGATCTACCCTCCCAGAGGGTAGATTTCCAGCTTATGTCCGGACTCCCCTTCCTCCGCGGATTCCGAAAATCGGAAAGGCCCGGCCACTCCCGAGTCTTCAAAGTACCAGAAGTGGTTCCGCGGGGCGCGTGGGTTGCGCTTGAGGCTAATCCAGCCTTCGTGGCGTCGCGGTGGGGAAAAGCGTCGCTAGATGTGTGCTGAGGTCAACCCCACTCCTTTGCTTAGGGGTTTCCACCCCTTGGAAGGTCTGGAGACCCAGCTGACTCCAGGAGGTAGCCTAAGATACCTGAAGCTGAGCTAGACGGGAGACCACGTAGAAATCCCAGATCTGTATGTATATAGGAAGTCCGAAGAGAACAGCCTATGCAAGACAATGCCTGTTCCATCTATTGCTTTCCAGGAAATTCACTATATCCCAGAATGGAAGCTCAGTTTGATTGATCATGATTTTCAGGGGCAGTTTTCCCTTGAATTATCTTGCCCCTCCCCCTTTCCATCCCACCACACCTCGGGCTGCCCTTAAACCTTAAAGGTCTTTGTGCTGCTGCCTTTTTCCCTTTTATCTCTTTTATCATAAACTTGAAACTAACACTGATAAATTGCTACTCTGGTGGACATTTAAGTTTGTGTTAATTGATTTAGCATAAGGATATTAAAAGCCTCTGAGGCTGCAGATTGATTTTTATAAATCTGAAAGGTTTTATTTTAAATGTGTTCTTGAAATGCGGTCTGGAAAGGTAAAGGGGGGAAAGCATCTATGTTTTAATGACATCTTCTCGGGATTAGCTTTATGCAAAGAGTTCTGTTATTTTGTTGGAACTTTTTCTCTTCCCAGTACAGTTGTCATTACAGGTGAAGAACGAACACATACCTCAGGGTATCCTAATCATCCCAATATATCCAGGTCAGGCTCTCCCAGGTTCTGGAGATCAGCAGGGGTCAGCTAGATGCCTCCAGTTGCTATGGCTTAATTCTTCCTCGTATTGAGATTGATTGCTGGTGACATTGCGCTTGTCTTCTTCATTCATCTTTTTTGGGCAGCAGTTAGAGAAGTGACTTGCCATATCATTCTGAGCCTTTTTTTTTTACTTCCCAATCTTGCTTATACTTTTGGGTTTCCTAGTGGTCATCCATCCAAGTACTAACCAGATTCTTGAGGATCAGCCAAGATTGCCACATAGCTGCTGGTGATAAATCAAGTTAAAAAGGTGTGATCTAAAGCAGGAGAAGATGATTTGGGAGCTAGAGAACCAGGATTCCTGCTTGTGGGGGATAGACTTCTTCTACATAGCAATACAACTGGGAATATCTCCGTTCCACTTTTCTGCTTTGCATATAAAACATCAGCCTGTGTTTAATCTTGATTGTCTGCTGCTGCAAGAGTGCTGTAGATAAATAGGCAGGGCAACTTCAGACAGAGGTTTATTAATCTTTATTAATCTGGCTGCTGTTTTTTTTCTCTTTTCTTTTCTTTCTTTCCTGCAATTTACAGGGGCAGAAATTCTAACATGGCTTTAAGATTACTTGTGGCCACATCCTGGAGGCAATTCATGGTAACCACCAATAGGTTGATGCTGCTGGAACCAGCCACGTGGCAGAGCACCGGCTTCTAAAATAAGAGGCACCTCCCACAATAACTTCCTTCTTAAGGAAGCTATTGGAGATATTATTGTAGGAGATTAAAATCAGAAGAAGCCTCTCGGTCCGTTCTCATCCTCTGCAGATCTTCTCCATTCACCTCGGCAGGATGGACCGCTCTGCCAACTTCACCTGTTTGTCCGCCACCACTTTGGCAGAGCCCAACTGGACCGATCCTGGCCTCTTGCCCAGCCCTTCCGGCATGGGTAAACCCTTATCAATCTTCAAAGTCCTCATCTTGACTTTGCTGGCAATGCTGGGGGTTGCCACATTCCTTTGGAACCTGCTGGTGCTGGCCACCATCTTGCGGGTACATACTTTTCACAGGGTGCCCCATAACCTGGTTGCCTCCATGGCCATTTCTGATGTGATGGTGGCCGCCCTGGTGATGCCCCTCAGCCTGATATACGAACTGTCTGGCCGTCGCTGGCGGCTGGGCAGGCTGCTGTGTGAGATCTGGGTCTCCTGTGACGTGCTGTGCTGCACAGCCAGCATCTGGAACGTGACGGCCATTGCACTAGATCGTTACTGGTCCATAACGCGGCACCTGGAGTACACGCTGAAGACTCGCCAGCGTATTTCTAATCTTATGATTGCTCTGACTTGGCTGCTGTCTGCTATCATCTCCTTGACTCCACTACTCTTTGGCTGGGGAGAGACTTATTCTGAAGGCAATGCTGAATGCCAAGTCAGCCGAGAGCCTTCTTACACCATCTTTTCAACCTGTGGAGCTTTTTATGTGCCTCTCTGCGTGGTGCTGTTTGTCTACTGGAAGATCTACAAAGCGGCCAGGTTTCGCATTGGATCCCGTAAGAGCAATTCCATCAGTCCAATTACACCCGGAGTTCTAGAGGTTAGTGCTTTGCCCATCCTTTTACACCCAAGATGTAAGCTTAGCCCAAAGGTTTAGTTAGGATGCAGCATTCATTCAATCTTTGACTGACCCTTACCTCGTTTAAGCAAGGCTTACCACATTGCTGGCAATTGTGAACTTGTGCTCCATGGTTCAGATCTCAGCCCAACATTGTTCTTGCTTATGAACCATGATTCAGCATTGTTATTATGGTTAGTTGCACAACCAGCTATAATCAGTGTTGACTCCTGGCTTCCTTTTGAATGGATCTGTCAGTTTTCTTGGCAATGTTTTTCAGAAGTGATTTTCCCTTGCCTCCTTCCTAGGGCTGAGAGAGAGTGACTGGCCCAACATCACCCTGCTGGGTTTGTGCCTAAGGTAGGACCAGAACTCACACAACGATTGATGATTGGCCCAAAATCATCCAGCCGGTTTTCATGCCTAAAACGGAACTAGAACTGAGGGTCTCCCAGTTTTTAACTGATTCCTCACCACTACAAAATCAACTTATTATCATTATTTGCTAGATTTTTTAAATTGCACTTTTCATATAGGTTATATAACTCAAAGGGGTGATCCTCTTAATACCTAATATTCTCTAAATTCTCTCTTGTTTTGAAGATTTAGATCAAAAACTGCAAGATAATTTGTATTTTGTAGGCTTTGGACTAACATGGTCTTTAATCCCATTTCCTGAATTTTTGGGGTCAACTATAATTTGGCTGATGTTTGCCCTTCAGCTGAAGTAGAAACTTAATTACCATTTTTTTAAAAAAAGGAAACAGCTTTCACTGAAAGAGAACTTCCTCAGACTTATCTCATTGCTGTGCCGCTTTTTAAGAGAGAGACAGACTAGCAGGCACGAAACAAAAGATTAATTTTTTTCCCGACCACTCAAGCCAGGAATATCAATATTGTCGGCCTATTAGTTACTTCCCTGTTTTTCTGCTCTCTGTGGATATTGGGGAATCTTTCCCAGGTACATTTTAGGACTTATGCATACCATATACAGGTAGTCCTTGAGTTACGACCATAATGGATTTTGCTTGTGACAGTCATAAATTGGATCACCCAAGTGATGGACATGATTTTACAGTCTTTTTTGGAGGCAGATGCCATGGTCATTAAGAAAATCAATGGTTTGCTATGGGTATGGGTTTCCTGAAAAGTGGTAGAAAATGCCTTTTTTTTTGGCAAAAGCGTTGCAAAACTAGGATCAAATAATGTGGTCACATGACTGTGGGATGCTGCAAACACCCATCAATGCTTATTCAGAGAATAGTGTTGGAAGGAACTTTGGAGGTCTTCTAGTCCAACCCTCTTCTCAATGTTAATTAATTGTTCCCATTCTTCGAGGCCTATCTTCAACCACTATTCATTTGAGACAAATTATCCAGTTCATCACCTCCAGTGATGAAGCCCCACAACTTCTGAAGACAAGCTGTTCCATTGGTTAATTGTTCCCAATGTTAGGAAGTTTCTCTTTAATTCCAGGTTGCTTCTCTCCTCGATTAGTTTCCATCCATTGTTCCTTGTCTTTCCTTCTGGGGCTTTGGAAAATAAGTTGACCCTCCCCTAAGGTGACCAGACGTCCCGTTTTTGGCAGGACAGACCCGCTTTTTAGCAATTTGTCCCATGTCCCGCGGCATTTCCAAAAAGTCCCGCTTTTTAATTTGAATTTGCTAGTTCATTTCTTTTGTATTTCTTCTCTTCAATGAGATATATCCCATCATTTCTAGAGCTTCTGCAAATCTCTATTCAGGGATTCCCACCTTTTAACCATGAAATAAACAAAGGAGATCTGTTCTTTTGGGTAATGCAAAGTGCCACGAGTTCCTGCCGGTTCGGCTCAGCCAGTCGTTCGGTGTAGAGCCGATGGAACTGGCGGCGGTCGCGGCGCGGGGCTTCTCCCGCCCGCTTCCCCCTCCCAGCTGGACACTGCCATTCGGGTTATTTTGTCCTCTGCGCATGCGCAGAGGACAAAATAACCCGAATGGCGGCATCCAGCCGGGCAGGAAGCGGGCGGGAGAAGCCCCGTGCCGCGACTGCCGCCAGTTCCATCGGCTCTACGCTGACAAACAGGTAAGCCTGCACCAGTAGGAACCCACCCCTGGCTGCGATGAAGGGGGGGTGTTTGGGGGGTGCACAAAGCTGCAGGATAAGAGAGACTGACCCCTCCCATCTTGCTCCCTTAGAAGCCCCCCCCCCCGTCAATGGTGTCCCGCTTTAAAAAAAAATCTGGTCACCTTACCCTCCCCTCTTCTTTGTGGCAACCAAACTGGTTGCCGAGCACACAAAATGCAGTCATTTGACTGAAGGGGGAGGGTAGCACTCTTGGGACCTCAAATCCTGGCCAAAAGGATTCAACAAGGAGGTCCATTCTAACTTCAAATGGTCACTAAATGGCTGCCGAAGGCTGAGGACTACCTGTTTATGATGCCTGTGAACTTCAACTTTCTCGTGCTGCTGTTTCATCCTCTAAAGAAGGACATTATAAACCCACAGAGTGGGCATTTATTTGTGAGACCCTTCCTGCCATGTATTTCAGAGGTGGGTTCCTACTGGTTCGGACTGGTTCTATAGAACCGGTAGTAACTTGGCGACCTGGGTTGCTGGAACCGGCAGTGACCCAGGCCTGCCACACCTCCGAGACGGTTCTCTTAGCGGCGCCGTAGGCACTACCATCTTATTTTTTGCTTCTGCGCATGCACAGAAGCTTTTTTAAAATACTGCACAATGCACGGGTGCATGAGCGAACCGTCAGCGGGAGAATCCAGAACCCACCCCTGATGGATTTCCTACACACAACCTGACAAGTTCTAGGCACGGCAAGGAGGGGACTCAGCCTACAGAAGCATCGCTCCACATTGCCTTCTTTCTTTCTTTCTTTCCCCCATTCGTTTTGTTTGCTTTGGCCCTTTCAGTAGATTCTCTTTATTTGGTGTGGATGTGTAAACAGCTGCACTGCCTACCCCAAGCTGCATGGAGCTGTGGAAAGCACATGCTCACTGTTTACACCCTGTGGGAGGGTGAGCGTATGTCCCATGGTTGGCTGGGGGATTCTGGGAGTTGAAGTCCCCATTTCTCAAAGAGGCTGAGAAATTTTAATTTAGTGCCTGGAAATAGATCCTGTGTTGTAAACCCATAAATGATTTATCCCCAGAACTATTTCTATCATTGTGGCTGTGGCTGTGATTAGGTTGAGGTTTCTGGCTTCATATTCATGCTCAGCATGGCGAGGTTACCATAAGCTTCTTGGAACAAACTCAAGCGTTGCGAACTAATCCTTTTCCCTTCATTACTTTCCCATAATTGAAAAGCTACTTTGGAGACGGTTGCTGAGGTTGACAGGACTGGGATTGCCTAATCTTTTCGTATGTAATGGTTTATCCATTCCAAATCACCATTTCTTTCACTTGCAGGAGAGTTTGATACATTTTTCAGTGTAATTAAAAAAAAAATCCTCCCATATCTTAATTTGGTCTTATTTGACTTCAACTGCACCGTTTTTGTTTTATTTTGGCCAAATTGAAACTCTTGGTGTTGTCCAGGTCTTGATTTACAACAAGTCCTTGAACTTACGACTATAATGGACCCCAGCATTTCCATTTCTTAACAAGACAGTTCTTAAATGAGTTTTGCCACATTTTAAGACCTTACTTGCCACAGTTGTTAAGTGAATCACTGCAGTTAAATTAGTGACACAGTTGTTAAATGAATCTGGCTGCCCGGTTGACTTTGCTTGTCAGAAGGTCACAAAAAATGATCACATGACCCCAGGACGCTGCAACAGTCCTAAGTACATGCCAGTTGCCAAACATCTGGATTTTGATTATATGACCACTGGGACGCTGCAATGGTCATAAGTGTGAGGATGGTTCATAAGTCATTTTTTTTCAGCGTCATTCAGTTGTGGGTTGTAAATGATTTTGCTACTGGTTCGTGCGAGTGCGCATGCACAGAAGTCCCAGGCAGGTGGGCGGAGCCTCGCGGCGACGGCGCTACCGGTTCTAAGAACCGCTCCGAACCAGGATCAACCCACCGCTGGAGTCATTGTAACTTTTTAATGGTCACTAAACAATTGGACTACCTCTATTGTGAAAAATGCCCTTTATTTTGGTACCTAATTAACAGCTAGGCCATTTTAAAAGCTAAGTCTTTTCTGTGTATGAACTCATAAATCTGTGGTGGGCGCTGTGTTTGCACACAGAAATCCCAGTATAAATGTCCTTTCGCTTGAAATGTATTTGTTGTTCCTGATTTCCACATCGATATACAGTTGGCTGCCGAAAGCCTCTCCACTATTGGCAAAATTCGGTCCTGATCCTCACCACAGCAACTGTGAACCCATCACTGGCATTCAAAAGCCTCATACCTTAATCCCACATCATCAGACCGTGAACTGAAAGTCCCGTGGGCTGGGATTGAATGTTGAATTAGCATCTCTGACAGGTTTTGTACCAGAAAGCCTTGATGTTTTCCATCTCTGGGCGGCAAAACAAAAAAATATCCCAAAGCCACCTCATTGATGCAGACTGCTATTGGTGGGGCAAACTTTGTGTGTGGTGCCTGGTGACAGAGGTTGGGGGAGGCTTAGAGAGAGCTTTGCAAATAACGAGAGATAGGAGCTGCTCTCCTTGTGTAAATTTGGGGAATCCGGAGTGGGAAATGGCAGCACAAGAATTAGAATCGCGATTTGTGCCAAGGGCTGGGAAACTCAAGCCCATCTTCCCTGGATGACTCTCAGACAGTTACTCATAGCCCAACATGTTGCAGGGGGAAATTAGAGGCAGGAACGCTCTATAGGCTGCCTTGAACTGCTGGAGGTCATGAATAAAATACACAATCATGAAAAAAAAACCCTGCATTTACATTCTAAGGAATAGAGCAGTGTTTCTCAACCTTGGCAGTTTAACGAGATGTAGACTCCAACTTCCAGAATTCCTTAGCCGGCAGGCTTAACCACCAACCAACTCCACAGCTGCCATTCCTGGATGTTCCATGGCAGGCAGAAACTGAAGTGCCACTTTGTCTTATTTATTTATTTATTTATTTATTTATTTATTTATTTATTTATTTATTTATTTATTTATTTATTTATTTATTTATTTATTTATTTATTTATTTATTTATTTATTTATTTATTTATTTATTTATTTATTCATTCATTCATTCATTCATTCATTTATTCATTCATTCATTCATTCATTTGTGAGATTTATATACCACCTCACAGTGCAAGCACTCTCTAAGCGGTTTACACCAGTAAGCAATGTATATTTATATTGCCCCCAACAATCTGGGTCCTCATTTTACCTACCTCGGAAAGATGGAAGGCTGAGTCAACCTTGAGCCGGTGAGATTTGAACTGCTGACCTGCAGATCAGTCAGCTAAAGTGGCCTGCAGTATTGCCTCTAACCGCTGCGCCACCTCGGCTCATAATAATCCTTCCCTTTCTTTCCCTTCCCTTCCCTTCCCTTCCCTTCCCTTCCTTTCCTTTATTTATTCATTTGTGAGATTTATATACCGCCTCACAGTGCAAGCACTCTCTAAGCGGTTTACACCAGTAAGCAATGTATATTTACATTGCCCCCAACAATCTGGGTCCTCATTTTACCTACCTCTGAAGGATGGAAGGCTGAGTCAACCTTGAGCCGGTGAGATTTGAACGACTGACCCTGCAGATCACAGTCACAGCTAAAGTGGCCTGCAATACTGCTCTCTAACCGCTGCGCCACCTCGGCTCTTAATCTTAGTCTTATGAGCAAAATAACAAGGCCAGGAAGGAGAAGACACATCATGCCACATAGCCCTCTCTGGCCAAAAGACTTGCAGCAGTTTAAAAATGGGAAAGCGGTTGAGATTTTGTGGGAATACCCTGGTCTTTCTGAACCATTGCAACTTGGAAGAGGTATGGACTTCAAGAGGCCTGCTGGCTGGGGAATTCTGGGAGTTGGAAGTCCACCTCTCTTCAAGTTGCCAAAGTTGAGAAACACTGGAATAGAAAGTTCCTTCGGATGTTGAAAAAGAAAGCAGGTATCAAAACATCGTAGAGATGTTTTGGGATTTTTCCAGCAGATCACAGGAATTGTGGTGATGTCACTCCTACTGCAGCTTTCTGTTGCAGTCATTTGATACAAACAAAACACACCATTGCTTTCCCACAACAACTCCGTTGGGTTTTCTATAGGAAGTTGCTGCCATTTCGTGTGTGTGTGTGTGTGTGTGTGTGTGTGTGTGTGTGTGTGTGTGTGTACTTCATCGCCACCTCTTCAGTTCTGGAGAAGTGATCTTACTGTGGAAGCAAAGAAGTCCCTTGTGAGTGAGTCAACACAGCCTTCAGGCACTTCTAGTCTTCTTCCAGAGACGTTTTTGCGCAAACGAAAAGATCAATTGGGGAAAATTCAAAGGCAAACACAATAGGCAGTTCTGATGTATTTGCAAGATATATTTTGCAAACTTTGCAAGACAGCTTGCCTTAGTGTATACTACTGTAAATTAATCTTTCTTTCAGCATGATCAGAATTGATCGATTGGCATATAATTAGGAAGTATGCTAGACCAGAGAATCGGGAGCCACATTTTTTGTTTGTTTGAATACTCCGGTACTTTATTTTGCTGGTTCCTTGCAATGAGCTATGATTCCTGGTTTAAGCCAATAAATCAGAGGTCTTCAAACTTGGCAACTTTAAGACTTGTGGACTTCAACTCCCAGAATTCTCCAGCCAGCTATGCTGGCTGGAGAATTCTGGGAGTTGAAGTCCACAAGTCTTAAAGTTGCCAAGTTTGAAGACCTCTGCAATAAATAGTATAATAAATATCATGTGGACATTATTTTATTTATTTAATTAGTTTGTCGATTTTTATTCCATCTTTGTTATTATTATAAATAAGGCAGCGAGCATACTGAATGCTACTTCCTCCTCCTATTTTCCCCGTAACAACAATCCTGTGAGGTTGGTTAGGTTGAGGAGAGAATGATTGGCCCAAATTCAGCTAGCCACTTAATTGTCTAATCACGTGTCTTAAGGAATAAAGATATAACATGCAATCATACACGTAAATTTGAAGACAGTGTGCCACAATGAACTTCCAATACTGGTACAGGTAGTCCTTGACTTACAACCACAATTGAGCCCAAAATTTCTGTTACTAAACGAGACAGTTAAGTGAACTTTCTTCCATTTTACGATCTTCTATTTAGAAATAAAAATGAGTTGGAGTTGGTGGTCATACTCCTGGCACCTAGTAGTAGTAGTAGCATCATATATGGATAGTGCTTGTCTTCTGACTGCACCTGGAACCAGAATTTCCATCGTTAAGCAAGGCAATTGTTAAGTAAGTGATACCCAATTTTACCACCTTTTTTGCCATGATTGTTAAACAAATCACTGCAGTTGTTAAGTGAATCACACCAGTAATGAGTTCTAAAACCCGTCACTACTGGTTCACGCTCATGCAGAAGTTTCTGCGCATGCGCAGAAGCATCCCAGATGGGTGGGTGGAGCCTCCTGCCACTACCGCTACCAGTTCGCAGAACCGAGCCGATACAGAGCAACCCACCGCTGAATCACACCATCATTAAGTGAGCCCAGTTTTTACCCGTCCTCACTTTTCGGAAGCCAGATGGGAATGTTGCAAATGGCAATCACATGATCCTGAGATGCTACAGCCATCATAAATACACCCCAGTTGTCAAGCACCCAAATTTTGATCGCTTGACCTTGAGGCTGCTGTGATGGTCATAAGTCTGACCATCAGTCATAAGTTATTTTTCAGTACTGTTGTAACTTCGGATGGTCATTCAACAAACAGTTGTAAGTCTAGGGCTGCTTGAATGGAATCAATGTTCTTGTTTGCCACAAGCAACTGACAGCAAATATTTATTAGTGACATTTATTTAATGACAGATATTCAACAGTGGCTAGTAGCTCTTGCTGTAGATCAGGAGTGTCAAACTCACGTGGCCACGGCGGTGTCGCCTGACGTATCGGGACTTTTCCCCCCTTCACTAAACCGGGTGTGGGTGTGGCCCACGGGCCGGGAATTTGACAGCTGCTGTAGATGAATCTCTGCTCCACAAAACCTTATTCTCCTTTCAGGAGATGTTCTCATGCTCAGCAACAGGACAATCTGGCCAGCAAAGCAATTAATCTAAAGATGCTATTTTTATTTTGCAGGTCAGGGAGGATTCCCAGCATCCACAAATGTTGTTCACCGCCCGCCATGCCACGGTGACGTTCCAAACGGATGGAGACACTTGGCGGGAACAGAAAGAGAGGAAAGCTGCCCTCATGGTGGGGATCCTCATTGGCGTCTTTGTCCTCTGCTGGATCCCCTTCTTCATCACTGAACTCATCAGCTCCCTCTGCTCCTGCGATATCCCCCCAGCCTGCAAAAGTGTTTTCCTTTGGCTCGGATATTCCAATTCGTTTTTCAACCCTTTGATCTATACAGCCTTCAACAAGAACTACAACAATGCCTTTAAGAACCTTTTCTCCAGACAACCATAAACAGTATCTGGGGAGAGGGCCTATAGGTGGTCTTTTTTCCCCAAAAGGCGACTGCAGTTTCTTGGGTTTTTTTCTTTTGAAAACATTTCCCTTCTCATTCAAGAAGCTTCTTCACTTCTAACTGATTGGTGGGGAATGAAGGGGTTTATATTCTTTACAATCATTCAGTCGTCATCTTGCTTAGGAACAGTCGTTAGCGCTTTGAGAGTTGTTGGGTCCCCTTGGAGCTTTATCTGTATTCTCAGAGTCACCAGAATTAGAGTGTAAATGAGTGTGGAAATTTCAGCAGTTCCAAGAAAGTTCCACATCCGTTTGCATTCTGATTCAGCTGACTCTGAGGATACAGGTGAACCCCCAAGTGGCTTCAACGACTCTCAGAAAGAGTGCTAATGACCAGGTGACTTCAAATATTATAAATCCTTCCATTCCCCACCATCAGCTAGAACGGAAGAAGCTTCTTGGATGAGAAGTGAAATGTTTTCAAACAAAAACCAAGAAAGTCCAGTTGCCTTTTGAAAAAAGCACTTTGGGACAATCATGACCTGGATGATTGAGAAGGTTTATATTTCAGGAGAGAATATTCTCTCTGTAAAAGATTTCATGCTCTCATCCATCCTCCAGAAAAAAGAGGAAAACCTCTTGAAATAAACATCGTTCCTTTCCTGTTGATCCATTTATTCCAGTTGCTCTTAATATCTCTCTTAGTTCTGCATTGCTGTAGGAGATTATTGAAGTCAGTAGCTGCTTGTTCAGAAACAGTATTTTCCTGGCACTCATATAATGGTGTTTTGTCAATCAGATAGTCTGATTTTTCTTCTCGGCTCAGTTGCACTTGCTAATGTGACACTCTGTGATGTTCATATCAATGTCACTCTGGGATGTTCATGGTCACCAACAGAATCACAGAACCTGTGACATCAGCTCCATAGTGAGAGAAATCTGTTCTTCTTTGTAACTCTTTGGAGAATTCATATCTCATAAATGTACAGCTCAATATACAAGTAGGGTACGGCATTTAAATAGTCATTCACAGAGGGGTAGGAAAGCGAATGAGGTACCCACTTCGCACATGTGTTTTTGGTCAGTTTAATACTTCTTTGTTTCATTACGTTAGTAGGGAATATATAATCCTTCAGATATTGCTGAACTAAAATTCCTGGCAGACTTAGGCAGGATAGATATTGGGGAAAGAATTGGAAGTTACAGTTCAGGCACATCTGAAGAGCCGTGGATTCTCCATTCTTGTGTTATTGTTTCGGACACTCAAGACATCAAGAACCAAGCATCTGGTTCAGGGTAGCCAGGTGGTAACTCACACCTTGAGCTGGACCCAGAAGCAAACTCGCACTCAATGCAGCTCACATAGCAAAGGTGTTACATGCACAACTCTAGGGGTGCCCCCAAACTGTTCGGCCCCTCACATTCTACACCAGCTGCAGCTTCCAAATCCTCTTCAAAGGTAGGCCCATGAAGAATTAAAACTAGGTATTTGGATACATTTAATCAAAAGTGCCATTAGTATTGAATTTCTACAAGCGCAGTGCATCCAATAATTTTTGTGTTTGGGAAAAGTCTTAATATGAAAAATATATGAGCTTGGATGCTGGAAGAAGAGGTTATATCAAACCTGAGCAATGTTATTCTAAGAGAGATCCAAATCAGCCCAGATTCTCTTTTATAACTATTATCTCTTCAGCTGGTGAAACTTTCCAGTTTCTACTTTTTCTCAGTAAAAGAGCTTCCCCAACTTAGTGCCCTTCAGATGTATTGGGACAATTATTACAATTTTCAGTATAGCACCAGACTAGTTGATCTGAGGGGTTAGGAAAGTTATGATGAAATTGTTTTATGTAATGCACGAAGTCCCCTTAATTTGTAATATGAATTAAGTTGAGAAGAAGTAATAGAAGAAGAGGGATAGATCATTACTTCTGTTTGAATATCTGGAGAAATTGAGCAACAATAGGAAATATCAATCAATTCCAGCTACATTGTTTTGTAACATTTGTGGAAAATCGAACATTTCATAGGCACTAAAACCTGATTCTATTTCTTGCTTTTTGTTTTTCGCTTTCTAAAAAAAGCACCGCAATATTGAATAAAGTGTGAATGCTTTAACACAGATATCTGTGAAATTTTAAAAGAACGCGTATTAGGAATCCGGCAATGCATCTGCTCGGTAGCAAAGGGCGAACATTGTACATATCCAGTCATTTCATATACCCCACAGCCAACCCTGGTGAGTGTTTGTGCAAATAGAACTAGGAATGATACATATACAGCATTCTTCAGTCTTACTGGGTTTAAGAAATAAAGATCCAGTTCAAGGCAAAAGACATTCATTGTGAGCGGGGGGAGACAATCCCCTGGAGGTCGATGGATCGTTGCTTCCCTTTTGAAAACATTCTGACTTAGAAAATAAAACCGAGATTCAAATCTAATTAACAAAATATTTATTTCAGTAGAAAATAATAAAAAGATCCTTCGTAAACTACATCTTGATCGGCTAATGAATAAATCAGTTCTACCTCCAGCAGAAATGGCGAAGAGAAGGGAAGGAGGATACCTCAGGAATGCAGACATGCGTAGTAGAATATATCACACGTCTGCTTGACCATAAATACAAGAACACAGTAGAAAACATAGAGATGCACAAACTGACAATATTCGCATCGTGACATTCATGGAGGCTTTCAACCAAAATACTGCACAAGCTAGACTATCAGGACTATGGACAGCTCCCTGAAGATCTAGAAAGGAGACCTTCTATAGTGCATCTAAACTTCTAAAGTAGGGTTGTCAAACTCATGTCACATCGTTGTCATGTGACATATCGGGACTTTTTTCCTCTTTGCTAAACTGGGGGTGGGGGTGGCCAGCACGTGATGCATCCGTGGGTCACGTGAGCCATGAGTTTGACACCCCTCTTCTAAAGGAAACTGCTTTAGCAATACAGGTAAGTCCACAACATATGACCATAATGTTTTGGTTTGTCTTGCCTTATTACTTTATAAGTAATTCAAGATTATGAATATATACAATACACCTTTTTCTTCCTATTTGTTCCACAATGACAAGCCCATGAGACAGTGAAAAAGTAGTATGATGGGTAACATATAGTAGTATTCCAATATTTGAGGGGCTGCCCCAAATAAGAGGGAGTCAACCTATTTTCCAAAGCACCAGAGGGAAGGACAAAAAACAATGAATGAAAACAAATCAAGGAGAGAAGCAACCTAGAACGAAGGAGAAATTTCCCCACAGTGAGAACAATTAAGCAGTGGAACGCTCACCTTTAGAAGTTATGGGTACTCCCTCACTGGATGTCAGGGTTCCAAGTAAATAAGACTCCGAGGCAGGCATCTTCTCAAAGTTCCATTTTATTAGAGATGTCTAGACACTGGAGGCTTTTAAGTAGGAGGTTGGACTAGAAGACCCCCAAGACACTTCCAACTCTTATTCAATTATATGGAAGTGGGTGGACCTGAGAGAGATTGACTGACTGAAATTAACCCAGCTGGTTTTCATACTTAATTAGGACTGGAAAATGAATTGTTAAGCAGTGCAGTCCTTGACTGAGACATCACAGGACTGTACCAATTTTACATCCTTTTTGCTGCAGTCATTAAATGAGACATCACAGTAATTTTCAATCTCCTACCAGCTTCCCCATTGATTTTGCTTGTCAGAAGCCAGTTGAGAAGGTTTGCAAATGGCAATCAGGTGACCACTGGATCACTGAAACTCATATATATATATATATATATATATATATATATATATATATATATATATATATATATATATATATATATATATATATATATATATATATATATATATATATATATATATATATATATATATATATATATATATATATATATATATTTGTTTTCTGAGGTTTTCGCGGGTGTTTGTATGTAGGTCTTTGGTTATTCGGGTTTTCTCCCGCGTGAAATTGGAAGTATCTTTGCAACGTTTCGACGAAGTCCCATTCGTCATCATCAGGCTGGAGTCTTCAGCTTGCTGCTCCTAGAAGCAGCAAGCTGAAGACTCCAGCCTGATGATGACGAATGGGACTTCGTCGAAACGTTGCAAAGATACTTCCAATTTCACGCGGGAGAAAACCCGAATAACCAAAGACCTATATATATATATATATATATATATATATATATATATATATATATATATATATATATATATATATATATGTGTGTGTGTGTGTGTGTGTGTGTGTGTGTGTGTGTGTGTGTGTGTGTGTGTGTGTGTGTGTGTGTGTGTGTGTGTGTGTGTACATATATAATAGTCTCCCTTTATTTTCATTTATCAGCAAAAAATGTTACACACACACACACACACACACACACACACACACATACATACATACATACATACATGTATGTATATATATGTGTTGGTTTTGCCAAGTACCCAAACTGTGATCAAGTGACCAGAAGGACACTGGGATGGTCATAAGTGCAAGGACCATCATAAGTCACTTTTTTCAGTGCCATTGTAACATCAAGATGATTAGACAGGTACTGTAGATGACTACTTGGATCATTCCCTCCCCAAAAATGTGGAATTTGGCCAGCTTTCTCCAGATCAGTTTCTTTAAACAAAAATGAACTGGGGAAGGATGGTGTTTGTAATAATCTTTCCATATCATTTCTTCCTACCCTTCCAGATACATTAACATTCCAGTTCCCATATTTAGAATTATAATGAGAGTTGAATCCCAGAATTTGGAGAACAAGGGGTTAGGCATGCTTGTCTATGGGGTAATCTTTTGAGCCAGTATTATAAAAAGCAAACAGCAAGTAATTAAGAACCACTCTACAAAGTCTATGGACATTAAACTCCAATGAAACTTGAACTTAATTGCATGGTAAGTTATGGAGGTAGAAAACAGTGGAAGGAAACACATGAATTTGTATGCTTGTGTGACAGCTTGTCTGGGAACACCAGGAAATTTACATATTATGAAACTCTTAGTCCTTGAAAATATGGCTTACAATTTAATAAACGATGGTAGCCATTCATCTACAAAAGTAGAATAATACAACTGCCAATGTATTTTTTCTTTCCTTAAATGCCTGGAAATCTGAAATATCAGCCAAAAGAAAGTTGGACTGTTGCTTGAAAAATGAACTGTTCTATATCCAATTAATACTGCAAGATGTTGAGATATGTTGCTGTTGATCCCAAGCCAATATTACCAATCATCTCTTCATTGGCAAATCTATTCACTGGCTGTAATACTGCCAAAGACCATTATAACATTTCCTTACTTGAAGTCAAAAGAGTCATTAAACTATACGTACCACTACTAACTCCCAAAAACAGGAAAAACAAACTACCCATAACAATAAGGAAGCTCCAAGCAAAAAAAAAATCTCTTTAGCGAAAAAACAAAACTGGCTACATAGCCAACCTCAAAAGCTGCTACAAAAACTTATGCCAACAAATAAAGACTGAATGCACCAATTATCATATCAAATAAGGAAAACCTCCTGCACATAAAATCCAACCATGCATTCTACAATTTCGTAAACAACAAACTTTAAAAGACGAGAACCATCCTACCCCTAAAAGGATCTAACAATAAAGACTGTAATGATGAAGCTGTTAAAGCCAACCTCTTTAGCACATTCTTCGTCTCAGTCTTTGTAAACAGCAACAATTCATGTCCAATATTTCCTAGTCGAACCACAAACAATTACAATGATCTAATACACACCAATTTTACAGAAGACAATGTTGGAAAGGCACTATGCAATCTAAAATAATCTCTATCCATTGGACCAGATGGATTATGTGCTTATTTCTTTAAAAAAACTTCCACTTCCCTAGCAGAACCTCTGAGCATAATTTTTGATAAATCCTTTATGACCAGCTCCCTACCCAACTTATGATCACTAGCCATGGTCATTGCTATCTTCAAAAGCGGAGTCTCCAACCTAGTTGAAAATTACAGACCAATCTCTTTATGTTTCGTCAATTGCAAAGTCATGGAATCAATCATTAACCAATCCATTACCTTTCACTTAGAAACAAACAACCTACTCTCTCACAAACAATTTGGTTTCAGAAAAAATTTATCCTGCAATCTGCAACTTCTACACTGTAAAAACATATGGACTACACAACTTAACCAGGGCAAAGCAATAGATGCAATTAACATAGACTTCTGCAAAGACTTTGACTCAGTGGTACACGACAAACTACTTCTAAAAGTAAAATCTTATGGCATTTCTGGACCCCTGCACAAATGGATAACTGCGTTCCTGTCAAACAGGCCACAAGTTGTCAAAATAGGAAGTGCTTCATCAAACCCTGTACCTGTTAACAGCGGTGTTCCCCAAGGTAGTGTTTTAGGACCAACTCTCTTTATTCTTTACATAAATGACCTTTGTGATAATATAAAAAGCAACTGTGTCTTCTTCGCAGATGATGTAAAACTATTCAACTCCACCAGCAATACTACTACCCTTCAAAAAGACCTTGACTATGTATCAGAATGGTCAAACAAGTGGCAACTTCAAATCTCAATCAACAAATGCTCAGTCTTACACATTGGCAAAAATAATCAGAACAAAAAATACAAACTTGATGATTACGACCTTGTTGTCGATCCTCACTCACTAAAGGACCTTGGAGTACTCATCTCTAATGATGCAGTGCCAGAGCCCACTGCAACAGCATTGCTAAGAAGGCATTAAGAGTGGTTAACCTAATCTTGCGTAGCTTCTTCTCTGGTAATATTGTAGTTTTAACCAGAGCATATAAAACATTTGCTAGACCAATTCTCAAATACAGCTCATCTGTCTGGAACCTACACTACATATCAGACATTAATACAATTGAGAATGTCCAGAGATATTTCACGAGAAGAGTACTCCACTCCTCTGTTTGCAACAGAATACCTTATGCCACCAGACTTGAAATTTTGGGCCTAGAAAATTTAGAACTATGCCGCCTTCGATCTGACCTAAGTGTAGCACACAAAATTATCTGCTACAATGTCCTACCTGTGAATGACTACTTCAGCTTCAACCGCAACAATACACAAGCTCACAATAGATACAAACTTAATGTAAATCGCTCCAAACTTGATTGCAAAAAATCCAACTTCAGCAACAAGAGTGGTCAATGCCTGGAATACATTACCTGACTCTGTAGTTTCTTCCCCAAACTCCCCAAATTTTAATCTTAGACTGTCTACCGTTGATCTCACCCCATTCTTAAGAGGTATGTAAGGGGCATGCATAAGCACACCAGTGGGCCTATCGTCCCTGTCTTAACGTCCCCATCTATTTGTAAAATATCATGTATTCATAACCATGCTTGTACTTCTTATATATTCACAATCATGTTTATACTTTGTCTATAATCATATAAATGCTTGACAAAATAAATTTAAAAAAATAAACTCTAATTTCTATTATTCTTTAAGAAGAGAAGGCCCATCACTTACAAATGTAGGCCTTTTGCTAATTTAATGGTTGCATGCTTTGATCAGATGCAGCACTGGAAAGTACTGTATTTTTCAGAGTATAAGATGCACCTTTTTACCCCCCAAAAGAGGGTGAAAACTTGGGTGCGTCTTATACACCAAATGCAGCCCCACCCACCCAGCCACCCCCACCCTTTGGCCTCTGTCTTCCAGCAATTTACCTGTTTGCAGCAAAGAGGGAAGAGCCTGTAAAGCCAAGCAAGTCACTAGTAGTTTCCCGACCTACAGATGATTAGGTTTGCCACATGGAAAAATGAAAGTGAAACTAACTGCAAAGAGGCAAATAGCTGGGAGAGACATGCAGATTTTTATTTTTTGCTGAACTGGATGGAAGGGGGTATGGATAACAAACTTGAAATTTTTGGGGCGAAGTTTGTTGTTGTATCTACTAACTGGAACAAGAATGCTTTATGTGCAATGATGGGAAGATACAATAATTTCCACAATGGAAGAATAGCTGGAAAAACTAACTAGCAGACGTGTCCAAATTAACTGCTTTAATTTAAAAAATGCATCCAATTTTCTTTCTTAAAATAACCGCTTCTAGATTTTATATCAAGACAGAAAATATTAAATTCTGACTTTGAGATTTACTGATCAGGTAAGTTTGTTGTTATAGAAATAGCGGGTACATACAGATAGTCTTTGACTTACAACAGTTTGTAACAGTTTGTTGTAGTGACAATTCAAAGTTGCAATAGCACTGAAAAAAGTGACTTATAACCATTTTTCACACTTATGACCACAGCATCCCCATGGTCACATGATCAAATTGCAGAGATTTGGCAACTGTTTCGGATTTATGACTGTTGCAGTGTCCTGGGGTCATGTGATCCCCTTTTACGACCTTCTGATAAACAAAGTCCATGGGGAAGCCAGATTCACTTAACAACCTTGTTACTAACTGAATAATTGCAGCGATTCATTTAACAAATGTGGCAAGAATGGGGCAAAATTCATTTAACAAATGTCTCACTTAACAACAAAAATTTTGGACTCAATTGTGATCATAATATGATGACTACCTATACTAAGCATGCAAGAGTAAAAACTTGAGGCTATAATTTTATTAACTTTATTCTACTGAAGAGAATTAGAAGTTAATGCTTTTTCCTCCTCCTTTACCTTACATTTGTCTCTTTCCCTTCTCCATTTCCCTATAATCCCTACAGTCTCCATTTTCACTTGTTCCAAAGGTGCTTTTTCAAGAGGCAACTGGACTTTCTTGTTTTCCTTTGAAAGCGTTTCTCTTCTCTTCCAAGAAGTTTCCTCAGTTTCTTGGATGAGAAGCGAAACGTCTTCAAAGAAAAACCAGAAAGTCCAGTTGCCTCTTGAAAAAGCACCTTTGGGACAACCATGACCTGAATGACTGAGAATCTCCATTGACATCCATTTTCACTTGTATTATATACTGTATTTTTATAATTTCAATAAAATCATATATAAAAATAAATAATAATAATAATCCGAAAACATCTGGAGCACCACTTCAGCACCATTGGAATTGACAAAGTCACCATATCAATCAATTGCAAAAGGCAGCTTTGCTTGGAACAGCTTACATCCTGTGATAGTATCTGTAACACGAGCAAACATCAACGTCTGCCTCTCCCAGGTCTATGGGAAGGTCTGGATAGGAGGACAAAAATGCCAGTCTGAACATCTGGCTGACTAATCATAATAGAAATACCATTTGCCTGCAAGCAGGAACTAGTGGGACCATAAAATAGAGAGAATAATAGAAAACGAAGATGCTAAAGCACTCTAGGACTTTAGGATTCAAGCAGACAGACACCTGCTACATAACACGCCAAACTTAACAACTGTCAATAAGAAAGACAAAAAAGTCTGAATAATGGATGTGGTGGCAGCACCTGGATACAGTAGAATAGAAGAAAAGGAACCGGAGAAGCTAACAAAATACAAAGACCTGTTTTATAAGGAGCCGAGGTGGCGCAGTGGTTAAAAGCAGCATTGCGACCTTCAGCTGATTGCTAGTTCAGCAGTTCAGCTGTTCAAATCTCACCGGCTCAAGGTTGACTCAGCCTTCCATCCTTCTGAGGTGGGTAAAATGAGGACCCAGATTGTTGGGGGCAATATGCTGAACTCTGTAAACCGCTTAGAGAGGGCTGTAAAGCACTATGAAGCGGTATATAAGTCTAAGTGCTATTGCTATAGAAATAAAACAACTGTGGCAAAAGAAAGCAAAGATACTACCAATAGTAATAGGTGTTAGATTGAGGGCAATCCCAAAACAAAACACCATTCTCTGCCTATCCTTGGAAAGGATAGGAGGATAAAAATGCCAAAGGCATTCTGAATATCTGGCTGATTGTGCCACAAACCATAATAAACCTTGAAAGTGTTAGTTACTTCCTTATTCACACTTGTGCTATGGAGATCAGCTCACCATTCCTGATCCATCAAAGCTCCAATGGCAATAGCTGCTTTCATGTTTCCCCTCCTTGCTGACCCTGGTCTTGACATGACAGGGAACACTGGACGTCATTGAGGGACAAGGAGGCGTATTAGATTCCAAGTCTCCGGGATTCAGCTATGGCTTCATCTGATTAGGCAGCAGGCTAAAATAATGAAAAGGTACAGCTCTCGTTATTGGTTTCCTCTCATTATATTTTTCAAGCATGCAGATGATTACTAGTAGGGAGAGTTTTGTCAAAGGAAATTGTAACTAGGGAGGTGACCTTTCACAGCATTTTGGCAAACAGTGTAATAATTAGAATTGCTGTTGCGTTGCACCTTCTGAAGAAAAATCTCCCCTCCCCTCCTCTGCCCTCCCCTTCCCTCTCCTTCTCTGCCCACTCTTTCCCTCCTCTGCCCTCCCCTCTCCTTCTGTGCCTTCCCCTCTTCCCTGCCCTCCCTTCCCCTCTCCTCTCCTCCTTTGCCCTTCCCTCCCCTTTCCTCTGCTTCTCTGCCTTCACCCTCTCCTATGCCCTCCCACCCCTCTCCCCCTCTGCCCCTCTGCCCTCCCCTCCCCTCTCCTTCTCTGCCTTCTCTTCTCCACTCCTCTCCTCTGCCCTCTCTCCCCCTCTCCTCCTCTGCCCTCCCCTCCCCTCTCCTTCTCTGCCTTCTCCTCTCCTCTGCCCTCCCTTCCCCTCTCCTCTCCTCCTTTGCCCTTCCCTCCCCTTTCCTCTGGTTCTCTGCCTTATCCCTCTCCTCTCCTCCTCTGTCCTCCCTTCCCCTCTCCTTTTCTGCCTTCTCCTCTCCTCTGCCCTCCCTTCCCCTCTCTTCTCTCCTTTGCCCCTCCCTCCCCTTTCCTCTGCTTCTCTGCCTTATCCCTCTCCTCTCCTCCTCTCCCCTTCCCTCCCCCTCCTCTCCTCTTTCTCCAATCTTCTCTCTGGCTGTCCTAAATACTTGAAAATGGCCAGTCCCAGAACCATTAAAGGGCTTTGTGAATAAGATGCCATGGGAGAAACTGGACCTGTTTTTATGGCTCAGTGGAATTGTTTTCCCATTCAGTTAAAGCTGGGCTCAAACGCACCAAGATTCTTTTCGCTTTTCAAAGACATTCAAAGCAAGCTCTCCTTCGTCAAAGCGTTTCTCTGCACAACTCAGCCTCATTTAAATATACCATACGTCTTCAATCCTCTTCGAAAATTCTTCCTCTAAAAGGACGTTTCCCAAATATTTCCAACACAAAGCCAAGCTAAGGATGGAAATACAAATCTATAAAGCTCGGTAGAAAATCGATGACGTGCATGGGTGGCAGACTGAACAGAAAAGAAAGCTTCCCCCCACCCACACAGTCAGAGCTCAAGTAATTGAGTAAGAGCCGAGGTGGTGCAGCGGTTAGAGGCAGTACTGCAGGCCACTTTAGCTGACTGTGATCCGCAGGTCAGCGGTTCAAATCTCACCGGCTCAAGGTTGACTCAGCCTTCCATCCTTCCGAGGTAGGTAAAATGAGGACCCAGGTTGTTGGGGGCAATATAAATATACATTGCTTACTGGTGTAAACCGCTTAGAGAGTGCTTGCACTGTGAGGCGGTATATAAGTCTCACTAAATAAATAGATAAATAAATAAATAAATTGACGAAACGTCATATTGCAGGAATTGGTGGACACCTCTATTTTGAACGGCTAGAGGAAAAGGCTCCCAAATGTCCATAACAGGTAGTCCTCGCTTTATAACCACAACTGGGACCAGCATTCCTGTTGCCAAACAAGGCAGTTGTTAAGTGAGTTGCTCCCCATTTTATGACCCTTTTCCATGGTTGTTAACTGAATCACTGCAATTGTTAAGTGAAATACAGGTCGCTAAATGAATCTGGCTCCCCCCATTGACTTTGTTTGTCAGAATCCAGTTGGGAAAGTCACAAATGGCGACCATGTGGCCCCGGGTTGCTGCAATTGTCATAAATAAACTGTGAGAGGGATCTTGGAGTCTTAGTGGACAACTAGTTACCGTATTTTTCGGAGTATAAGATGCACTGGAGTATAAGACGCACCTTAGTTTTTGGGGAGGAAAATAGGGGGTGGGAAATCTGCCTACCAGGTATTCATCTGGCTAGCGTCCTTAATCTGGTCAGCTTCAGCACATTATTTTATCCCCTGGTTAGGACTTAAAAAAACCTTCTTCGGAGAGAGTAACAATGAAAGAGCCTGCAAGCCGGTAAGAGCTGGGAAGATAGTTAGCACCTGGTTAGGGCTAGAAAAAAACTTATTCGGAGCAAGTAGAGCAATGAAAAAAACCCTGCAAAGACTTAGGGCTGGAAAAACATTATTCGGAGAGAGTAACAATGAAAAAGCTTGCAAGGTAAGAGCTGGGAAGATCTGTTAGCACCTAGTTAGGGCTGGGGAAAAAAAAGCTACATTCGAAGTATAAGACACACCCAAATTTTCAGACACTTTTAGGGAGGAAAAAGGTGCGTCTTATACTCCAAAAAATACAATAAATAGGAGCCAGCAGTGTCCGGTGTCAGCCAAAAAAGCCAATGCGATCCTAAGTTGCATTAACAGAGGGATACAATCAAGATCAAGTGAGGTACTAATACCACTCTATAAAGCCTTAGTTAAACCACACCTAGAGTACTGCATCCAGTTTTGGTCACCACACTATAAAAAGATATTGAAACTCTAGAAAAAGTGCAGAGAAGAGCAACAAGGATGATGAGGGGACTGGAGTCTAAAACCTACGATGAACGGTTGCAGGAACTGGGCATGGCTAGTCTAGTGAAGAGAAGTACCAGGGGAGACATGATAGCAGTCTTCCAATATTTGAGGGGCTGCCACAGAGAGGAAGGGGGTCAACCTATTTTCCAAGGCACCTAAAGGCCAGACAAGGAATAATGGATGAAAACTGATCAAGGAGAGATTCAACCTAGAAATAAGGAGAAATTTTCTGACAGTAAGAACAATCAACCAATGGAGCAGAAGTTGACTTTGGAAATTGTGGGAGCTTCATCACTGGAAGCTTTCAAGAAGAGACTGGACCACCATTTGTCAGAAATGGTGTAGGGCAGGGCAGTGGTGAAATCTACTTACCTTCCCTACCAGTTTGGAAGCGCACGCTTCGCCCCGTGCCCCGTTTTGGTCAGCAAAGTGCCTCAGGAGGACGTCCAGGCCGAAAACAGGCCACACGGGGGCTGCGTGCAGCCACCTGCGCCTCATTTTGGCTGCCAGAGACACTGCAGGCTGGTCCTTGCTATTTCCAGGCTGGCCCTGTGGGCCAGATTAAGCACCCTGGATCCGGGTGTGGGCCTTGAGTTTGTCACCTGTGATGTAGGGTCTCCTGCTTGTATGGGGGGGGGGGGTTGGACTAGATGACCTACAAGATCCCTTCCAACTCTGTTAATCTGTTAATACATGTCAATTGCCAAGTAGCTGAATTTTGGTCATGTGATTGTTATGACAGTTGTAAGAATGAGGACTGGTTGCAAGTTACTTTTTTCAGTACCATTGTAACTTCAGACATTCATTAAATGAATGGTTGTAAGTTAAGGACTACTTGTATTTTGGAGGCATCTACCTAAGTATTCCTAATTTTAACTTATCCAAATAATAGGATCCTAGAAAATAAAATTTTCATTGCCTCAGCACAGCCCTTTCAACATTCTCCAGTAAATCAAATCCATTAATCCACAGCCTTTGTTTCTCAGCACCATTAGTTTTTTACTTTGTTTCTTTCTCCGCAGAAAAGTCAGAAATTCTTTCGAAGTCTTTGTTGACTCTTGATCTGGAGCATTTAACATATTCAATGGCTAGTGGGAGAGGAGACAGTTATCAAACTTGGCTCAAAATACACTCTGAGCAATCCCGATTAATTACAGCACAACACGTCCTTTTCCAATTGAATGATACAAACCTGGAAAGAAAAACATTTTAGCCCTCAGATGGGGGAGAGCCAGCTAAACCCTTTCAATTTGGATACTCTAATCTTGAAAGAAAGTGTAATGAAAACATCTTAACAACAACATATGGATACTGCAGAGCCAAAAGCGTTCTCTTTCCACGTTCTTATCTCCTAGTTTCTCTTTCCAATTGTTAAACATGCCGTGGAGAAGTGATAATGACGTTACGCACCAATTCATTTACTCCAAAGGTTAGAAAACATTGGTTAACCAACTGATATCAACAAAAGTCAACTGGACAGAAAGCGTTACCTCTGCAGTGGACTGCTATGGGCCTTTTACAATATGCGGACTTCAACTAATTCCTAAGTCAGCCATGGAGTCATAGTTACAGGGGTGGGCAGTATGGCTAGCTCGGGAATCAGTGGTGGGTTCCTACCGGTGCGGTCGACTCTGCCGCACCGGTAGCGGCCGGCGGGTTACGTAATTTGCACACGACTGCTCCTGTGCTGCCTTCACCGGTCTGTCACATGTTGCCATCTTTTTTTCAGAATTTTTGGGCTTTTTTTGCTTCCTGCGCATGCACGGAAGCAAAATCATCTGAGGGGACGCGCACGTGCGCAAGATTTCAGCAATTTTTTGCTTCCGTACATGCACGGAAGCAAAAAATCGCTGAAATTGCACGTGCGTGCAAGTCACCCTCGCAAGATTTCGGCAATTTTTGCTTCCTGCGCATGCGTGGAAGCAAAATCGTGTGAGGGGGCGCGTGCGTAGCGAACGAGCCTGTGCACGGAATGTGGTGATGCGCGCGCAGCACACTGGTAGCGAGGTAAGAGAGCAACCCGCCCCTGTCGGGAAATCTGGAAATTGAAGTCCACAGGCAGTACAGGGGCCATAATTGCCCACCCCTGCCTTACATCATCAATACTCTAATGGCAGGCAGGTAGGTTCTCAGGTAACCATGTAACTCCAGCTTTGTCTTTATGTCAGTGCTAGGCCCTTGATGCATTGATAAATGAAAGTAGATAATATTTTCCTTCCCTTTCTAATTGATCTTGAGCTGTTTCAGAATGCCCTTCTGTTGCTGGGTTATTCTAGAACAGGGTTGTCCAACTCGCAGCACGCGGCCCGGATGTGTCACACGCTGGCCACGCCCACCTCCGATTTAGTGAAGGGAAAAAGGTTGTGATACATCACATGATGACAACGTGACGCTACAAGTTTGACACCCCTGTTCTAGAACAAGATCGCTATCTCAATGTAGGTAATCCTTGACTTACAACCATTCATTTAGTGGCCATTCACAGTTACAACTACACTGAAAAAAAGTGATTTGTAACTTATTTCTTGCACTTACGAACTTCCTAGCATCCCTGTCATTCATGTGATCTAAACTGTGGCGCTTGGCAACCAGTATATATTTACAACAGTTGCAGCTGCATCCTGGAGTCATGTGATTGCCATTTGCCATCTTCCAAAAAGCAAAGACAACAGGAGAAGCTGGATTCGCTTAATGACCATGTGATACACTTAACAGCCATGGCATACACAAAAAAAAGGCTGTGAAAGTGGATGCAACTCTCTTAACAACCACCTGGTTTAATGAAAATTCTGGTTCCTATTATGGTTATAAGTCAAGGACTTCCTGTAATCTAATTTCTCCCCGATTTACTCTATTCTGCTAAATTGGAGATTATTAGGGTGATACAAATGGAGTATAAGGAAAGGAAAGAGGAAAAGACTCACTCTGTAAGGCATCAAAATACACTTCAGTGTTCACTACAAAAAATTCACATCTAATGTTTTTAAACTAGAACATAAGAAGTGTTATAGTAAAACTCTAGAAAGTTCACATTCTTTGGGTGTGCAACCTTAGCATAACCCATTTAACAGATATGTGGGAGGGGGGGGGTATCTAAATATGTTATGACTTAGTTCTCCTGATTTAAGACCAGAAGATACAGAAGTGGAAGAAAAGTATTGGAAGAATGATATTTAAAAATTCAGAATGTCTTCACTTTTACATCAGTCTCCATCTTCTCAGGTAAAAGCTTGTTGTTCTTCCATAAGATATTTTTAGCACAATCTATGTATAGAGTCAGGCACTCATAGCATTAACTTTTGGGTCAATTGTTCAAAAATATTTTTTAATATATCCAATGTTAAAATATGTTGCTTCTTTCTGTATTTGCAAGTCAAGTTTGAGATTTTTTCCTCTTTAATTGTAATCTTTATCTCTTTCTAATTCCCTTTAGTGTCCAAATTTTAAAGTCTTGTATCATTATGCTTTTTTAAAAATTAAAACAGAAGAATTTCCTAAGAATAATATCTTTAGAATTAATTCCAAAATCTTATTTCAGATTCATATGGATCCTTAGTACATTTTATGACTTTCTAAAATCCAGATTTTTCAGTTATTCTTTTGCTATTTATTACAAAAAATATATAAGTCCTTAAACAAAAGAAGTTTTAATTAAGGATTGAAAGAAATTAACCTGGTGTTTTCAGTTTTGTCAATCTAAAGCAGGAGTGTCAAACTTGTGGTGTCAGGTTGTCATCACGTGACATATCACAACTTTTTTTCCTCTTCGCTAAACTGGGGTGGGCATGGCCAGCACGTGACGCATCCGGCCCACAGGCCGTGAGTTTGGTTCCCCTGCTCTAAAGGTACCTAGTAGCTGAAAAGTGGTTAACAAACAATTTCTAAAGGTGATTAGAAAAGAAAGTAGGCAAACCTGTTTCAAAGGAGTTGAGCTCAACACCTTGAGCTCTGAACACCCCAGAGATCTATTTTGCAGTTTCCTCATGAAGAGTAGCTGTCTGGAGCATTTGTAGGTGATCTCAAGCCCTTGTCCAGAGAGGAATTACTGAATTACTGTGATAGGGGTGTATGGGGTGTTCAGGGAGGGGTAGCACCTCTGTTGTAGGGGCATGTCGTGTCCTTTCACGGCAGCTCATTCTAGGGCAGCTTTTAGGGCAGCTCGTTCACCTTTGGTCCCCACCTGTCACTCAGCTCTCACCTGTGGCTTCTAGTAGCTGTAGCATGCATAGCGGCCACACCCCGGGCAACAGCTTCGACAGGCTGGCCAAATCAGGTTGAGAGTAGCCGTTGGGTCATTGAGCTGCTTTTAGGGCAGCTCATTCACCTTTGGTCCCCACCTGTCACTCAGCTCTCACCTGTGGCTTCTAGCAGCTGTAGCATGCGTAGCGGCCACACCCCGGGCAACAGCTTCGACAGGCTGGCCAAATCAGGTTGAGAGTAGCCGTTGGGTCATTGAGCTGCTTTTAGGGCAGCTTATTCACCTTTGGTCCCCACCTGTCACTCAGCTCTCACCTGTGGCTTCTAGCAGCTGTAGCATGCGTAGCGGCCACACCCCGGGCAACAGCTTCGACAGGCTGGCCAAACCAGGTTGAGAGTAGCCGTTGGGTCATCGACCTTCGGTGAGATAGGGACTTGTCTATCCCGAGCATGTGAAGACAGATTCCGGCGGACTGAGCGGATGAAACCTATTAGAATAGGACAACGGTCATGAAGGCGGTTTCTGCAAGCGATGTGGTATGCTAAGAGCACGGCAAGACACAAAAGACGCCCTGGTCAACCACTGGGCCCAGCCCATCTCCAACTGTCTCGACTCTTGTCCTGCTATTTGGAGCAAGATGGAATCTGGGAAGAGAGAGTGAGGCTGACTATGCGCACCTCTCCCTCACTTTAATCCAATTTACGCGCAAGTCTTGACATCCCCCCCCCCCCCGGATGAGATGTCAAGGTTCTCTTCGAACACGATGGACGAAATTCACTGAATTACTGAAAAACTGGTCTACTTGCTGGCTCTTCATTCTGCAGTGATTGTCAACTTGGCTTTTAATAGAGCTGTCCTCAGTGCATCATTTCTTCCCCAGAAGTCCAGAGCAAGGGAGATTTTTTAAATGAGGTGTGGTGTTTATGAACCCATTCTGTGCCATTCTAAGCTTCACTCCCTACAGTATTGCCTCTACAGTACTAGCTCTAATGATTTGATTTTCTAAAGTATTTCAGTCAATACATTTTAAAAGGCAGAATTGCTTCCACTGCAAATTGGGAATCATATTCATCCTTCTTCCTGTCCACTTCTCTGAGGAGAAAATTCTTGAATTAATGTGCTCACAGAGCAACAGGTTTAGCTTGGAACGATGTAATAAATGGCCTTGGATGGTGTTTAAAGCAACTGGGAGCCTTCTTGATCTGTCAATCCCATCACTCTTAGCTAATTTTTCTATCAAAATAATGGCTTGCATGAAATATGAGATGTTGGCTCCTACCCTGCCCCATATTTCAGACTGAACGGTTCACCAGACAGTGACAAAGTGACAAGCAATGGCACAGTTGTTACTCACCAGCCTTCAAATAAATGCCACATTAGCATTGATAACCGATTCACTCCAGGAAGGGAAGGGGAAAAAGAGAAAAACTTAGAAGGCAGATCAAAACAAACAAATATTTGAGATAGAAGAGTTGTCAGGTTTCCAAGTGATGAAACCCACCCAAAAAAGAAAAAGGGCAGAGTCCATCTTCGAAACAATTCCTTTTATTTAGGTAGACATCAAATTGGCAAAGTCTGGGGTCATTCCGGATCTGACCCAAACTGGAATTACATCACATAATATTGTAAGATAGAAACACCCCATCAAAGCCACATTCTCCACTCCACATAGCACTCAATCCACATTAACCAGCGTCTTCAATCTCCACCTTCTGGTCTCACCAGGAGCAGCCTCTGTTCCTACGGGAAAGAAGGTCACCTACAACTACGTCGCCTCCGATCTGATCTAAATGTGGTTCATAAAATCATATACCAAAATGTCCTTCCTGTTAATGACTACTTCAGCTTCAACCGCAACAATACACGAGCACGTAATAGATTCAAACTAAATGTAAAGCACTCCAAACTCGACTGCAGAAAATACGACTTCAGCAACAGAGTGATCAATGCCTGGAATGCACTACCTGACTCTGTGGTTTCTTCCCCAAACCCCAAAAACTGTAACCTTAGACTGTCTACAGTCGACCTCTCCCTGTTTTTAAGAGGTCTGTAAGGGGTGTGCATAAGCGCACCACTGTGCCTACCGTCCCTGTCCTACTGTCCTATTGTCCTCTTTTATCGTTACTTTTTACTTATCTTTATACAAACTACTGCTATCCTATACATGTTTGACAAATAAACAAACAAACAAACAAACAAACAAATAAATCCAAAACAATTCTCACTATCTATTCGCTCCTTCTCCCTCCCCCACTTAAGAATTTGGCGAGTCCAAACACTCCCCCTTACATAAGAAAGAGAAAATAAAGGAATAAATGAGTATATTAGAGAGCTAAATAAAATGGTTACACCTATGTCAATTCCGGGCTCGACAAGAGTCCTTACTCATTTATAGGTGTACCAAGATAATGAAAATGAATAGCCATATAAAATTTACAGAGGGAAAAAGAATTCTAATTGGGTTTCCTGGCGGGATTGATTGTGTGATACAGCCCTCAATCCTCAAATTGCACTTTCTGATGCAGGATCCAATTTGGGTTGATCACCAGGAACAGAGATTTAGCCTTCCGAGCTTTCGAACTCATGCTGGAACCCATCCTCAGGGAACTTCTCTCACACCCGAATGTCTAATAAAATAAACTTCCCAAAAGTTAAAGAGAGTTGGGCATGTAGAGGGAAAGATCTGTTGACGATACCCCAGTTTCAGCACTTTAGCCATCCCAACTGGGTGCCCACATGTTATGGTCAAAATGTTCAAGACGATGTCCACAATTGTGGCAATGACGCTTCATCTGTGATGCACATAAAAACCAGAAAGTCTTTCAATCACTCCACTGCAGTCACCATCTTCAGGTTGTTGGTTTTTTAAACTTTTTGGATGATGCTGTTCCTGTATCCAGAATAAAAACTCCTCCAAACGCTGATCATAAAGAATAAAGTATTAGGTTTAACGTTTGATTACTGTCTCTTGCAAGATCTATTCTCTATTCCTTCAGAAGAAAATTGCACTTCTTCTAAGGGACCACTTTTAGTAATAATGGATATAAAACAGCAATGAAGTACTGCATGTAATATGCTGGATTTAAAAAAAAATCCATAACAGTTCTGAAGTTGAGCTGATGATCGCTTCATAGTCATGTTTATCAAATTGTCTAGGCAACAGTATAGAAATGTTAACCACTGCCATATTTTTCAACTTCTCTGTTTATAGCTCCAGAATTTCTTGGTGATGTCCCATCCAAGTATGAACCAGACCTGACCTTGCTTAGCTTTTTCAAAATCATCCAAAGTCAGGGAAGAGCTACCGCTTGCTGGGGACAACCAAGCATGGATTTGATTTTGTGATATCTCTCTTGTTTTTCTTGTCCTTTCATACCACAAATCAAACTTTTTGTTTTTTCACAACATAGGCACAAAAAGACAGCAAAAGACATACATTTGCATCAAATGAACATAAGTTGATTTCATACAGGGATACTCATTTGAAAAAAACCTACCATCCGTTTAATTGGAATCCAACATCTGTGCTTGCTTGGCTAGCCAGCTTCCATTGGCAGAGTTTGTTTCAAAACCCAAGAATAATTCAGCATATTGCAGAAGTGTATGAGAACAATTTTTGTTCCTCAAAAAACCATGAATGAAAGAAATATAAGAAAACACGGTAATCCTTTTAATGTAGGTCAGCAGATGGAATGTTTATTACTCTGGATTTATTTGGGAAAACCAACAAGGTGAGGGCCAATCATACCTCTGATGGAATGATGTCCCATAGAGAACGGGCAACACCAAGAAGGCTCCTTTTTATTGTCCCATCAGATGTACAACCCTAATAGATGGGATCCACAACATATCCTGTCTGGTGGATGGAGTAGGTGTAATGGGGGAGAGGCAGTATTATTCAAATACATCTCAATTGAAACAATTGTGCATGCTATTGTATCTCCTGAAGGACATCTGATCTTCTCCACAGGCTGTATTCACTTACTTTCCCTATCGGTTCGCAAATGTGAGCGCGCACGCACACACGCTCACTTTGGTCACATGCGCGCTGTCATGGTGTGATTTATTGCCTGTTACATGTATATGCAGGGAGCTGCATCCCTATTCAATATAATGGTTTATTCCTGAGCACGTGATTGATATGTTCTTGTACGCATGTGTGCATTCCAAACTCCATTCTTTCCTTCTTCTTCTGGCTTGCATTGAGAGAAGTCACATATTTTATATCAGAGATGTAAACAAATGAGGTTTTATTGTTTTTCTACCGAAATAAATATTTTTACTTAGACTTTTAAACTGCGGTTTCATTTCTAATGTCTGAATTCCGGGAAAAGATGAAACATCACCTCTGTGAGATTAATTCTCACTCTGTCACGCACCTTCCACACATACACTTGGCTCATGCGCACAGCTTGCACGCATGCGCGTGGCTTCAAAATGTGCCTAAATAGGATAGCATAGCGCTGGGGTGGGCCGCTACTATCAGTTTGCCCAAACCGATCCAAACCGGCTGAATAACACCTTTGTCTCCCAATGTTAAAACTTGGACCAGGAAACTCTTCAAGCAGAAGACACATTCTCAGAGAAGATTGTCCCTTACAGAAGGAGGCTGTGCTTTTAAAGATATATCTTATAGGGTCATATGGTCACCTACCTTAACTTGGTGAATGTAAGCTATATTCTTGGTATCGCAGAGCTGATTTCCTTGGGGGACCCAGGCTAACTAACTCCCTTGAAGTCAGGCAAGTTATGTAAGTGCACAAACAATGGTCTCATCATCATCAGAGTTTATTCTTGAAGAGTACAGGATCTAAAGCATCTTGTCTTAATGTCTGCTACTCAGCAAGGGGACCAATTTTATCTATTTGTGCCCATCTCTTATATTGTTGTTATTGTTTTATTCCTGTTCTGCGTTTGCTTCAGCAATCTCTTATGCGTCATTGTCTCTCATCCATTCTTGACCAAAGGTTAGAATTAATTCATCCTCAGCTATGGCTTCACCAGGCAGAAATGAGGATGTTCTTAGGCAGGGGTAGGTTCCAACTTACCTTGCTGCCGGTTCGCTTCCTCCTGCACCGTGTGGCTGTGCCTCATGGGTGCATGCGCACTTTGCGCATCACGCATACGCAGTGCAAAAAAACCCCATTTTTTTTAAAAAAAGCTGAAAACAAAATGGTGACGCATATGCAGTGCCGGAAACTCAGCTTCTGTGCATGCGCAGAAGAATTTTTTTTTTTGAAAAAAAAAATTTAAAAAAAGATGGTGGTGCCCATGGACCGGCACCAACCAATCTAGTTTGCTGACATCATCGTGATGTCACCAGCGGGTCGCTACCGGTTCAGGCGAACCGTTCCGAACCGGGAGGAATCCACCTCTGTTCTTAGGTGAATGAGGCCCAATATGGCTTGAATATGGCCTGTGTATTTATTCTCCAGGATAAAGTATTTGTAGGTTATAAATGAAAATGTAAAACCGAAGAAAGAGGAAGAAAATTAGAGGAAATAGAGTGTGTGTTGCCGGAAAGGAATTTCTTTTTTCAAATTTAAGAAACGGGAAAAATCAGGGCTTTTAAAAAAGCTCTGGTCACTTTTTACAAAAAGAGTAGGAGGAAAGGAGTTGGCAGTTTCCCTTCTTCTTATAACTAGGAATAAATTTTAGATCTATACTAGATCTAGATCTATAATAGATACTATGTAAGATCTATAATAGATACTATGTAAGATCTTTAAATATCTTACATAGTTATAAGGTTCTTAGAGTGAAAGAGGCTGCCACAAAGAAGAGGGGGGTCAAGCTATTCTCCAAAGCACCTGAAGGCAGAACAAGAAGCGATGGATGGAAACTAAACAAGGAGAGAAGTAACCTAGAACTAAGGAGAAATTAGTAATCAGTGGATTGATTTGCCTCCAGAAGTTATGGGTGCTGCATCACTGGAGGTTTTCAAGAAGAGACTGGACAACCACTTGTTTGAAATGATATAGCGCAGTGATGGCTAACCTTTTTGCCGTCGTGTGCCAAAAGCGGGGGGAGTGTGGGGGGGTCATGAAACATACGTGCCCACACCCATAATTTAATGCAGCCCACGCATGTGCGCACAACCCCGCTTTTGGCATGTGATGGCACGGTGGGCCTGTTTTTCGCCCTCCCCAGGCTCCAGAGGCTTTCTAGGAGCCCGGGGAGGGCGAAAACGGCCTCCCCCATGCCCCCAGAGGCCCTCTGGAGGCCAGCAACACCCTCTCAGAGCCTCTGCGCGAGCCCTTGACTTACCTCAAAATGGGCCGCTGAAGACTCCTGGGAGGGGAGGGGGCGTGGCCAGCCAAAAATCAGCTGGCCAGTGCGCACATTCACTCTGGAGCTGATCTACGGCAATGGCTACCGTGCCGGCAGATATGGCTCCGCGTGCCACCTGTGGCATGCGTACCATAAGTTCGCCATCACGGATATAGCGTTTCCTGCTTGAGCAGGGGGTTGGACTAGAAGACCTCCAAGGTCCCTTCCAACTCTATTATTCTGTTAAACCTTAACAGACAAATTGATAGAAAGGATAATCAAGGAAAATTGAGATGTGGTAGAACAGGTCTTATGGGAGGAAAAGTAGCATGGATTTTGTAAGGAAAAATCTTGCCTTGCCAATCTCTTAGAGGTTGTTGAGATATCAGCAGGCCTGCAGATGGAGGTGATCCTGTTGGTCTTGCACGCTTGAATTCAAAAAGTCTTTGACCAAGGCTCCATTGGGAAATAAAACAAAGAGCTTAATTTGCAAGCAAATAGTGCATTTGGTCGCTCTCAGAAAGTGCAAGTAAGGGTGGTCATAATAAAGAGGGAGGTGTCTTTTTTGCATATGTCCCAAATTTCCTTGGTCGCATCCAAAGTAATCTCCAAATTTAGCTAATGTTTCTTTTTATTTTCCATCTCTAACTATTGCACTTTTTTGTGCTTTTATAAAGGCAAAAAAGCTTTTTTTTAGGAATAACAGATGGTCTTTATATTTTCAGAAATGGCTTCTTGGTTCTTCCCAAAATCTAAGTGTCTTGCTTGATGCTTGAACCCCATAACTACTGCCATTTGAAATGTCCTTCTTGAGACTGAATCTACTGTACAATCCAAAGATTTTGCCCATAATATCTGACCTAATTTTTATATTTTGCTTGTTTGCCAAGATTATTTAACTACTCGGCCCAAAGAGTAGTTTTGAAGAACTGAAAAACCATATTTACCTATCTTATGCACAATTTTGGTTATTTATTTCAAATTATTCCATAGGTGTCTTCTCAGAGGTGATCTGCATCTTTATGGAGCCACCTTCTTCCTGATATATAAGGTTGGCCCAAACTCTGCTGGCCTTTAGAAAGAAACCTGACTGTTTTCCTAGCCCTTTATGTCATAATGTTTTGGAGCCCCACTGTATGATGCTGCTACTCCTGTTTCAGTCACCATTTTATTATTGTATTATTTGCATTGGTTTATGGACTGTTCCATTTTTGGAGGAGGGGATAGGCTCTATTGCACTTTCAGTAAATAGCCTGTAAGCCACCATGGTTGAGTCAGGGAGTCCTTTAAATGTTTTAAATAATAAATAAATAATTTTGAATAATGCATTTCCAAATTGTGGGGTTGTTTTTTGGATACAAGGGGATTCCATCTTGGATACTCCTTGGTACATTCTGAGCTTGGTTCTTTGCTTGGATATATATAGCTAGTAGCTAGATACCCATGCTTCACTACGAAACTATGTGATCGGGCTTGATAAATTGACACTTAAAGCTTGAAAATTTATACAGAATGTGTAACTCCTTAGCATCAGAGTGTGTTAATATAAGGCAACTGACAGTTGGAACAGAGTTCTTTTCAGGTGGGGAGGGGGAGTAGAATGTCTAACTCCTTAGCATCAGAGCATGTTAATATAATACTGTATAAGAAATACTAATGATCTGATAGTCATTTTGAAAAATCCTTTCTTGGCGAGCACCTAGAAGCCAAGAGGAACATACGTGCCAAGTTTCAAATTTGTAGGCTTTACAGTTCTGGAGATTTCATGATGAGTGAGTGGTATTTGGCCTTTATATATATAGATTATCAGCATGGTGTTACCTATTCAGGTAATGAAGCACCTGCAAGCAAAGATTCAAGCTCAGAGTGCACCAAGGACTCCACAATTCAACCCTGAGCTGCAGAAATTTTCTTCTCTTGATTCAATTTTGTACGATATTTCAACTCCAGTGCAGAAAGCTGGGTTAGACTAAGATGTAGACCTGCTCTGTATTGATTTATTAAATGTATATGCCATCCATCTCACCATCCAAAGTGACTCTGGGTGGTGTATTAAAGGCGCTGTCACAGATCTGCTTAGGATTGACCATTTTCATACTGAACAGAAAGTCCTCAACTTACAATCATTCTTTTAGCAACTGTTTGAAGTTATAACATCACTGATGGCCAGTCTTCACACTTACAACCAACACAACATCCCCACAATTACATGATCAAAATTTAGGCACTTGGCAATCAGCATGTACTTACGATGATTGCAGCATGCCTGGAACATTTGATCACCATTTGCAACTTTCTCAGCCAGCTCCTGATAAGCAAAGTCAACGTGGAAGTCCGATTTGCTTAGTGACTTGGCAATTCATCTATTATGATTCACTTAATAACCATGGCAAAAAAGATCATAAAATTGGGCATGACTCACTTAACAACTGCCTTGCTTAGCAGTAGACATTCTGATCCCAATTATGGTCATAAGTCAAGGACTACTTGCAATGTAAATTGAGGGTAAGAGTCACCAGAGGCCTGTTCTTCCAACGGCAAATTATGTTCTCTATAATAAGCTCAGAGCCTGAAGTGGAACAATTGAGGAAAGTGTCAATAAATGTCTTATATATACATCAAATGGCAACAAATAGGAAACCCCCTCATTAACACCCCTTCATAAATTTCTCACATTCTGTTCTGGTTTTGGAGGGTTTTACTGCAGAGAAGGAATTGGAACAGAGTTGTGAGAATTTTCTATACTCTATTTTCCCCTCCAACATTTCACTGAATTGGAAAGAATGCAAAATGACAATAAGGTTGTTCGGGCAAAATAACTCCCATGGTGCAGAATTTTTTTTTTAAACTGAAAAGCTTAATCTATTACTGTAGCTCCACTTCTAGTAAGTGATGATCAAAATGGAACATTTTGGACAAGTGCACAAAATAAAATCAATCTAACATGTTCCCTGTTGCTATACCTGATTGCTACCAAGCTGTTTGGCGGCTGAATATATTTAACACCAAATAATTAACTGCTAATCACTTCATTTCATGGGTTTCCTAGTGTATGTGTATGTTTACATCCATACAGTGTTATGAAATATGGTGTCATATCTGAGATTATTGTTGAAATTATGTCGATTGTGACAATGTAAACAGCTTTGATAAAAGGTTTTTTTCTCCCCCATTGGTTTCAACACAATGAGCCCAAAACCGGGGGGGGGGGGGGGGAGGAAGCAAGATTCTGTCAAGTAAAAAATAAAAGGTTTTCTTGGAATGTTAAGTGGGTCTCTTAAACTGGAACATTTAGCCTGATGCAATAGGCAAAAGAGTGAATCAAGAAGAAAAGGGAACTGTAAACATGGAGCAGGTAATGAAAAAAAAAAGGACACAGCTCAGTGAAGCAAATCGCACATCCCTGAAATAAATTTCAGATCTATTTTCAGATCAAAATTTAATCCAATTTCTAACCATGTAGTAACACCAAATTTGTACTACACTTTGTTTTGAAATTCTATTGGTAAAGGCAATGTTCAGATATGAACTAGTTGCAACAACAAAGATGAGGAGAAGTGGCTAGGAGGAGGAGGGGGGGAGGAGGAAGAGATGAAGGAGGATCAGAATAGGAAGAGATGGAGAAGGAAGAAGAGGAAGAAGAAAAAAGAGGAAAAAGTTAAGGGAGGTGGAAAGTGGAAATGGGAAGAGAAGGAGGAGGAAAGTGAAGGAGGGAAGAAGGACAAAGGGAAGAAAAGAAGGAGAAGAAAAGAAAGTAGAAGAGGAAGAGGAAGAGGAAGAGGAAGACGGAGATGGTGGCAGAAGATTTGCCCGTTTGGGGGTCAAATTTCCACATTGTGCCACTGTGTTAAGAAAAATTCAGTCAAGCTAATTGGAAACTGGGAATTATAGCCATTATTTCACTTTCTTTCCATAGTGTCATTTTTTATTCCTGGCACCTGGAAGGACTCTTCTTTGGCTCTTTTGCTTGACTTAACTCCACATGTCCCAAAGAGTGTTCTTCCAGTCCTTCACCTCTTTGACATCACTTTCTCTCTCTCTCCCTCCAACCCCAAGATTTCCAACTGCCTTCTTCCTCTGTTGCTTAGGTAACCAGCTCCCTCCACTCCACTCCACCCCACTTCCCACATCTGTTTAGACAAGCCATTGGAAATCACTCCAGGGGGAAGACAATCCGTGATCCATCCTTGAAAGTGTTTGCAGCTAAATCAAAGGAAATCAATGGGCTGCTCAAGAACTTGATGCTATGTTGAGAAGAACATGGAAATCTCTCTTTTAATTATTAATCACAATATAAGAAACTTCAGCAAAGGGCAACAGACTTCGAGATGACTATAGAAAGGGCAATGAAAATGCAAGATCTAGATTTTATAAATAAAGCACTATAATACTGTAAATGGAATCTGATCAGTTAGTGCTTTTCTTTCATTACTTGTTTCTTAACAGATTCTTAACAGATTAACAGAGTTGGGACCTTGCAGGTCATCTAGTCCAACCCCCTGCCCAGTCTTGTTTTGTTCCTATATTTTTAACTTTATTGGGAAAGACTCACTGTTTTTTCCCCTTAGCTTTTGATTGCAAAACGTGTCTGCAAGAGCAGATAGAGTTTAGAGTTGATCGATAACCAGTAGTACCAAAGCCTACTGTGATATTTAGAGAACATTTACCTGATAGAAATGTCTCTTTGTCACATGTGGCATTCAAGGGAACTTTGAAAATGTCATTAAAACAGCCCAATGAAAAATAATGCAGCAGATCACATTGAAAAATATACTCTTTTCCACAAAGGACAATAAATACAACTGTTGCATAGCTACCAACTGCTTTTTCTCCCTACCAACACATCAGTCAAATGAATTTATACATAAAGTGCCCAAGTCATTAACGCAGGCTTGGCTGCCAGTTCAGAGATCATAAGTGAGGGGAAGTAAACATTTTTTTAGGTATTTCAATTATTGGGGGGAGGGGCAGGATGAGACTAGACTGAGGTTGCCATGCCTAAAGATGAAGCAGGCACATAAGCACGGTGGGAAAAGCCAAGAATCCTAAGTCCAGTTGCTTTTTTAGAAAAAGCACCTTTGGGACAACCGTAACATGGATAATTGAGAATCTCTATAGGTAAGTCAAAGGAAACAAAGGAAAATGTCACCTGAACCAGACAAACGAAGTTGGGCTTGAGCCCATGGGAAGCCCCTCCTCAAATCCCATCAATAACAAGGAGAAAGTAGATGCCAGTCTTGAGAACCAACAGAATAGGGTCTTTGGGGGATAAAAGGGGTCCTGAAGCCCACCCACTCTTGTAGTCATCTTTGGATCCAAACTTGGCAGCTTCTTTCCCTCTGGATGGTGCCTAGCAGCTGAGTTGAGAAGGACATGGCTAAGTATGGATGCATGTTATGTTACCAATCTCAATCTCAATCAGAATAGAGCTAGAAGGGATCTTAGAGGTCTTCTAGTCCAACCTCCTGCTCAAGCAGGAGACCTTATATAATTTCAGACAAGTGGTTTGCCGAATGCCTTACTGAAATGTAGGTATACTATGTCAACAGCATTTCCCTGGTCTACTAATTTAGTCAGTTTGTCAAAGAATGAAATAAGATCGGTTTGGCACGGTCTGTTTTTAACAAACCCATGCTGGCTTCTAGTTATAACTTTTTGTTTCTAGATGTTCACAAAGTTGATTATCTTTTCTAATATCTTCCAGTGTATTGATGTTAGGCTGATAGGTCTGTACAGTAGTTTCCTGAGTCTGTTTCCCCCCCCCCTTTTTTGAAGAGAGAGTGTATATATATAAAGAGCAAATGTACATTGTAAGCTTTGCTGTTATTTTCAATTCACTGGTTCTACGTTATTCTAAAGAACTGGTTGTGCTTCAGTGGTCGGCTGATAGTGGTTTGAATGTGGCTGTTTACCAGGGCTGTGAGTGGGTGAGTGAGCAACCTTAAACTGAAGCTCACAGAAAGTGGAACAGATACATAAAATAATAATCATCCTCTTTTGATTTCAGTTTCCAAAATATTTACCTTGCTATAATATCTATTCAGCCACATCCTCCTACCAGATCATGAAGGAGAAGACACCGTAATACTCTAAAGTTTAAACCGGTGTTTAGAATGGATGGTGCCTAAAAACAAAACCAGGAGCAAATGAATCTGTTTGGACTATAAATAAATACAATATGTTCACCCTGGCCTGACATTAGCTTGGTTGTCATATTTGCTTCCAGTAGAAGTAGCTCATATTTCATTGATGAAGCTATTGCAAGACAAACAAATCTTGTTTTCCACAGGTCCTATGTGTTCAGGATGAGTCATCCATGCAAAGCAGGCAATTAATAGGAGATTTTTATTATTTTTATTATTATTATTATTAAAAATCCTAATCAAGGAGGAGTTCAAAGAGCAGCAGAATAGTGGGACTGTCAATTAGCTCTAGCCAAATCCCGTAGGAGGGATTATGAACTAATTAAATAAAGAGATGGATTGAGTACCCAAATATAGCTTTGTGTGTACAGTAAATTGTTGAGACTACCCTTGTCTGATCTGAGAAAAATGACAGGAGAAAATCTGACATATCATCAGCGGGGAAATGCATCTGACTGTCCTGTGAGAAATGTTTCATAAGCCTGGTATCAAACCTGTTTCAGCTTGGAGGTTATAAAAGTATATTCATTAAAACCAATAATGCTAGTGTCAAAATGAAGGACAGATAAGGCACCCCAAATTACAGTGTAGCTGAGCTATGACTCAGCCTTTGAGGCTTCATCTCTTCAGCCATCAAATATATCCAAATTAAGGGAAAAGAAAAGGAGGCTAGCAATAAAGGAGAATATTTGTAGCTCGGGGTTGAAATGAGGGGATCCTCGGTTTTGGGTTCTTTTGCTGTCAGTGATAGAAGATAACAAGCTAGAGATAGAGATCTGTTTTTTTAAGAACCAGATTTATAGGGACAATAACATTGAAAGCTGAATGACACCAGTGGGTGGAATCAAAGCTCAGAATGGAAGGTGACAGGAGAAGGACCAGATTCCCTTACGTGCAATGCTAGTCTTATGATCTGAAGATAGAGACCATACACACAACACACTCAGTGATGTCCTACTAAAAATGGCTGGTCTTACTATTCAAATTCAAAATTTATTACAACCCTTTTATTCAACAAAATATTGAATAAAAGAAGTACAGCACCCTTCCATCTACATGTATAACAGAATAACAGAGTTGGAAGGGACCTTGGAGGTCTTCTAGTCCAACCCCCTGCTTAGGCAGGAAACCCTACACCACTTCAGACAAATGGTTAGTCAACATCTTTTTAAAAACTTCCAGTGTCAGAGCATTCACAACTTCTGGAGGCAAGTCGTTCCACTGATTAATTGTTCTGACTGTCAGCAAATTTCTCTTTAGTTCTAGGTTGCTTCTCTCCTTGATTAGTTTCCACCCATTGCTTCTTGTTCTATCTTCAGGTGCTTTGGAGAATAGTTTGACTCCCTCTTCTTTGCTGCAACCCCCCTGTATATGTGTATAAGAACAAAACAATGTGTATAATAGGAGTCTACAAATAATTAAGAACACAGATATTAAAAAAAAATCCAAATAAAATACTATGGTAAGACTAGAAATTATATGAAGAGGACACAAATTTCTATTGATAAGCAAGATGGTTGTTAAGTGAGTCATGGCCAATTTTACAATCTTTTTGCCATGGTTGTTAAGTTTAAGTTTACTTTATTGACATTGCACCTCGTACAATGAAATTAAATGCCGTCTTCAGTTTACATCATACATAAGAAAACTATAAAAAAAGAAAACAAAAACACAGTTAAATGAATCAGAATATCATTAAGTGAAGCCATATCCCATTCTTTAAAATGGGATGTGGTCTATGGCAGGGGTGTCATCACGTACTCGTCACATGACATATCACAACTTTTTCCCACTTCACTAAATCGGGGGTGGGCGTGGCCAGTGTGTGACGCATCCAGCCTGCAGGCCATGAGTTTGACACCCCTGGTCTATGGGGTCCTTGGTGCTCTCTGAACCTGGCTGAACCTTTCTTGCAGATGTTTCATTACTTGACTAGGTAACATCATCAGTGCTAGAAGGACGTGGGGCTTCTGATGATGTTAGCACCATCAGCACTGATAATGTTACCTAGTTGGGTAATAAAATGTCTACAAGACAACAACCAAGTTTAGAAAGCACCCAGGACCCGACAGTTCAACCCTGAGCCACAAATATCTTCTTTTGAAATAAGAGTTTGTCCAGAGTCCTTAGAGTGCAATAGCATATGGCAGTGATGGTGAACCTTTTTTTCCTCGGGTGCCGAAATAGTGCACACGCGCGCTATCGCACACGTGCGTGTGCCCACACCCATATTCAATGCTCCCACACACACCCCTGCTCCCCCATTTCCTGACTTCCAGTGGATCCGGTAGGCCCATTTTTTGCTCTCCCCAGGCTCCAGAGGCTTTCTTGGAGCTTGGGAAGGGCAAAAACGCCCTCCCCTGCCAACCTGGAGGCCCTCTGGAGGCCAAAAACGCCCTCCCAGAGCCTCCGTGCAAGCCAAAAATCAGCTGGCGGGAGCCCACATGCATGCTGGACCTGAGCTAGGGCAACAGCTCACATGCCAGCAGATATGGCTCTGCGTGCCACCTGTGGCACCCGTGTCATAGGTTTGCCATCACGGGCATATGGCCTACAGTGGATGTTATTTTCAACATATTCTTGGAAGAGGCACTTGATTTTCTTGGATCTCCTGTGTTAAAATGAAAACACCTTGGAAATTATGGGTCTGCTAATCTTCCTGTAAGCCTGGAGTATGCTTCCCCTTGCCAGCCTGTGGAATTAGATCTAGACACGTCCCTCAGCAAAAGAGGCATCTGGGATGTCACCATTTTCCTTGATTAAAAGGTCTGCTATAGTTCTCTTGCTATTTCTTTGTAACTTCCTTGGAGATTTGTAAGTCTCCTTCCTGCAGTTATTTTGCAAGTCTGAAAATCTGGCTTTGGTCCTAGTTTTGAGGCTAAAGTTGCTATTACGCTTTTCTTGGTTTTTGCTTTGACATGTTGAGCTCTTCATTCATTTCCTTTCTTTTCTTTTATTGTTTCTTACCTTTAGAGCAGTGTTTCCCAAAGTGTGGTACACGTACCCCCAGGGGTATGGGAAGAGTTTGGTGGGGGTACGCGTTGCACCGGAGTTTGGTGGGGATCACGTGGGAATATCCACTGCACCGTGCTTAGCTGCACCCACAGAACAAGGAAAAAAATAGGCGCATATTGCAGTTTTTACATGGGAACTGGGGCCATCGTACATCGTATCGCAACTCATTATGGCGGGAACTTCTGCGCATCCTTCGCGCAGCTCGGGTTCGGCCATTTTTAAACTGCGGGAACATTAACAGTTGACGTTGAGCCGCGGAGCTGTCTAAACGCTGGAGAATTGCAGTGCTTTCTAATGGTTAGACAGTCTTGTGAGGCGTGACACGGCGTGAATATACTGCACTTCGTTACAGAGACAACTTACTTCTTTAATAGTTAGTTCCGGGCACCTGTTATCGTGCTTTAGTAAGTTCCACTGATTTTAATTATTTTTATAAAATACATTATTTTGATTTTTATTAAAGCATATGTTTTTTATGAGGGGTACTCAGCGTTACGAAAATTATAGAAGGGGTACACATATGTCAAAAGTTTGGGAAACACTGCTTTAGAGACATAAACTGGGAGTCAGATCCTCTTTTAAATTCCAACAAATAAACAAATGAAGGTTGCATGGAAAAGTGTGTGACACTGTTAAATTTTGAGCAACAACAGAGAGGGACAACGTGCTAAGAGGTCAGTAATGTATTCCCCCCCCAACCCTACCACCTAATGGGACTAAGAGCCTTTCCAGACAGATCTATTGTCTTGGCTGACATGTCCTGCACTTATTCAAACCCACTGTGCTGCAATCAAGATAGAATTGTTCCATAATGCCTGTGCTTCTGTGACTCTTCCTATTCCATTGGTCAACCTGATTAGCAAAGACTCTCGTATTCTCTCATGCCGGAGAAAATGCGTGAAAACACAGTGTTTTAACTGGGCAAAATCAGAGGCTGCCGTTCCTTAGGAGAGACTCAAAGAGTTGACAACAAGTGGGTTCTTGTCATATTAAGTTTTGGGTTGATATACTAACTTTCTCTTGCCAGGAAGAAGAACTTATCCACAGGGATTATGATCAAATGAGTGGCAAATTAATAAGGAGGAATCTTGCCATAACTTTGACTAGTAGCTGGATACCCAGTTACTAATTTTACAGAATTTTGCAGAAAGTAAGGTAAGAAGAATCAAAAATACACATACAAACTGGGTGAAACCACACTCAATAGCAGCGTTTGCAAGAGGGATCTTGGAGTCCTGGTAGACAGCCAACTAAATATGAGCCAGCAGTGTGCAGCAGCAGCCAAAAAGGCCAACGCAGTCCTGAGCTGCATAAATAGAGGGATACAATCAAGGACCAGAGAGGTACTTGTACCACTCTATAAAGCCTTGGTCAGACCACACCTGGAGTACTGCATCCAGTTTTGGTCACCAGACTACAAAAAAGACATTGAAACCCTAGAGAAAGTGCAGAAGAGAGCAACCAGGATGATAAAGGGTCTGGAAAATAAAACATACGAAGAGCGGTTGCAGGAACTGAGCTTGGCCAGTCTAGCGAAGAGAAGGACCAGGGGCAACATGATAGCAGTGTTCCAATACTTGAGGGGATGCAACAGAGAGGAAGGAGTCAGGCTGTTCTCTATGGCACCAGAAAGCCAAACAAGGAATAATGGATGGAAGCTGACCAAGGAGAGATTCAACCTGGAAGTGAGGAGAAACTTTCTGATGGTGAGAGCAATCAACCAGTGGAACAGCTTGCCAGCGGAGGTTGTGAGAGCCCCAACACTTGCGACCTTCAAGGGGAGACTGGACTGCCATCTATCTCAAATGGTGTAGGAACTCCTGCTTGAGCAGGGGGTTGGACTAGATGACCTACAAGGTCCCTTCCAACTCTAATAACAAATCTAAAAACCCGTGCTTCACTATGAAACTATGTGATCGGGCTTGATAAATTGACAGTTAAAGCTTGAACATTAATGAGTAGTTACGATTGGCCTCTCCTCTTCCCTTCTCTCCCTGAGGCTTGCCCCACAGAACCCTCTCCTCTCCCCTTCTCTCCCTTTCAGGTGCGGAGGGGAAGTAGAACGTCTAACTCTTAGCATGGAGTAGAATGTCTAAACTCCCAGCCCACAGGCCGGATGAGTCACACACTGGCCACGCCCACTGGCAGTTGGAACAAAGTTCTTTTCAGGTGGGGAGGGGGAGTAGAACATCTAATTCCTTAGCATCAGAGCGTGTTAATAATAATATAAGAAATAACTAATGATCTGATGGTCATTTTGAAAAATCCTTTCTTAGCGAGCACCTAGAAGCCAAGAGGAACATACATGCCAAATTTCAAGTTTGTAGGCTTTACAGTTCTGGAGATTTCATGATGATGCGTGAGTGGCATTTGGCTTTTACAGTATATATATACTGTATATATAAATTTGAACTCATCCAGCTATGATGTATCATTAGCTCAGGAAGGACAGCTAGTTGGCATTTAAATGAATTTCACTAGTGGCTGGGAGTTGAAGTTCAGACATCTTAAAGTAGTTAAGTTCAGACATCTTAAAGAGAAGAGCAACAAAGATGATTAGGAGACTGGAAGCTAAAACATATGAAGAACGGTTGCAGGAACTGGGTATGTCTAGTTTAATGAAAAGAAGGACCAGGGGAGACATGATAGCAGTGTTCCAGTATCTCAGAGGCTGCCACAAAGAAGAGGGAGTCAAACTATTCTCCAAAGCACCTGAAGGTAGAACAAGAAGCAATGGGTGGAAACTAAACAAGGAGAAAAGTAACTATGAACTAAGGAGAAATTTCCTGACAGTGAGAACAATTAATCCGTGGAACAGCTTGCCTCCAGAAGTTGTGAATGCTCCAACACTGGAAGATTTTAAGAAGATGTTGGATAACCATTTGCCTGAAATGGTGTAGGGTTTCCTGCCTAATCAGTGGGTTGGACTAGAAGACCTTCAAAGTCCCTTCCAACTCTGTTATTCTATTCTATTTTATTCTAGTTAAAGTGGGAAACACTGGGAGGAGAGTCTTCTTTCACATAAGCCATGTTTAATCTCACATTTACACAGCTAGAAATGTAGCCGGTTGATTATCTAGATTAGAAGTTGTGGAAAATACATCAGGACAGAAAAGAGGTGTTCTGTTAATTCTATTTGTGAATACAGACAGTTCCCAACTTACAACCAAAATTGAGCCCAACATTTCCTTTGCTGAGCAAGGCAGTTGTTAAATGAGTTTTGCCTCATTTTACAATCTTTTTGCCACAGCTGTTAATTGTAATTAGCATGTAGATGTTAAGTGGATCGTGCGGTCATTAAGCGAATCTGGATTCCCCCATTCACTTTGCTAATCGGAAGCTGGCTGCGAAGATTATAAATGATGATCACATGACCTGAGATAGTGCAATTGTCGTAACAACATACCAGTTGCCTTGCCTGAATTTTAATCACATGACCATGGGGATGCTGCAATGGTCATAAGTGTGAAAAATGGTCATAGATCACTGTTTTCAGTACTATTTTAACTTCAAATGGTCACTGAACAAATAGTTATAAGTCAAGGACTACCTGTACTATATCACTGTTGCTGTGACCCTCTGCATTTAAGGCTTGGGGGTACTTTTTGTCCTTTGACATCCGTAAGGACTAAAATATCACAATTTGCTCCAGAAATGCCATTGATTTCTATGCGACTTCAAGATATTAAGAGCCGGGAGGCTTATGAGCTCATCTCACAAGATACCTGCATCACAGGTAGCTAATCATGTTCTATTATCTAGGCCAGGATAAGGAGGAAGGACAGAATTAAATCCGAAAGCCGTATTTTCAAAAGAAAAAAACTTACCGAGAGCTCTTGAATATGGCAAGCTCTGAATATGAATCAGGAAGAAGAGAACTGAATGAGGTTAGTAAGTACCTTGTGATGTTTAACTCTTATCAACTTACTGCCAAGAGGCAATCAAGCGCTGGACCACATCTATACAAAATGTTCAAAGATGATTAAAAGGAGAAAAACCATCTTATAACCTTCCTTGAACTCAGCCGCTTCTTTCTCTTTACAATTTGAGAAAAGATGCTGTGGAGAAATTGAAGGGAAATCTATTTTATGCAACAAAAGAACAAAACAAAAAAAAAGAATTCCTTTTCTGTTTGTCCTTTAACTATTAGACCTTGAGATATGACTATCCAATATAGGTAAGTTTAATATATATATTGCTTCGTGCCTTTCTAGTCTTTTATGTTGAAATGTCCTTCTTTTCTCTAAATGATTAAATATTTCTCAAGAGCAGGGACCACCTGAGCTTAGTTCCTTTTCAAATTACGTTCCTTGGAGACTTCTCCTGACTACGGAGAAATAGAATAACTTTGGAGCTTTTTATAAATGATGAGCTCTGTTTATTAACTGTAAAGTTCTAAACTTCTGATTTTTTTTTAATAGTTCTGATAGGAACAGTGATAATTGAATATAAGATATAAAACATTAAAATGAATTCATGGGCATAATTTGAAAATATGACAATGACACTTTACAGGTTGTTCTTGACTTATGACTGGTCACTTAGCAACCGATGAAAGTTACAAAAGATGCCCTCTCCCCAAAAGTTATATTGATAAGTGTCAGTAGCTGCCCTATCTCCTGTGGTCATGTGATCACATTTTGGGTGCTCAGTAACCGGCTTGTGTTTATGGATATTTGTAGTGATATTTACTTCTGGTAACTGGCAAAAAAAAAACCAACAACAACCACCCATTGCAGACAATTAATTTGCTTAATGACCATAGTGTTTGTAAACAACAACATGGAGTTTGCTTTATGACCACTGCATTCAGTTAACAACTGCTACAAAAAATGTTGTCAAATCGTGTGTGGATTCCCCAACTTATGACTGTCATAACATACGATGGAAATTTAAGGTTCCATTGTGGTTGTAAATCAAAGACTACTTGTACTGATTACAAATGATTGATTAGTTCTATACGCCATCATATGAATGACTTGGACTGATTGATTCTATCCTTATATTCCTGGGTTCCAGAATCATGCTCAGTGGTTTATTTCATTGGAACATAAAACATATCAAACCAACATAAAATTAGAATAACTAATCCAATTCAGAATGTTATGGTACATAGAATAATAATGGTGACGGCTTCAGTGTCTGGACACAGCCCTGTAGAGCTTTACTGATTATTATGCCCTTTTGAAAATTGCTCATAATGGAAGTCAGAGGATTAAAACAGACAGTTTGCTATAAACCTATTTAATTTCTCCACTTACTTCTCATCTGAACTAATCCTGTACTTTGATAGAGCTGTTACTTCCTTGCTGTCTGAAAATCCCACTATGCACAACTAACTTTTCAGCAGATTCAGAAAGACAGTCAAATTCACGGCTTTCAACATGAGGCTCTCCATTCACATGATTGAAGCCCGAAGTTATTGCTTCATACACTGAATGGATAACTTTTCCATTAGGATGGATCTCTTGCTGATAAAAGATGTTGAGCTGTGGGATAGCCAGCCTATAAGAGCTGTTGAAACTCTTTTGCTGACAGTTTTTAAACCAGGGTTTAGTGGATATCTGCATTGAGGGAAGACTTGGACTAGATAAGTGTTTCTCAAACTTGGCAACTTGAAGATAGCAATAGCACTTAGACTTATATACCGCTTCATAGTGCTTTACAGCCCTCTCTAAGCGGTTTACAGAGTTCAGCATATTGCCCCCAACAATCTGGGTCCTCATTTTACCCACCTCGGAAGGATGGAAGGCTGAGTCAACCTGGAGCCTGGTGAGATTTGAACAACTGAACTGCTGAACTAGCAGTAGCCTGCAGTGCTGCATTTAACCACTGCGCCACCTCGGCTCTTCTGTATGGACTTCATCTCCCAGAACTCCCCAGCCAGTTTCATTGCCTTAATTGCTGGCCTAGGCCCTAGGGAATTCTGGGAGATGAAGTCTTCAAATTGCCAAGTTTGAGAATCACTGGACTAGTTGAGCCACAGGTAGTCCTCAACTTGCAACCATAATTGAGCCCCAAAATTTTGTTGCTAAGTGAGACAGCTGTTAAGTGAATTTTGCCTCATTTTTCAACCTTTCTTGCCACAGTTGTTAAGTGAATCATAGTTGTTAAGCTAGAAATACAGTTGTTAAGTGAATCAGGCTTTGACTTTGCTTGCTAGGTCACAAAAGGAGATCACATGACACCCTGGGACAATGCAATGGTAATAAATATGAGTCAGTTGCCAAGCATCGGAATTCTGATCATGTGACCATGGGGGATATCGCAACGTTTGGGTGAAAAACTGCCATAAGTCATTTTTTTCTTCTTCCACTGTAACTTCAAGCAGTCGATAAACAAAATGTAGTATTTCAAGGGCTACCTGTATAAAGTTCTTTACAACTTCTGCATGCTACAATGTTCTTATTTTATATCAGTCACTTTCGAAAGTGGGTATCTACACCACATGATAGATGACAGGGAGGAGGGCCCTTGACTGGCATTTCTCACACATTGTGGGAAGAGGAGGAGGTGATGTTGATTTGCGGTAAGCAATTTGAGTGCTTCTTATAGAAGGAGAGTATTGAAATAGATTAACAAGAATAATCTGTTCTTGAATTTGCACTGTTCATGTTGGCAGGTGGCCTCTCCATGTGGAGAGCTGCCAGACTAGGGTTTGTGCAGTCTTTATGGCCATGAAATATTCCCAAGCTTTGGACTGATCCTACTCATTTAGGATGGCTATTAGCCCTTCTAGAACTTGCAGTTTTGCTGCAATCGGTCTAGAGCAGTGATGGCGAACCTTTTTAGGTTCGCGTGCCAAAAAGGGGGGGGTGCGCGCGCTAGCGCGCGCCCGCATACCCACACCCATTTCCTCCCCCCCACGCATGCGCACAACACCCCCCCATGCTGCCCCCTGCGCATGCGTGCACACACACACACACACACGCAAAGGCCTTACCGGAGCCTGGGACGGTAAAAAACGACAAAACGGGCAAACCGGAAGTTCGGAAAAATGCACTTCCGGTTTGTCCGTTTCATCATTTTTTGCATTCTGGGGCTTCAGGGAGCTTCCCTGAACCCTCCGGAGTACAAAAAACAGCTCACCGGCAAACCGGAAGTGCGTTTTTCCGCACTTCCGGTTTGTCCGTTTTGTAGTTTTTTGCATTCCGGGGCTTCAGGGAGCTTCCCTGAACCCTCCAGAGTGCAAAAAACAGCTTACCGGCAAACCGGAAGTGCGTTTTTCTGCACTTCCGGTTTGCCGGTGGGCAACGCTCGCGTGCCCTCCACTATGGCTCCGCGTGCCACCTGTGGCATGCGTGCCATAGGTTCGCCACCACGGGTCTAGGGCCTTACTATCGGAAAGGCCACAAAATTTACCATGGATGTCTGTTTTCCTCTCTACACCCTCTTGCCGTTCCTCTTCTGGTGAAGATACCGTAAAAAGTTGGCTGTGATGCTGGTATATCCATAGTACACTCCAGAAGAAAGATGACACTTCTGGTTTTGAGGAAGAAGAGGAGCAAAAGGATGAAGATCAAGAGAAAGATTATGCTTGCGAAGGAAGAACAAGATTTAACAAGAACAAGTAGGGGAGAACTGGAAAGAAACAGAGAGATTGAACACAAGAATTTGAGTCTGATGTGGCTCTCAAGAGAGCTTCATACCCTGGGGTCACTTAATTCAAGCAGTGCTGTTGTTGGTCCTACAAGTAGACCAGACTGAGAAAACAACATCATTTATAAGACTATTACTATTAGTCTTCTCATCGTTTCTATTACCCATCTCCTCCCACTTATTACTGTATGACTGTAACTTGTTGCTTGAATCCTTATAATTTATATCAATATTGATTGTTTCCTGATTGCTTATTTGTACCCTATGACAATCATTAAGTGTTGTACCTCATGATTCTTGACAAATGTATCTTTTCTTTTATGTACACTGAGAGCATATGCACCGAAGACAAATTCCTTGTGTGTCCAATCACACTTGGCCAATAAAGAATTCTATTCTATTCTATTCTATTCTATTCTATTCTATTCTATTCTATTCTATTCTATTCTATTCTATTCTATTCTATTCTATTCTCAGTAGTAGAAATATTTAGCTCATTTACACAGCTTGATTTATGTTACGTTAATTAGTCTATTTTCATTCCAATAGGATGATAATACTAACTCTTCTCCAAAGATAATAGGGAGGCATTGGAGATAAACTCACAGAATCTTGCAAGTGCGCTTTCCACCTCCTTTTATCTCGTGGTTGAAATAAGGAGGAACTTATCTGACATGTTTTCTCATATTACTTTTTTGATCTGGGCTCCAGCCTCTCTTATCTAACCATTGCCTTGATAGTGGTCCCTTTTTCTGTCCTTCAGCCATTCTCTGCCCTCTACATCTGTCTGGAATAGAAAAAGATATAATTTGGTCTAGTGATTAAAGTACCAGTTTAGAAACCAGGAGATGGTGACTTCTAGTCCTACCTTAGGCATAAAAGCTGTCTGGGTGAACTTGGACCAATCACTAGGTGACAGTGAGTTCTAGTCCTTCTTTGGAATGAAAGCCAGCTGAGTGACTTTGGGCCAGTCATTCTCTCTCAGCCCAACCCACCTCACAGTTGTTGTTGTGGGGAAAATAGGAGGAGGAAGGAACATTACGTATATTTGGTGCTGCCTTGAGTTATTTATAAAAATAATAAAGGCTGGATATAAACAAACAAACAAAAATAAAAAGCTTTGAGTGGTAACTGTCTTATGTTAATTGGCCTCTCAAGAGTAAAGCCTTTTGATGGAGCCTTGTAGGAGAAGAAGACAGAGCCTGGGGGCAGAGTTAAGAGAGTAATCAGTCTGGAGTCATTACATTGTCACAAACAATCCAAGTCAGCCTCTCTCTTGAATTCTGTTAACTCTTTATATACCATAGCACTAATTTAATATTGTTGATTAGATTCTTGCAAAAGGGTTGAGAAATAAATCTTCTGAACTGGAAGTTAATATGCAGTCCTGATTCCTTGTGCCAGACCAGCCCTGGCTTTTTCTGACTCTGCTTTTAGTTTGACACACCCAGTATCTGGAAAGAACCTACAGCTGTCCTGTAGCTTCCTCCAATGCACACAAATGCTTGAACAGAAATAACATTAGCATCCTAGCAAACTACGGTGAGACTACACCAGTGGTTCCCAAACTTTTTCAGTCCACCGCCCCCTTGGTGCTACAAACTCATCCTCACTGCCCCTACCCCCACCCCTTCAAGTGGGCATGGCTTGGTGGTCAGGTGACCGGGTGGGCGTGGCCAACTTGTAAAATGTGGTGAAACTCACTTAACAACGCTCTTGCTTAGCAACCAAAATTTTGGGCTCAATTGTGGTCATAAGTCTTTCTTTCTTTCTTTCTTTCTTTTTCTTTCTTTCTTTCTTCTTTCTTTCTTCCCTCCCTTCTTTTTTTCAATCTGTCTTCCTTCCTTCCTTCCTTCCTACCATCTTTTTTCTTTTCTTTCTTTCTGTCTTCCTTCCTACCATCTTTCTTTCTGTCTTCCTTCCTTCCTACCATCTTCCTTTCTTTCTTTCTTCCTTTCTTCCTACCATCTTTCTTTCTTTCCTTTCTTTGTCTGTCTTCCTTCCTTGCTTCCTACCATCTTTCTGTCTTTCTGTCTTTCTTTCCTTTCTTTCTTTCTGTGTGTCTTCCTTCGTACCATCTTTCTTTCTTTCTGTCTGTCTGTCTGTCTTCCTTCATTCCTACTATCTTTCTTTCTTTCATTCCTTTCTTTCTGTCTGTCTTTCTTGCTTCCTACCATCTTTCTTTCTTTCTTTCTTTCTGTCTGTCTGTCTGTCTGTCTGTCTTCCTTCCTTCCTTCCTTCCTTCCTTCCTTCCTACCTACCTACCTACCATCTTTCTTTCTTTCTTTCTTTCTTTCTTTCTTTCTTTCTTTTTTCTTTCTTTCTTTCTTTCTTTCTTTCTCTCTCTCTCTTTCCTTCCTTCCTTCCTTTCTTTCTTTGTCTTCTTTCCTACCATCTTTCATTCTGTCTGTCTTTCTTTCTTTCCTTTCTTTCTGTCTGTCTTCCTTCCTGCCTACCATCTTCCTTTCTTTCTTCCTTTCTTCCTACCATCTTTCTTTCTTTCCTTTCTTTGTCTGTCTTCCTTCCTTGCTTCCTACCATCTTTCTGTCTTTCTTTCCTTTCTTTCTTTCTGTGTGTCTTCCTTCGTACCATCTTTCTTTCTTTCTGTCTGTCTGTCTGTCTTCCTTCATTCCTACTATCTTTCTTTCTTTCTTTCATTCCTTTCTTTCTGTCTGTCTTTCTTGCTTCCTACCATCTTTCTTTCTTTCTTTCTTTCTTTCTTTCTTTCTTTCTTTCTTTCTTTCTTTCTTTCTTTCTTTCTTTCTTTCTGTCTGTCTGTCTTCCTTCCTTCTTTCCTTCCTTCCTTCCTACCTACCTACCTACCTACCTACCTACCTACCTACCATCTTTCTTTCTTTCTTTCTTTCTTTCTTTCTTTCTTTCTTTCTTTCTTTCTTTCTTTCTTTCTTTCTTTCTTTCTTTTTTCTTTCTTTCTTTCTTTCTTTCTCTCTCTCTCTTTCCTTCCTTCCTTTCTTTCTTTGTCTTCTTTCCTACCATCTTTCATTCTGTCTGTCTTTCTTTCTTTCCTTTCTTTCTGTCTGTCTTCCTTCCTTCCTACCAGATTTCTTTCTTTCTGTCTGTCTGTCTTCCTTCCTTCCTTCCTAACATCTATCTTTCTTTCACGGTGGGAGAAGGAAGAAAGTGCTCCGGCCGGCGCTCAGCTTACCTTCCTGGCGAGGCTTGGAGACCACCCGGCATGCCCATCCACCAGCTCTGCACTTTCTGCCTGCCCGGCCAAGGCCCCTGCCAGCCCGGAGACCGGTGGACATTGAGGCTGGCGGAGCTCCATAGGTGCGTGCCCTGATGCTTCCTGGCCTGCAAAGGTTCCGGAGCCGAAGGCGAGAGGGGCGATGGTGCGATGGTGGCGGCAACTGTGCTCCGGCAGTGTCGCATCCCCTGTCATGTGTCTGGGAGTGTGGTCTCCCGGTTGGTGTGGTCTCCCGGTTGGTGGGGGCCTTGGCGAGGCAGACAGTAAGTGGAGAGCCGGCGGATGGGTGTTCCAGGCGGTCTCCAAGCCTCGCCAGGAAGGTAAGCCAAGCGCCGGCCGGGCCCGCACACTCCCGCTGGCCCCTCACTCCGGCCGTCTCCTGGGAAGTTCGTGGGAAGTGGCGGCGGGCAGAGCTGGGCAGGGCGGAGCCGCCAGTGCAGCAGCACCCGGTGAGGAAGGCTGGGCGGGGAGGTGCAGCCAATTGTCTCGTTGTCGCGTGGGGTGGATGGGCTGGAAGAAGCGCAGTTGAGTGGGGCCGGGGCAGCCTATTGTGCCTTCTCTTTACCTGCTTTCCATCCCGGAGGGCTGCACATCCCCCCGCCAATCCTCCTGCCCCATTTCTGCAAAGGCAGAGCCCTGCAGGGCGATCTAAAGAGGGGAGGGGAATGCTGTAGAAAAGGCCGCAGCATCTTTGGTATGGATAAGAGACTGGATCAATTTAAATAATAACCGTATTCTAACTTTGGAAGGCCACGATTTGCTTATGGGGTGGCACTCATGCCTATGGAATAAAGGGAATATATCAAAATTTTTCCGGAGACATGCAATTAGAGACGTGCTCATTACAACCTGGCAAGAAATAAAAAGAAAACACTATATTAAAATTCCAAATTGGCTTTCGATAACAGAGGCAATTATATATCCAAATAACTGATAAGAGTAAAAAGGTAAAATATAAAGACATATTGGATGGAACTGGTAAATTAAAAGACAGAGATGAACTACAAAGACTAAATATAAACATAGACTGGTGGCCTTACTCGCAGATAAAATCTAGATACAAGACAGATATAGAAGAATACGGAATTGAATTGGAATCCAAACCATTAGATAAAATATTGATTGGCCCAGAAAACAAAATTATTACAAAATTATATAACTATTTATTGCAGCAGGAAAGATTTGAAGATATTGTAAAAGGTCCTATGATAGCATGGGCCCAGAACATAGGACATAACATCCACTTGGCAGATTGGGAACAGATATGGAATAGAAATATTAAAATATCTAGGTCAGTAGCATACAAAGAAAACTTTTACAAAATGAGTTATAGATGGCACTTAGCCCCAATTAGACTTGCAAAAATTTATCCAAATTTGAATCCTATATGCTGGAAATGCAAAAAAACACAGGGTACCTTCTTTCACATGTGGTGGCTGTGCTCAGAAACAAAAAAATTTTGGAACACAATTCATAAATGGCTATCAGAAATATTCAATGAGATATTAGAATTCACTCCAGAACTATTTCTCCTCGGCATATTTAAAAAAGATTACCACAAAGATATTAAGTATTTAGTCCTCCACATCACAACAGCAGCTAGGATAACCTTCGCACAATTTTGGAAGAATACAGAAATACCTCCAGAAAATATAATAGTTAAAAAAATCTATGAGTGTGCAGAAATGGAAAGATTAACAATGTACTTAAGGGGCCAAAGTGATTCGGATTACTACAATATCTGGGAAAAATGGTACAAATGGATTAAATTAAGAAGGGAAGAAAAGAAACAGTGAAATTATAGATTGTAAAATGTAAATATGTAAATTAAACTATATGTGTAATTAAGATAAGCGATATAGAATCTATGTAATAAGGAATATGTGAAAATGAAAATACTGTGTATGATTGTAGAAATGCTTTAGGAAATATGGAAATTGTTATTTTTAAAGAAAAATGTTGAAAATCAATAAAATTTAATTAAAAAAAAAAGAAAAGGCTGCCTTCCACCCGTGCCTCCCGTGCCAACTCTGTGGGACTTGGGGTTCTGAAGCAGCCCACTGACTTCCAACCTGGCGCCGCGGTCCGAGTTCCCAGAGTGGCGCCGGCGGTTGGCTGGGCTGATCCACAAAGAGAGCAGGCAGGTGGCCAGTTGAGAAGCCAGTGGGCTGCTTTGGAGCCACAAGCGCTGTGGAGCCGTCATGGGTGGAAGGTGGCCTTTTTCTGCAGCATCCCCCTCCCCTTTGGATTGCCCTGCAAAGGGGGAGGGTTCTGCCTTTGCAGAAACGGGGTGGGCGCATGTGCAGCAGCCCCTCTCAGCATCTGCATTATGAAGGGCCGTCCGCCCACCCACTGGCCGGGCCGGGCTGCACACCAACCTCAGAAGGCAAGCGGGTATGGGGACCGCCAGGAAGGCCACGTGGAAGGCCGCCAAGCATGGCAGGGCCACAGGAATGGAGTAGGAAAGGCAGGCTAGGACAGTGGGGGATTGCAGGGTCAGCTAGGTAGGCCGCGACTTCACAGGCTTACCTGGCAGGCAGATCAGGGGCGCAGTGCTTCAGGCAGGCAAGCTGCAGAGCAGAGACTAGGCGGGGCAGGGCGAGCAAGCAGCAACCGGGTCGTTGGTGAGGCGAGGCATAGGCGAGGCAAGGTGTCGGCGAAGCAAGTGCCCATGTGGCAAAGGGGAACAACTTATATAGGCTGGGAGTGGGGTGGGTCAGCCGGAAGTGCTGCATGGCAGGAAAAGCAGCAAGCAGGCGATTGGGTGTACATGGGCAGCGTGGGGTGGGGACAGGACCAGTTTGGGGGCGTGGCCAGCCAGCTGTCGCTACCGGTATGACAAACCACCTGCCGCCTCCCTGGCCCCCCCTGCTGCCATCCTTGCCTCTTAGCGCCCCACCTAAGTCATCCCACTGCCCCCCAGGGGGTGGTACCACCCATTTTGGGAACCACTGGGCTACAACTAGAAAGTGGGTTTTCTCCTGTTCCTACATTCCCATTTTAGGTATCCTGAAACATATATCAAGCCCAGGTTGTGCAATACTCACGGAATCCTTTATAAACTGATGCTGGATTTCCCTCCCAGGTGTCAGTTTCTGAAGCACCCAAGTAACAACTGTCTGCTTCATACCTTTAATTTCCAGCTGCTACCAACATATCCTTAGAAAACGATTTTTAAAATTTCACTACTTCAGAGTGAAATGTTGCCAGGGTAACTAACAGCTTGTGTTCTTCATTAGAAAGAATTCAAAGTGTTGGAAATGCTCTTTCTTTAGTTTTTCTTCCTCAGGTGAGGAAAATGTGCACCTTTGAGAAGAGCAATCTGCTGCTTGAGTAAGTGTATAGGTATTAGAAAGGTAAGGTTTTTTTTCTCTTCAGTTCAATCATTTCCGATTCTCAGAGATTTCCTGGATAAGCCCCACAGTTTTATTGATAAGGGTTTTCAGAAGTGGTTTGCCATTGTCTCCTTCACAGGGTTGAGAGAGAGTGACCAGTCCAGCTGGTTTCGTGCCCAAGGCACTACTAGAACTCACAGTCTACTGGTTTTTACCCTGATGTCTTCACCACTACAAACTAACTCTAAAAAGTTATATATCGTGTTTCCCCAAAAATAAGACCCTGTCCTATATTTTTTTGAATCCTGAAATAAGTGCTTGGCCTTATTGCCATGCACTCAAAAGTCCGATTGGGCTTATTATCAGGGGATGTCTTATTTTGGGGAAAACAGGGTAGCTCTAAAGTTTTAAAACTTAAAGTTATATTTTAGGTAAAGTGACCAGATTTTTTTTTCTTCAAGCGGGACACCATTGACGGGGGTGGGTTTCTCCATTTGAGTTTTGCCCTCTGCGCATGCGCAGAGGGCAAAAGAAGGCAAATGTTGGCGTCCAGATGGGGGGGGGAGGCGGGAGGCCTTTCCTCGCCTCCCGCCTCCCCTTCGGGAGCCGGCAATGGCTTGGGCTGGCTGGCTGGCAAGATCCTTACAACCGTCAGGTGACGCTCTCGGTGCGCTGTTTTAATTCTTCCCCCATGCTCGGGCCCAGCGTGCGCAGGCACAAAAGAGGAAAACAAGTGGCGGGGGGGCGGAAAGGGGTTTTTAGCCGTTTCTAGGCGTCTCGGCCGGTGCCTGCATGTCCGCTCTGTGCGATCCGGCGGGGGTGGTGGGGCCTCCGGGGTCCGCCCCGAGCCCCAAACCGGCCGCCGCGCCTCCATCGCTCAGGTAGTTGGGGGTGGGGGGTGGGAAGGAGGAAGGCTTCGGAGATGATGCCCGGGCCAGCCCTTTAGAAGGGGTGCATCGCCCCCAACCGTTTGTGGTTGCCATGGTGATCTCTGGCATTTGCAAATCCCATCATTCTGGCGATCTTTTGGAAGGGGCTGCTCTGCTCTGGGCGCTTAGCAAGGAACGCGACTGGAGCTACTGGGAAAAGTCCCAGGTAGGACGCGCGCCCCATCCCGCCCAACCCCCAGCAAGAGACGCGCGTCCTACCTGGACTTTTCCCAGTAGCTCCAGTCGCGTTCCTTGCTAAGCTCCCAGAGCAGAGCAGCCCCTCCCAGAAGATAACGTCTCGCGATCTTTTGGAAGGGGCTGCTCTGCTCTGGGCGCTATTAGCAAGGAACGTGATTGGAGCTACCAGGAAAAGTCCCAGGTAGGACGCGCGCCCCGCCCTGCCCCGCCCCGCCCCTTTTGCCGCGGCACACTTGGCATGGCCTCAAGGCACACCAGTGTGCCGCGGCACACCGGTTGGGGAGCACTGCTAAGGTGACCAGACATCCCGCTGTTTCGTCGGGCATTCTTTCAAAAAAGCGTGACTTTTTGGAAAGAATGCGGGACGCGGGACACACGCTTGAAAAGCGTGTCTGTCCCGCCAAAAGCGGGACGTCTGGTCACCTTAATTTTAGGGCATATATAATAATTCTCCACAGTCTGTGTTTTTCTCCCAGCTATAAAAAAGGACCTTTCTCTTTCTGAGAAAGTCATACAACATGGGACTCAGGTTTATCCTAAGCCTGTGATGGTGAACCTATGGCACGTGTGCCGGAAGTGGCACGCAGAGCCATCTCTCTGGGCACGCGAGTCATCATCCGGTGCTCTTCCGGGTTTTGGCGCACTGGCCAGCTGGCCTTCATGCGTGTGGGAGCACTGGAAACCGGAAGGGCAGCTGCCTGGTGCGCATGCCCGCACCGGGAATATGATCTTCCGGTTTCCGGTACACGCATGCGCACAGGTCTTCTGGTCTTCTGGTTTCTGGCATGCATGCATGCGTGAAGACCAGCTGGCCGGTGCACATGTGCATGCCGGAAACCAGAAGATCATCTTCCTGGCACGCGCATGCGCACCGGGTGGCTGGTCTTCCGGTTTCCGGCACACAAATTTTACTGGCCTTCTAAATTAGCATTTGTCAAAATGGCATCTTCCAATTATAAGAATTCCTAGCCAGACTTCCCAGCATTCAGCATCATTGAATGATCCCTGATGGGTTCTAATTGTGGTTATTAATCCTTATAATTCTAAATAGTTTGATAGATTGATTATGTGCCATCAGGACATGTTGATTCTTAGTAACTCCATCATAGATTTTTCTCAAGGAAGGTCTGTCCGTAGCTTGGTCCTTCAAAACTTCCAACAGTTTTAATTGGTTAGGGTTTGCCTGTGCAAGGGACTATCTCCTCTGTGGCAAACCTGTTCGAGACAAGAACTGCAGAAAAGGCCCATGTCATGCTGCTCTTGAAGTCAAACCAGTGGTGGGTTCCTACCGGTGCAGTCCACTCTATAGCACCGGTAGCGGCCCACTGGTGACGTCACAGTACCGGTGCGGTAGGTTGCCAGTGCCTGGGCGCCGTCATTTTTTTTTTAAAAAAATTAATTTTTGTTTTAAAAAATTCTTCTGCGCATGCCCAGAGGCCGAGCTTCCGGCACTGCGCATGCGCTGCCTTCCTACCCCACAGTGAGTCCAAGCAGGGGAGGATGGCTGAGGGAGCGCGTGAGATGATGAAAGAACAGGCGGCAGGAGCTATCGCCATTCCCCTCCCTTCAGCAGTTCGAGAAGCCACGAACACGCGGTGATGATCCTAGGCATTTTCGCACATTTGAGGCTTCTCGAGCTGCTGAGGGGAGGGGGAATGGGCGGCAGGACCTATCTCAGTTCCCCTCCCTTCAGCAGTCTGAGAAGCCACGCCCACCCAGTCACATGGCTGGCAAGCCACGCCGACCCAGTCACATGGCTGGCAAGCCACGCCCACAGAGTGGTAGTAAAAAAATTAGGAACCCGCCACTGAGTCAAACGATCCATTTTTGAGATAGGAGAGAGGGTCTTCTGCATCATTCTGCATCAGTCAAGGCTGTGGTGTGGGCGCCTTCCCTCTGGAGTTGTATTTAGCTCCTACTGCAGATTTCTTCTAGGTGTTTAATATCCTGGTGGTAATAGAGCTGTTTGTAATTGCTTGTTTGAAAGTCAAGGATCTAGTTTTGGAGGGCCACTGCTGAGATGCTTGGGTAAAACAATAGAATCTGGGCTTTGTGTGTGTGTGTGTGTGTGTGTGTGTGTGTGTGTGTGTGTGTGTGTGTGTGTGTGTGTGTGAATAATGACATTATTTGAGACCAGGAAAAGGGGTAATGGAATCAAACTGCTTAAGAAGCACTATCATACTTTCTAACTATAAAGATGCATTCTTTCTTAACAGTGGTTTAGCTGATTATTTATTTCAGCACTGCTTTTAATGCCTATCTGAAAACATTTTGTATTCCGTATTTTAATTATTGTTATTATTTTATTTTATTTATTTTGTGAGATTTATATACCGCCTCACAGTGCAAGCACTCTCTAAGCGGTTTACACCAGTAAGCAATGTATATTTATATTGCCCCTAACAATCTGGGTCCTCATTTTACCTACCTCGGAAGGATGGAAGGCTGAGTCAACCTTGAGCCGGTGAGATTTGAACCGGCGACTTGCGGATCACAGTCAGCGAAAGTGGCCTGCAGTACTGCCTCTAACCGCTGCGCCACCTCGGCTCATAGATATGGTGGGATAGAATGGTGGGATAGAAAACAAACCAATGACCAATAAAAGAAAATATCCATGTTTTCCACACCAAGAGTGGTTTAATAAACACCTATTGTTTATCTTCTTGACTTCCCCCCCCAAAGCTAAAAAAAAAGTATTTCCATACAAAAAGCTCCACCCACATATTTCATCTGCATTTTCTATATCATTTCCTGCTCCGAAATTCCTTGTTTTGGAAGGGGTGCAAATATCTAATAAGCTATTTCCCCCCCCTCCTTGTGAATCAGCCTGATATTTACGCCATGAAAATTATCTTCTAATCAGTCAAAGCTAATCTCCTACTCTGCAACCATATCATTTTAATTGCTGCTTTCCCCAAAGCATGACCCCCCATATTGGCTGCCAAACTGAACTATAACCCATTCCCAATTAATATATCCAACCCCCCCCAAAAAAAGATCCCTGGGGGAATCTAATATCCACTCCCCACCCCCAAATATATATTTTTCTCTAGGCTTCTATTTTGAATGGGGGGGGGAGATGCTTTTCCTCCTATCACTGAAGTCAAGTAGGTTAATGCACAGTGGCCACGGTCCTATCAGCCAGATGTTTTCCAGTAGTTCACTTGATCTAATGCAGAAGGAAGTGTAGGAAGTTAGTACCCACCCCCTCCTAGAAAAAAATGAAATATCCTAGGAAATATTGAAAAAAAGGAAAGAATATGTTTCCCTGAATGAGGAAAAAAGAAACATGTTTTAAATACAAAGCAGCTTCCTGCAGCTCCCTGCCCCCACCCTTGCCACATTCCTCCCACCTAGCCTGGAGCAATCTTCTACATAACAAAGATTTATCTCCTTCAGTCATAGCCATATTAGGATTTGTCCAAGGCCCTTTCATTCAGCCAAGCCTGGGGCAGACAAAAGCCTATAGAGTTACCACTGCATGGCCTCCTGGGAGCCTGACCACCAATCAGTGCATTATATACACAGGAACAGGAAACTAAGAGATGGGACCCAACAGAGGTTATAAAACCAAGGGACTCAGCATCTTCCCTTCCCTTTTTCTCTTCACCCACACCTGGAAGCATGTAATCTACCTTTTCTGTACAGGGGCTCCTGCCATGTGCTCCTGTGCACTATTAAAACCTTCTTTCCAAGCAACTTCCATGAATCCAGTGTCTTTTTCCCCACTTGGAACTGAACCCATTGCAGGATATTCCTTACAACAGAAGAAGACACCATGATAAAAACACTGCAGAGAGAAAAACACTTATTTGTCTTTTGGCAAGAAATTCCCACTGCAGCAGAAGAGACATAGAGATGGTGCCAAGGATGGAAAGCACTGATGAGGAGAAAATTGGGTTTATGAAGAGATCTTACCAGCTAGATACACTCCAGAACCGTGGCTTATCTCAGTGCTATAGATGTTTGAAGCAATAGGGGAGAATAAATTATTCATGTTTTGGTCCTTAGTTCTTCTATCTCTCCCATTTTACAAAGACATTCTAATATTTTAAGCACCAGGTCCAACACCTTGATTAGCCTGGGAATTTTAAATTGTTTTATTCATTTGGTTGATGTGAGTTACTTATGTATTATATTTGCTACTTTATTTTCCTTTATGCTCTTTTCTCTATTTCATTGTGCACTTCACAGTATATTGCATTTTTTGGATCATCTTGTTTTTATAAGATGAAAGGCAAATGAAGGAGTAGGTAAATGAATGAAGAAAGCAGGAGGCGGCAGAAGGTGGAAGCAACTATGCAATGAATCAGCAGGGAACCCATTTAGGCTGTTAGGAGTTGCACCAATGTGGATTTAAAAAAATAAACATTAGTTATCCTAAGTTTCTCCCTCTGACAGACAGCTTCCCTAACTCATATTTCTCTTGCATTTTGTGTTCTTAGGGTGATTTTGCAATAACAGAGGGAAGAATGAAAAACAACTCAGAACTGTTGCCAAGAATATGACAAGAGATGGGCATGTCCATGATGTTATCATGGGTTGATCTTGAAGAAGACTTCAGAAAAAAGAGGAAAAGGGAAGAAGGTGAGGAGAGGTGAGGTGAGGTGAGGTGAGGTGAGGTGGAGAGGAGAGGAGAGGTGAGGAGAGGAGAGGAGAGGAGAGGAGGCACAGAGTAACAGAATAACAGAGTTGGAAGGGACCTTGGAGGTCTTCTAGTCCAACCACCTGCTCAGGCAGGAAACCCTATACCATTTCAGACAAATTGTCCAATCTCTTCTTGAAAACCTCCAGTGATGGAGCACCCACAATTTCTGGAAGCAAGTCATTCCATTGATTAATTGTTCTGTCAGGAATTTTTTCCTTAGTTCTAGGTTGCATCTCCCCTTGATTAGCTTCCACCCATTGCTTCTTGTTCTACCCTCAGGTGCTTTGGAGAATAGGTTGACCCCCTCTTCTTACACCCAGTATTTCTGGGTATAAGGCAAGCACAAAGCTATGTTAGTTTTCTGCTGCTGTCTATGAGTGCATTGATGACTGCCAGATGTGGGGTACAAATTTTTGGACAGCCAGTGAGTTATCACGAAAAGTTTTTCCACGGAACAGATACCACTGCTGCAAAATAAGCCTGGCCCTTTTTCATAGTGTTGCTGGCTATTAACCAAAATGACTCATTTACACAGCCCTTGAGTTCTATGGTTTGATTGCTAAAAAAAAAATGAAGGTCCCTTTTGATATATTTTGGGATTCTCAGAATGAGTTGGAATGATCCAAGATTTCTTTTGCAAAGTGCATGATAGCAAAAGGCGGGGGGGGGGGAAGCATTTTTCCTTTGCTGTGATTACATTCCCCTGCCGCCTTCACTCCCTAGCTATACTTGACCCTTAATTTCATTATTTTGTACAGAACACCATGTGGTCTTGATGATATTTAATGCCCAGTACAGGTTGACAATGATAATGGGATAGCCATGAGGCCCTCTTCATTTCACCTTTACTACAAGTTCAGAAGAGAAAGCCTCCAAGGACCAACTCTACTATTAGCCTCAGGCAAAAGATTCCAGTAGCAATTAATATTTACTTGATTACTCTTGTGTTTTTAATGACAGAATGAGCTTTCCGCATCTCCATGGTCACATGATCAAAATTCAGATACTTAGCAACTGACTCGTGTTTATGGTGGCTGAGTTGTCCTGGGGTCATGTGATCATGGCGCAGCGGTTAGAGGCAGTACTGCAGGCCACTTTAGCTGACTGTGATCCGCAGGTCAGTGGTTCAAATCTCACCGGCTCAAGGTTGACTCAGCCTTCCATCCTTCTGAGGTAGGTAAAATGAGGACCCAGATTGTTGGGGGCAATATAAAATATACATTGCTTACTGGTGTAAACCGCTTAGAGAGTGCTTGCACTGTGAGGCGGTATATAAATCTCACAAATAAATAAATAAAATAAATAAAAGTCAATGGGGAAGGCAGATACACTTAACAACCGTGTTATTAAACGACTGCAGTGATTTACTTAACAACTGCGGCAAGACAGATTGTAAAATGGGACAAAATTCACTTAACTGTCTCACTTAGCAAAAGAAATTTTGGACCCAATTGTGGTCATAAGTCGAAGGCTACCTGTATATGCAGTCTATTCTAAATCAGCGCCCAATCTTCCAGTCAGCATTGACACAAATTAATACCATCCTACCTCAAAAATAAATTTCCTCATCTGATGCCATAAATGAACCTTCTCACTCATTGCCTCATGAAGAATCATGTTTATAAGACATTAGTGAGCTTTAATAACCTTTCTCCATGTGGGAAAAGATAACAGAGGAAAAGTATCTCCACAAGTTCTGATTACCAAAAGCTCCTTCTTGGCCAGATTGGGAGAAAAAATGGAGGATGGGATGCATTCAGCAAGCTTCTTCTTATCCTTAGTCTTGTCCAATCTGGGTTTCTCACCAACGTTTTGGACTAAAATTCTCCACATTCACACAGCCAGAAACGGGCGATGGGAAATGGGATCCAGCCCAGAGCTTGATATTCACATATATTATCTTCTGAACATTCATTGTCCCAGGAGTTCTTTTGTGAATGCCTTCTAATAACTCCCATTTACTTTGCCAATTACTTCAGAGTTATTTAATTTCCCTCTCCAGGGTATTGTGCTCATCTTAATTTCCCTAAAGTGCTCCTTTCTGGTATGTTTGCTCTTGCAGGTGTGATCAAGTGCACTTGGTGTTCAGTCTTCCTATCGGTGCTCGTTGCCGAGTAATCAAATTGATGATTAAAATCAATAGTGATTTCCTAACTCCGTCCTCATTTCTACCCTTGAAGAACAAAGGATTCACCCACCACCCCCAAAATAGGGATGAGTTCATAATGTGTGCCACAAAAATCCCTGCAATCAGAGATGGGTTCCTGCCGGTGCGGTTAATAGCTGTTGTTCGGCGCAGAACCGAAGACGCTGCTGCCGTTCGCGGTGCGGGGGCTTTCCCCAGGCGCTGTCGCCACCCGCATGGATGCCACCGCTTGCGTTCTTTTGCCCTCCGCGCATGTGCAAAGCGTTCTGCATGCGCAGAGGGCAAAAGAACGCAATTGGCAGCGTCCATGCGGGCGGGGAAAGCGCCCGGGGAAAGCTCCCGCGCCGCAAAAGGCAGCAGCGTCTTCGGCTCTGCGCCGAACAACAGCTATTAACCGCACCGGCAAAAACAGGCAGAAACCCACCTCTGCCTGCAATGATCACAACACACAGGGACACTTTTGCGGCATGATTCTTAGGAAGAACAATTAGATATGGACGTTGGATATGGAGATTCTCAGTCACCCAGGTTGTCCCAAAGGTGCTTTTTCAAATGAAGAAGCTTCTTGGATGAGAAGTGAAACGTCTTCAGGAGGAAAAAAAGGAAGTCCAGTTACCTTTTGAAAAAGCATCTTGGACAATTGGCTATGGAGGGGAAACTCAGTAATTGTAACGTATGTGGGAATGACCTGCAGCCTAGACAATATCTAATGAATGAAATGAGGGAGGAAAGATGGAAAAATTTCAGAAGGGACCCTCCATAGTTTCTGGGAGAGTAAAATTAAGGGAAAGGAGACTTGCACGATTTATTTATTTTATTTTATTTATTTTAGTGAGATTTATATACCGCCTCACAGTGCAAGCACTCTCTAAGTGGTTTACACCAGTAAGCAATGTATATTTATATTGCCCCCAACAATCTGGGTCCTCATTTTACATATCCTCGGAAGGATGGAAGGCTGAGTCAACCTTGAGCCGGTGAGATTTGAACCGCTGACCTGTGGATCAGTGTCAGCTAAAGTGGCCTGCAGTACCTGCCTCTAACCGCTGCGCCACCTCAGTATTAATGTACAGGTAGTCCTTGATTTACAACCACAATTGAGTGCAAAATTTCTGTTGCTAAGCAAGACAGCTGTTAAGTGAGTTTTGCCCCATTTTACAACCTTTCTTGCAACAGTTGTTAAGCAAACCATTGCAGTTAAGTTAGTGACACAGTTGTTAACTGAGTCTGACTTGTCCCACTGACTTTGCCTGTCAAAAAGTCACGAAAGGGGATCACTGGGACACAACCACTGTCATAAATATGAGCCAATTGCCAAGCATCCGAATTTTCATCACATGACCATGGGGATGTTGCATGGTTGTAAGTGGGAAAAAGTCATGTCACTTTTTTTCAGTGTTGTTCTAACTTCAAATGGTCACTAAATGAATGGTTGTGTAGGAAGTTAGCACCTACCCCCCCCCTCCTAGAGGAATAAAATATTTTAGGAAATATTAAAAAGGCAGAATATTATACAGAATATCCCTGGATGAGAAAATGGAGAAACATGCTTTTAGGCAGAAAAAGACTCACTCTTAGTAGCCCCCACCTTTGTCAATGGACTATCAAAGCCTGAGCCCAGATCACTCATTCCACCCCACCTTTATCAATGGGCAGTCTATACTACAGAACAAAGATAGGATTAGCCCTCTGCCCATCTCACCATATGGCACCTGGGAAGATTTGCAAGACTCAAGCAAACTTGGACTCAGGACAGCCTACAGAGTTGCCCCTGCATGGCCCCATGGGAGTCTGACAGCCAATCAATGCATTTCTTGCACAGGAGCAGGAGGCTCCGGGGCAGGACCCAAGAGAGGGCATAAAACCAAGGGACTCTCAGCATCTCGCCCCTTTTTCTCTTCTTCAACATCTTCGAGGCATGTGATCCCCCTTTCCCCAGGACCTCAGACCATGTGGTCCTGCTATCCTCCATTAAACCATCTTTCTAAGCAGTCCCATACTTCCAGTGTCTTTTTCCCCACTTGGAACCGAACCCAGAAGGATATTGCTTACAACAGTTGTAAGTCAAGGACTAACTGTAATGTAAACGTACAATAAATATGGATCTAATATTCATGGTTATGCTTCTTGTCTACACTACCTTAAAGGGCTAATTGCACTGGCAATTGCAAGCCTGAAAATACCCTTCCTGTTCCTTACTTTTTACTGGAGAACTCATGTTAGTTGGGGCATTCTGGGAGTTAAAATCCACACATCTTAAACTTTCGAAGTCTGGAAAAAAAAAACCCCACATCGAAATAGAACTATGCCCTCTAGGTGAAATTACAGATCGAGCTGTTACGTGACTCTGAACTGTGCTAAGCCCATTTAGTCAAACTATAGGCTAGTTTTGGAACAGCCTTGATGCAAAATAGCCACCAACAGATCTTGATTTTTTTCCAAGGGTTCTGCTCTTTAATTTGTGTTTCATGCGTCCTCCCTTCCAATAGGCGCCATGGGATTGTCTTTCATGGAGCAGAAATGAAATATCCATTATATATATTTCATTGCTTGACCACAATAACAGAGGCGTATTCAGCCCTGGGTATGGAAGGGACCACTCCTGCCTCTTTCTGGCAGGCTGTTGTTCTCTTTACTTTCCCCCTGGCTTCCCTGGAAGATCAAACAGCCCTGCTTTTGAGCAAACAATTTGGAGTACCCCTGGCTCCCTTCCTACAGCTCTGCTGCATTTTCTAATTATCATGCCATTTTGCAGAACCCTTCTATTATGGTTCCTGCCAGGTTCATTAGAGCTTTTGTTTCCCTCTTCCAGTGTGACAAGCGTGCCTGTTATTTGGTCTTTTAATTCCTCTAAAAGGAACAAGATGGAGAAAACACAAGGCCTGGTCATTACAGACCAAGGGGGTAAATCAAATGACATTTGGCAAACAGAAAGGAAAACTTGTGGGATAAAAACACCAGCTGTGATGAATGCAAAGAAGAACCTGGTTGAGAACGTGTGTATGCCCCATTACAGGTAATCTTTGACTTACAGCCATTCAATTAGTGACCGTTTAAAGTTATGAGTGCCTGAAAAAAGTTACTTATGACCATTTTTCATTCTTATGACCGTTGCAGCATCCCAATGGTTACGGATCAAAATTTGGATGCTTGGCAACTGGCACACATTTATGACAGTTGCTGAGGAGCCAAGATGGCGCAGTGGTTAAATGCAGCTACTGCAGGCTACTCCAGCTGACTGCTAGTTCAGCAGTTCAGCTGTTCAAATCTCACTAGGCTCAAGGTTGACTCAGCCTTCCATCCTTCTGAGGTCGGTAAAATGAGGACCCAGATTGTTGGGGGCAATATGCTGAACTCTGTAAACCGCTTAGAGAGGGCTGTAAAGCACTATGAAGCGGTATATAAGTCTAAGTGCTATTGCTATTGTGTCCCAGGATCATGTGATTACCTTTTGTGACCTTCTGACAACCAAAATCAGAATTGGGAAAGCTCAATTCACTTAACAACCGTGTTATTTACTTAACATCTGCAGTGATTCATTTAACAACCGTGTCAAGAAGTCATAAAATGGGGCAAAACTCACTTAACAACTGTCTTGTTTAGCAACATAAATTTTGGGCTCAATTATGGTCATAAGGCAAGGACTAACTGTTACTGTACAGTCCATGCCACCTCTGGATTCAATTGTCCATAAATTGTGGAAATCAACAGGGAGATGCTAATGCAGTCTTCTAATTCATGGGAAGGATTTACTTACTGTCTTTTCCTACAGGGGCAAAGAAATTCTTCACTACAATCAGGCTAATCATGCCACCTCTTTGGAACTAACAGACATATTCTTGTGCATTAGATACCCAAGTCACAACCCAAGAAATCAGTGTAGTTTTCTCACTGACATATGAAATGGTGAATTCTTTCTTCCTGCAGCTGTGTGAGCAAAGTAAATCTACTTATCAACTTTTATATGACAATTGAAAGGGAGCTAACTTCACCACTATGGCTCTTTCATGAGCAATGTCTTACAGCTTCTTCTATCATCACTCAGCCATTGCAAAGTCTGTTTTCATCATTATTATATTGCCATAATGATATTTCAATGTCTCTAGAACACAGGTCTTCAAACTTGTCAACTTTAAGACTTGTGGACTTTAACTCCTAGAATTCTGGGAATTGAAGTCCACAAGTCTTAAAGTTGCCAAGTTTAGGGACCCCTGCTCTAGAAGATGCTGAAAACGAGTAGTGGGGATTCTGTCCAAAATGCCCTCCGTCCAATTCTTGACATGACAAGAATGCTAATCCAATACTGATCTTCTCATGCCTTCTTTGCCTCAGTTTTCAGGTTTTGCTAGTTCCCTGACCTCCTCCAAGCTAATGTGTGACAAGCCTACCAGATTACCACATGTGGTGCACAGGGGCGGGTTGCTCATTTACCTCGCTACCGGAGCCATGCGTGCGCATCTCCATGCTTTGGGGGGTGTGAGCTCGCTACGCGCGCGTGCCCCCTTGAACAATTTTGCTTTTGTGCATGCACGGAAGCAAAATTGCACTGAAATCCCGTGAGGGGATGCGCATGCGAGATTTCGGTGCGATTTTGCTTCCACGCATGCGCAAAAGCAAAATCTCACCAAAATCTCTCTCGTGCGCGCATTCCCTTGAGGGGATGCACGCGAGAGATTTTGGTGCAATTTTGCTTCTGTGCATGCACAGAAGCAAAATCGGCCAGAAATTAACGGAAAAAGATGGCGACGATCACGGTGGACCGCCAGAGAGGGCTCCGGAGCGGTGGTGCACAAATTGCCCAATCGGCCGCTCCCTACCGGAGTTGTGCACCGGGCAGCTCCTGCAGGAACCCACCTCTGGTGGTGCACCTCCCCATGGTTTGTGCAAGTCCAGTGCACATGTGCCACATCTCTTGCAGGAGCTGCATTGGTTGCTGATTTGCTTTTGGGTCCAATTCAAGTTGCTGGTTGCAACCTTTAAAACCCTACTTGGTTTGGGTCCAGATTATCTGAAAAACCCTCTGTTCTCACATCTATCAGAGCCACCAGAATGGGTAGACAGGAAATGTTATGGGTACCCTCTCTTAGAAAGGTCCAAGGGAGATGAAGAAGGCCTCTCCATGGTGGCTTCCTCTGTGTGAAACATCATTCCCATTGCCAGAGTAGCCAGCCCGGAGACTTTAGGGTGATGCAAAGCCCATCAAGTGATTGGTTTGATTTGTGTAATGGTGTGTGTGTGTTTGAATTGGAGTTTCATTTTTGTAAGCCACTCAGAGTCAGTGATCTGGGCAGCCATATTGATTTTCTTAAATAAATTTTACACCCCTGTTGGGTGTGAGTGTGTGGAATGGACTACTTTAATCAGATAGTCCTCAACTAATGACCATACTCGAGTCCCAATTTTCTATTGCTAAGCGAGGCAGTTCTGTGAGTTTAGCCCCATTTTACAGCATTTTCCTCAGTCGTTAAGTGAATCATATGGTCGTTAAGCAAACATGGCTTCCCCCATTGACATTGCTTGTCAGACACCAGCTGGGAAGGTTACAAATGGTGATCTGGGAATGACCTGGGGCGTTTCAACTCACAAATACATGTTAAATGCCTGAATTTTGATTATACTACCAAGGGGTTGCTGCAATATTTGTGACTGTGAAAACCAGTCCATATGTCACTTTCTTTCAGTGTTTTTGTAACTTTAAACAGTCACTAAACAAATGGTTGTAAGTCAAGGAGTACTTGTACAGTGAAATTTAAGAAGGAAATTAGGCTGTCTTACTCATGGGTTAGGGATGAGATGAAGCCAACATCATGAAAACCTGGCAGGAAAAACAGAGGTTGAGGTCAAATAAGAAAGAAGCTATAGATTAGTTGCCTTCCATGCTGGGATTAGAGAAGGCTAATAAAATACCTCCAGACAGGGGTGGGTTCCTCCCGATTCGGACCGGACTGCCCGAACCGGTAGCGACCCGCTGGTGATGTCACAGATCCGATTTGGTCGGTGCTGGTCTGTGGGCGCCGCCATCATTTATTTTTTAAAAAAAATTTTTTGCGAATTTTTCCCTGTTTGGATGGCTTCTCCTCTTCCGCTGCTTGAAAAAGGGCCCTCCCGCCCGCCCCCGGCTTAATACTGACCTTTATTTCTTTGCTCCTCAGCTGTGTTTCGGGCTGATTCCTGCTACTGAGCATGCGCGGAAGCCAAATTGCATGAGGGGACATGCGCCAGTGGTGGGTTCCTACCAGTGCGGTCCACTCTATAGCACAGGTAGTGGCCCGCTGGTGACATCACAGTACCGGTGCGGTTGGTTGCCGGTGCCTGAGCGCCGTCATTAAAAAAAAGTTTTTTTAAAAAAAATTTTTACATTTTTTTCTGCGCATGCCCAGAAGTTGAGTTTCCAGCACTGCGCATGCGCTGCCTTCCTACCCCACAGTGAGTCCAAGCAGGGGAGGATGGCTGAGGGAGTGCGTGAGACGCTGAAAGAACGGGCGGCAGGAGCTATCTCCATTCCCCTCCCTTCAGCAGTCCGAGAAGCCACGAACGCGCGGTGATGATCCTAGGCATTTTTGCACGTTTGAGGCTTCTTGAGCTGCTGAGGGGAGGGGGAACTGGTGGCAGAGCCTAGGATCATCGAATGGGGAGAAGCATTCAGGCCGGACGGAGCCTCCTAGAAGAACAGCTGCCGTGGTCTTGCTGCTCCCGCTGCGGGGGGCTGCATTGTGGGTGGGCAATGCCCCCCCCCCCCGCTTCTCCAGCTGCTGCCAAGCTCCCGAGGCCCATGCCCACCCGGTCACATGGCTGGCAAGCCACACCCACAAAATAAGCCACACCCACAGAGTGGTAGTAAAAATATTAGGAGCCCGCCCCTGACGTGCGCGTATGCGCGAGCGGAGCAACCACGCACGAGAGTGCAAAACATCGCGATGCTAACCGGTGGTGAAGGTAAGTGGAACCCACCCTGCCTCCTGACAATAAAATATTTCCGATTGGCTTTGTGGGGAACCAAACATTGGCAATGACTCTAGTGCTCATGCTCTTCATCCCCCTGTTCCTTGCAAGAGCAACCAATATGCTTTAGCTGTGGCCTAGAGGTGGAGCTCTTGCCTCACAATCAGGAGGTTGTGAGTTCGATCCTAGGTAGTGGCAGATGTAGGGTCTCCTGCTTGGGCATGGGGTTGGACTAGATGACCTGCAAGGTCCCTTCCAACGCTGTTAATCTGTTAAATATCCCAACGTGTAGGGAACACTGACCTTGGCAACCAATTCAAATTAGTTAATCACAGATAAAACTACTCATTGTTGACTTCCTTGGTGGGTCAATTTGAATCCTTTCCAAGCAGCATATACATGAGCCGAGGTGGCGCAGTGGTTAAAATGCAGCACTGCAGTTCAACACTTCAGCTGTTCAAATCTCACTAGGCTCAAGGTTGACTCAGCCTTCCATCCTTCTGAGGTCGGTAAAATGAGGACCCAGATTGTTGGGGGCAATATGCTGAACTCTGTAAACCGCTTAGAGAGGGCTGTAAAGCACTATGAAGCGGTATATAAGTCTAAGTGCTATTGCTATAACAGTGCCTGCAATTAAACTTGCAGCATTTTGGCAGCAAATCAGGGCTGTAAAAGAAAGCCTTCTCCCAGAACCCAGAGATGATCTTACATATATGCTTTTATTCCCCTAGGTCCACATCTGAAATATATGGCTAATAATACTGCAGTCTCCTTATGTTATTAAAAATTAAGAACACAAGTAAAGCCCATCTGGTTCATCCAAGCTAGCCTTTTATTATTAGCACTAGCAAATAAATGTTTTAGAAAAAATCCACAAACAGGCTACAAATTCAATAACACTTTCAAACTCATACACCCTCGCCCCCTTTTCCCAATAACAGTCTTCTCAAGAGATACAGAATAGGCACTTCTGGTTTTTGAATTTAGCTAAGCCCTTTTGGGCCTGAATTGCTCTCATGATACTAGCAAATCCCATAGTTAAGCTCTCTGCTGGAGAAAGAAAAGTCATTTTTCCGCCTACTGAATCTTCTATCGTTCAGCTGCCTTGATAAGCTTGTCCTTCCTCCAACCATATTCTATCATTCAATATGCTTCTGTTGTGCCCTCCTGACCTGTTTTACTAAAGATTTTTTTTCTAAGAAGTCTTAATGCTGTCACCTTTCCTCAGCTGCTACAACTTCCTGAGTGATCTTTTGTGCCTTAAAGCTGTATTTCAAGTGTGATCACGCCATATGCGTTTGGAAAAGTGTGATAATATTGGCAGTTTAGTTTTTGGGTTAATCCCAAACCTGACATCTGCCTTTTTCATAAAAGCCCCTTTCAATGTTTTTAGTGAATTACAGTATAAACCACTCCAAAAATGCTTTGTTGCTAGCTCAATATCCATCAGAGAACAAGTAATATTAGGATTTTTTTCATTGTTCTAAACACATCGTATTACCCAAATTTCCATTTAAGATTTTGTATCCATTCCTCCACAGTGGAAAATTCTTTGTGGAGTTCATCTCGGTCATTTTGATTGCTCACCCCTAACTCCAGATTGCATGTAAAATCCATCTTTCTAATATAGGTTTTTATTATTGGCTTTCTGTATATCACCTCATGTGAATAACTTTATTCCTTCTCACCTTTCCTATTATCTGTTCCTTTAGCATCTTATGACTATCACTTTGTTGTTTGTATGTTATGATTTACGGTATGTTGATTGTATGACTATGATTATGATTTGTCGCTTGTATGTACACAGAGAGCTTATGCACCAGAGACAAATTCCTTGTGTCCAATCACACTTGGCCAATAAAGAATTCTATTCTATTCTATTCTGTTCTGTTCTGTTCCAATTCATTCCATTTTGTTCTATATTCTATTCCAATTCTGTTCTGTTCTATTCTAATTCATTCCATTCCATTCCATTCCATTCTATATTCTATTCTATTATTCTATTCTATTCTATTCTATTCTATTCTATTCTATTCTATTCTATTCTATTCTAATTCTCTTCTCTATTCTATTCTATTATTAATTCATCCCATCCCATCCCATCCCATCCCATTCTCTATTCTGTTCTGTTCTGTTCCGTTCTGTTCTATATTCTCTTCTCTTCTCTTCTGTTTCTCCATGTGAATTTATCTGACTATGCTACTTTATAAGTACTCTAAAACCAGGTATGATTCTTTCTTACATGTAGAAAAAACAAGCTGCTAAATGGGATTAGCGTTTCAATTGCCTAGAAAATGTTCTCATCTTATGACATTGCTGATGGGTTATTCAGTAAGAAGGGATCTTTTTTTAATGCATTTATATGCACTTTGCCCCACTGCTCTTTGTAAGTAAGATCTTTCAGAAAATTAAATGTGAAGATTAAAATTTGAAACCACCATTTTCAACTAACTGAATATCACTTAAGACGAACCCAGGCTTTAGAGGCATCACTTTTTCAACTGCCAGAGTCTTCAACAAAAGTGTCTTTCAGAAGCTTAATTGCATCCTGCAAGGAAGCTTAGAATAGAAAATTAGCACCACTGCAGGAGGCAACATCATTAAGTCACAGCAGGTTCGATTGATCTGGTTGCAATGTTTTCAGGAGCTATTGCTTAACAGGTCAAAGAAAGAGTTCCTTTGACATCTATGGAGTGGGCCTGCTGGGATGTGAATTTAATCCACTCCAGTATGTTTCCATGTATCTTTAGATGTGCCAGGCTTACCATCTGGAAGACATTAGTCATAATGTTGATTGATTGATCGATTGACTCTATGTGCCATCAAGTTGTTTTTGAGTCCTAGCGAACAGACAGATTTTCTCCGTGATGATCTATACCTGACCAGGTCTTTCAGATCTTCCAATGGTGCACAATAGCCACTCTAGCTAAGTCCATCTACATTCTCTATTTCTCTGTCCTTCCCCTTTTCTTAGTATTAGAAACTTTTCCAAAGAGCTAAGTCTTCACATAAAGAGTCCAAGTAGGATATATTGAGCCTGGTCATTTATACCTTGACTCTGGGTTGATTTGATTTTAGATTTAGATTTATTATTAGAGTTGGAAGGGACCTTGTAGGTCATCTAGTCCAACCCCCTGCTCAAGCAGGAGTTCCTACACCATTTGAGACAGATGGCAGTCCAGTCTCTCCTTGAAGGTAGGAAGTGTTGGGGCTCTCACGACCTCCGCTGGCAAGCTGTTCCACTGGTTGATCGCTCTCACTGTCAGAAAGTTTCTCCTCACTTCCAGGTTGAATCTCTCCTTGGTCAGCTTCCATCCGTTATTCCTTGTTTGGCTTTCTGGTGCCATAGAGAACAGCCTGACCCCCTCCTTTCTGTGGCATCCCCTCAAGAATTGGAACACTGCTATCATGTTGCCCCTGGTCCTTCTCTTCGCTAGACTGGCCAAGCTCAGTTCCTGCAACCGCTCTTCGTATGTTTTATTTTCCAGACCCTTTATCATCCTGGTTGCTCTCTTCTGCACTTTCTCTAGGGTTTCAATGTCTTTTTTTTGTAGTGTGGTGACCAAAATTGGATGCAGTACTCTAGGTGTGGTCTGACCAAGGCTTTATAGAGTGGTACTAGTACCTCTCTGGTCCTTGATTGTATCCCTCTATTTATGCAGCTCAGGACTGCGTTGGCCTTTTTGGCTGCTGCTGCACACTGCTGGCTCATATTTAGTTGGCTGTCTATCAGGATTCCGAGATCCCTTTCGCAATCGTTGCTATTGAGTGTGGTTTCGCCCAGTTTGTATGCGTATTTTTGATTCTTCTTACCTAGGTGCAGAATTTTACTTTTCTCTGTGTTAAATTTCATTTTATTGGTTTGGGCCCAGTGTTCGAGTCTGTCGAGGTCCCTTGTTTCTTGGTTGTCCACAGTATTCTCAGGTGTCTTCTCCCATACCTGCTTCCTCAAAGTCCAACTTTGATTTCAATAAGGAATACCTTGCAAAATTCTGATCTTTGCAGGTATATAGACATCATGGCATCTGAAAATCTTTTTCCAAGGCCTTCATGGCTGCTTTACCAAGTGTTTTTCATGATTGCTTGTTCCTTTACTGTTGATGGTTGATCCTTAAAGGTAGAAGCTACCGTAATTCACCACTTTGATACCTTATTTGCCAATTCTAAGGCTGGTTGTTCTATGTGTTATCATTAATTTGGTGTCCTTGAAATTCAGTGCAGATGCTTAGTGTCATCAGTATAGTCGTTATTGATGTTTCTCAAGGATAACAGATTTGGGGATTATCCTTAGAGTTCACTTCCTTCAAAGATAGCTTACACATAGGAACTTAATGTGAATCAATTGGGATCTTTATGTCTGTTTTCTCACCAGTGCCATACATAAAATTGTAAGAAGTTAGAGGCAGAGTACTGCAGAAAGGAAGCATTATATTGGAGGGATAAGTAGCTCCATTGTCCTTTGGTTAAAAAAAGTTTAACTCAAAATTATATTTGATTATATTTATTTAATTTTTACAGTATCTATACACTGTCCAAAATATTTTTTGCATTAAAAAAACATTTGGCTACCTACATTAATTATCCCTTGCAGGAGAATACTTTTCTTTAAAATACCGGTAGAAAAAAGGAAAAGGAAAGGAAAGAAAAAGAAGGAAACGCATGTCTTAATTACTATACTACACTTTCATTTTAGTTGCTACTGTGTTTCCTTCTTTTTCTTTTCTTTCCTTTTTCTTCTTTCTTTTTCTATTAAAATAGTAAAGGGAGACCAGTTACAAGTACAATGTCTACACTGGATTTAATCTATATACTACTAAAACTCTCATTGTATCTTTAACTGGCCAAAATGATGCATCATGGGAGAACCATTTTTAAACCAAGATACCTCAAATGGGCTAATTTGTAGAATGTGTCCATAATCCAGGAAACATGACTCCCAAGGGAATGAAATTTGGGGAAGTTGGCGTTGTTTCAGTGCTTCTGTGGCTGTTTCTGGACTGCTGCTGCTGCAGTCACATGATCTTCATTTTCAATGTTCCATAGCAGTTTCCCAGCCAGTCGTGGAATCCCTCATCCCTTCACCCCAATCCATCAGCAGATTTTTACTTGCCTGCTTGGAAGATTTCTGATGGCCCCTGCCAGATTTCCACAAGGAAACTCAATGGGGAAACCATCAGGAGGTCAGAAATCCCTCCTGCTTCCACTGCTTTCCCTCCTGCCTTTGATCATTCTGTTTCTCTAAGAATTTTTTAAAAAATTTTTATTATTTATTTATTTAGTCAAACATGTACAGGATAGTAGTTGCAGGGGTGAAATCCTCCCGGTTCGCCCTGGCCCGTCCTTCGGCGTATAGCCGATGGAACTGGTGGCGGTCGCAGCGCGGAGCTTCTCCCGCCCGCTTTCCCGGCCCAGCTGAACGGCGCCATTCGGGTTATTTTTCCCTCTGTGCATGCGCGCGCATGCACAGAGGGAAAAATAACCCAAATGATTGTGGTCAGCCGGGCCGGGAAAGCGGTGATTGTGTTCAGCCGGGCCGGGAAAGCGGGCAGGAGAAGCTCCGCACCGCTACCGCCGCCAGTTCCATCGGCTATACGCCGAAGGACTGGCCCGGGCGAACCGGGAGGATTTCACCCCTGAGTAGTTGTTTGTATAAACATAACATAAGTAAAAAGTAACGATAAAAGAGGACAATAGGACAGTAGGACAGGGACGGTAGGCACAGTGGTGCGCTTATGCACGCCCCTTACAGACCTCTTAGAAACGGGGAGAGAGTCTAAGGTTAGGCTGTAGACAGTCTAAGGTTAAAGTTTTTGGGGTTTGGGGAAGAAAGAGTCAGGTAGTGCATTCCAGGCATTGATCACTCTGTTGCTGAAGTCGTATTTTCTGCAGTCGAGTTTGGAGCGATTTACATTGAGTTTGAATCTATTGTGTTCTCGTGTATTGTTGCGGTTGAAGCTGAAGTAATTATTGACAGGTAGGACATTGTGGCAGATGATTTTATGAATTACATTTAGATCAGATCGGAGGCGGCGTAGTTGTAAATTGTCTAATCCCAATATTTCAAGTCTGGTGGAAAAAAGTTTATATATATATATATATGTAGGATTTTTTGCTGATAAATGAAAATAAAGGGAGACTATTATAAATCTATTTCGAGCTTATTTTGCTCTCGTCAGATAGCCATACTTCTTACTGGAAAAAATTTGAACCCAGGCCGGCTGCCTTGCAGGGCAGCAACTTAACCACTAGGCCATAGGCTCTGTTCCCAATCAGCTCTTTCACCAGGATTTGGGTACACCAGGATAACACGACAGAAAAACATTATATATATATATATATATATATATATATATATATATATATATATATATATATATATATATATATATATATATATATATATATATATATATATATATATATATATATATATAACTGAATCTATCTATCTATCTATCTATCTATCTATCTATCTATCTATCTAGATAGATAGATAGATAGATAGATAGATAGATAGATAGATAGATAGATAGATAGATAGATAGATAGATAGATAGATAGATAGATAGATAGATATAATGACCCAATGGAGCACAGTTGTCTATTTATTTATTTATTTATTTGGAGGTCCTTCTATGCCTCCCTATTCCCTAAGGACTCTAGTGATGTCTAAGTTCTGGCATCATTTTTTGATCGTTTGAAAAGAGCAGCATTAGGACGGTGGCTTTTCTGTTCTCTCAAGGAAATATCCCTTAGTCCATCCAGAGCAATCTAAAGCTATATTAGCTGGGAGGTATGTATATGTAGCAACACTTCCCCCTACAGTCCAGCAAGGAAATCACACTTTTGCTTAAACTAGAAAGTATTTTTCGGTAAACTGTAAATTATCCTGCCACACACTCTTAAAAGCTCAACTGGCTTGTATGAAGCTAAAACCGACGAAGAATCTTTATTATTTTGGAAAGAGGAGTTTCCAATAAGGAGTCTTACATTTCTTTCTGCTTCTAATATTCCAAGTTGCAACAGAAGACAATATTATAAAATACATTCAACTTTTCCAACTATATAGTTATTTTCAGCCCATGTACCCTATCCGCTGTAGTCCTATAGAGCTGTAGTTCTCATGTAGGAATCACTTTTAGCAATGACTTTAGGAGAAACCCTACCATTCTACCACTTCTTACAATACTAGACAACACAGTATCAACAGTAGAGACCTTCAAATTCCTAGGTTCTATCATATCTCAAGACATAAAACGATCACCTAACATCAAAAACGTCATCAAAAAAGCACAACAAAGAATGTTCTTTCTGCGCCAACTCAGAAAGCTCAAACTTCCCAAGGAGCTGCTGATACAGTTCTACAGAGGAATCATTGAGTCTGTCATCTGCACCTCTATAACTGTCTGGTTCGGTTCTGCAACCCAACAAGACAGACACAGACTTCAGAGGATAATCAGAACTGCAGAAAAAACAATTACTGCCAACCTGCCTTCCATTCAAGACCTGTATACTGCACGAGTCAAAATACTTACAGACCAGGGTTGGGTTTCTTCCGGTTCAGACCAGATCGCCCGAACCTTTAGCGACCCACTGGTGATGTAATTTTGGCATCACAGATCCGGTTCTCTCTGTGCTGGTCCGTGCTCGCTGCCATCTTTTTTTGAATTTTCAGCCGATTTTTCTGACTTTGGAAGGTTTCACAGCGTTTTGTGCTGTGAAAAAAGCCCTCCCACCTGCCCCTGGGTTAATACTGACCTTTATTTCTTCGCCCAAAGCACAGCTGATGAGATCCTCAGGTGTGTTTCGGGCTGAATCCACCTTCTGAGCATTTGTGGAAGTGAAAACAAAGTGCGCAAAACATCTCAACCCGAACCAGTGGTGAAGGTAAGTGAAACCCACCCCTGTTAGAGACCCCTCGCATCCTGGACATAAATTATTTCAACTCCTACCCTCAAAATGACGCTATAGAGCACTGCACACCAAGACAACTAGACACAAGAACAGTTTTTTCCCCGAATACCATCACTCTGCTAAACAAATAATTCCCTCACCACTGTCAAACTATCCACTTAGGCTGCATTACTATTACTATTACTCTTCTCATCGTTCCTATCACCCATCTCCTCCCACTTATGACTGTATGACTGTAACTTGATGCTTGTATCCTTACGATTTATATTCATATTGATTGTTTCCCGATTGCTTATTTGTACCCTATGACAATAATTAAGTGTTGTATCTCATGATTCTTGACAAATGTATCTTGTCTTTTATGTACACTGAGAGCATACACACCAAAGACAAATTCCTTGTGTGTCCAATCACACTTGGCCAATAAAGCTATTCTATTCTATTCTATTCTATTCTATTCTATTCTATTCTATTCTATTCTATTCTATTCTATTCTATTCTATTCTATTCTATTCTATTCTATTCTATTAGCAATAGCACTTAGACTTATATACCGCTTCATAGTGCTCTACAGCCCTCTCTAAGCAGTTTACAGAGTTCAGCATATTGCCCCCAACAATCTGGGTCCTCATTTTACCCACCTCGGAAGGATGGAAGGCTGAGTCAACCTTGAGCCGGTGAGATTTGAACAGCTGAACTGCTGAACTAGCAGTAGCCTGCAGTGTTGCATTTAACCACTGCGCCACCTCAGCTCTATTCTATTCTATTTGTTAGATTTGCATCACAAAGGATCGGAGCCACCGTTAACAGTTCAGTATTTTATTAGTTCACAGCTGAAGCAAATGCAGAATGCCAGCCGGCTCCATGCAAAGCTGCTTTTAAGGGCTTTGCATGGAGGCGGTCAGCCACTGACATCCATTCAAGATTGCCGCCCACGATTAGCCAATCAGCGAGCTACTAGCAAATTGGGGAACGTACCTCCGTACGTAACACTATTCTATTCTATTCTATTCTATTCTATTCTATTCTATTCTATTCTATTCTATTCTATTCTATTCTATTCTATCAATAGTAGAAATATTTAGCTCATTTACACAGCTTGATTTCTATTATGGTTAATTAGTCTATTTTCATTCCAATAGGAAGATAACACTAACTCTTCTCCAAAGTTAATAGGGAGGCATTGGAGATAAGCTTTTGTTTTTTGAAAACAAATCATGGAAACAGCCTCCCAGAAAAACAATCTTGCACATTATCTGTTCTATTCAATTAAGGGAGTATTTGAGAAACCAGAAGAATTTGTGTTATTTGCATACATCTGCAATACAGTCACAGTTAAATGTGCCCAAGTTAGCAAACAATAAATCTACAAGCTTGGGAACTTTAAGACAGGAAGTTTAAGACTTCAACTTGAGGAAATTTAGGAAAATTCAATTTGTTTACATAAATTTGGTGAGATTCAGATAGGCAGCATTTTCCCCCTTTAATAGTTTTAAAAGAAAGGAAATACCGACAGATAAAGTTAGCTTTGAAGTAAGGATATTTTGAATGCCAAAAGACAGCTGAAGAAGTTTCTTGGATCGTCTTTAAAAAAAAAATCCAAGAAAGTGCCTCCTGAAAAAGCACCTTTAGGACAACCATAAGGTGACCAGATTTTAATATTTATAAAGCGGGACACCATTGATGGGGGGGGGGTGTTCTAGGGGAGCAAGACAGGAGGGGTCCGTCTCTCTTATCCTGCAGCTTTGTGCATTCCCCCCAAACACCCCCCCCCCTTCATCGCAGCCAGGGGTGGGTTCCTACCGGCGCAGGCTTACCTGTTTGTCGCCGCAGAGCCGAAGAAGCTGGTGGCATTTGCGGCGCGGGGCTTCCCCCGCCCGCTTTCCCCGCCCGCTGGGATGCCGCCATTTGTGTTCTTTTGCCCTCTGCACATGCGCAAAGCGTTCTGCTTGCGCAGAGGGCAAAAGAACGCAAATGGCGGCATCCCGGCGGCCGGGGAAAGTGGGCGGAGGAAGCCCCGCGCTGCGAACGCCACCAGCTTCTTCGGCTCTGCGGCGACGAACAGGCAAGACCGCCGCTGCCCCTCTCACTGCCCTCCCTCCCCGCCTGGCAGGAGGAGGCAGGCGAGGCAGGAGGCAGAGGGGTGTGCAGGGCAAATTCAAATTTAAAAAGCGGGACTTTTTTGAAACGCTGCGGGACGCGGAACAAATTATTAAAAAACGGGACTATCCCACCAAAAGCGGGACGACTGGTCACCTTAGACAACCATGACCTGGATGACTGAGAATCGCTACAGACTCATGCTACAATTGCACCCCAAGAGTTTGGAACTGTGTAAACACTCAATATATCCCCAGTTTCAGTGAAGAGGGAGCTGTTGCAAAGCATATGTTCTTTCCTAACTTGACAAGCCCCCACCCCAGGCCTGTTGCTTTGCATCTTCATTATCTGTTGAAAGACAGAGTAAGGAATTTTCCCTCTAACTTCCTTGCAAGAAAGCAACTTCCTCATTGCTAGTTTCGACCTTGCTTATTTAACCTGCATACGTGAAAAGAAAGAAGTTTGCTCCAAATAGACTGTCCACTGTTGACCTCACCTGATTTCTAAAAGGTCAGTAAGGCGTGTACATAAGTGCACCAGCGTGCCTACCATCCCTCTCCTAATGTTCCCTCTTATCAGTACCCATCTTATGTATATAAACAATGTTATATCTATGTATATTACCAATACGTACTTGACAAAAATAAATAAAATAAAATAAAAATAAATCCATTGTAGTTGTGGAAGAACTTACAAAGATCACAAACATTTGGGTTGCTTTCTCTCCCACCCCACCCCTCCTTTTTCCAACATCGGCAAAAGCAGAGTTGCCAATAAAGCCGCAACCTTGAATCTTGAACTACAGATGGGGGTCACATAGTGAATGTGGTAGTACCTAGTGATAGAAAAATAGATGAGAAAGAACAGAAGAAGATAATAAAATACAAAAACCTGCAAAAGAAAAAAGAAATAGAACAATTGTGGTTGTAAGTGCAAGTATAGGTCGTAAGTCACTTTTTCCATAACTCTGAACCATTGTTAAATGACCGGTTATAGGTCGAGGACTACCTCTATAAAGTATAGAGAGTATATATAATATTGTTAAAGTAGTTGTAATTAGCATAGTAATATAGAAATAATAGCAATAGACTAGGAAATAGTATAAAAAGAATTGAAAATGCTCACATATGGATTTGTAACATTCACACTTTATTCTTATAACTTTTTCCCCCAAAAATAAAATATCTTCTCAAACTATCTGCCTAGGGTCCAGGGCTTTTGTGACTTTTTTGAGTCAAATTGGATGCAACTTAAAAAAGAACGATAGTACAGGTAGTCCTCAACTTCTGACCACAATTGAGCCCCAAATTTCTGTTGCTAAGTGAGACATTTGTTAAGTGAGTTTTGCCCCATTTACGACCCTATTTGGCATAATTGTTAAGTGAATTGTGGCAGTTGTTAAGTTAGCTACATGGTTGTTAAGTGAATCTAGTTTACTCATTGACTTTGCTTGTCAGAAAGTCACAAAAGGGGATCATATGATCCAGTGGTGGGTTGTAAATGATTTTGATACCGGTTCGCACGCATGCGCGCAGAAGCATCCCAGGCAGGAGGCGGAGCCTGTCGCCGCTACCCCACTCCTGGTTCGGTGGGTCCGAACCAGGAGCAACCCACCTCTGATATGATCATAAGACACTGAAACTGTCATAAATGTGAGTCCATTGCCAACTATCTGAATTTTGCTTACATGTCCATTGATCACATTTCCTCTAATCCTTTTAACATACAGGTAATCCTCAACTTATAACATCTATGGAACTGCCAATTATGGTCCTGAAATGAGATGGTTGCCAAGCAGGTCATCATGTGACCAAACCAACGTTATAACTTTTTTTGAAGTGGTTGTTAAGTGAACTCATGGATCACCATGGGGCATTTCCCCCCCCCCCCGGAAACGAGAATATATTGCAATAGCAATAGCACTTAAGACTTATATATCGCTTCACGGTGCTTTACAGCCCTCTCTAAGCAGTTTACAGAGCCATCATATTGCACCCAACAATCTGGGTCCTCATTTTACCGACCTCAGAAGGACAGAAGGCTGAGTCAACCTTGAGCCGGTGACATTCAAACTGCTGGCAGCCGGCAGTCAGTAGAATTAGCCTGCAGTACTACATCCTAACCATTGCGCCACCACGGCTGTCTGTTAAATGGATTTAGAGGATCTTTCTCATGAGCCCAGAATAGGGAGGGAAAATGGAAGAAATCTTGAAACTACCAAAAGTCCAGACTAGCATCAGCTGCATTTTGTTACTGGAATCAGAAAGGTTGGGACATGAACACAAACAGGGTGACCATCTGGAAGTAGACTTAGAAAAGAAGCGTCTCATAAAGGGAATGCCTTCACTTTTGCTACTTTTTTAGCTTCACAGTATGCTATGCAGAGGTGGGTTTCATCAGGTTCTGACCAGTTCTGGAGAACTGGTAGCGGAAATTCTGAGTAGTTCGGAGAACTAAATAAATAAGTAAACACCACCTCTGACTGGCCCCGCCCCCATCTATTCTCTGCCTCCGAGTCACAGCTGATCGGGAGGAAATGGGTATTTTGCAGTATCCTTCCCCTGGAGCGGGGAGGGAATGGAGATTTTGCAGTATCCTTCCCCTGGAGCGGGGAGGGAATAGAGATTTTGCAGTATCCTTCCCCTGGAGCGGGGAGGGAATGGAGATTTTGCAGTATCCTTCCCCTGGAGCGGGGAGGGAATGGAGATTTTGCAGTATCCTTCTCCTGGAGCGGGGAGGGAATGGAGATTTTGCAGTATCCTTCCCCTGGAGCGAGGAGGGAATGGAGATTTTGCAGTATCCTTCCCCTGGAGCGGGGAGGGAATGGAGATTTTGCAGTATCCTTCCCCTGGAGCGGGGAGGGAATGGAGATTTTGCAGTATCCTTCTCCTGGAGTGGGGAGGGAATGGAGATTTTGCAGTATCCTTCCCCTGGAGCGAGGAGGGAATGGAGATTTTGCAGTATCCTTCCCCTGGAGCGGGGAGGGAATGGAGATTTTGCAGTATCCTTCCCCTGCCATGCCCACCAAGCCACACCCAAAGAACTGGTAGTAAAATTTTTTTGAAACCCATCACTGATGCTATGCCAATGTTTTTAGACTTGGTTCCCCCTTGCAGGAGGATAGTAGACATCTAATTGCCAACATTAGCATTCTGGTGGGTTAGAGACGGTGGCATCTATTGCCTTCTGGGATTGTCCATGCTGCCAACATGGGCTCCAGTTTTATAAGTAGGCAAGCTCTCAGAGGAAGCATTCTTATGAAAGTACCCAGTTTGCTTTGTGAATGTGGGTCTGACTCAAGAGGTTTGTCTCACTGGAGTCTGAAAAATATCTATTGGATTTGTTTAAACTTAATGTGGTGTTTACGTTCCGCCTCCCCCCTAAAGTTAATTTATGTATCATAATTTGATAGTATTTAAACCGTCCTGGTATATGTCTTTTTACTTACATTAAGGGTACTTTGTGAATATGTTTTTTAAAAGGAGAAATTTTCCCTCTTTGTTAAATTTTAACCTTTTATTTACATTAGGGCACTAAAATTACTTTATATTTGCTAAATATGTGTTGGAGTTTAGAGTTGAGATATGGAATGTTTATTAGGAATTGATATGTTGTTATTTGAGGTAGTTTTCTTTGGAACTGTTGGCATTTAGAATAGAAAAATGTTATGTGTTAGAGCTTGTCTTTTTAAAAGGAGAAATGGTCCCTTTTTGTCCTGTTAAATTTTAGTTTTTTGTTTGCCCCAGGTCAGGGATGTCAAACTGGCGGCCCACGGGCCGGATGCATCATGTGCATGCCACACCCACCCGTTCCGAGAAGGGGGGAAACAATGTGATACGTCACGTGACGGCAACATGACGCTGTTTGACACCCATGCCCTAGGCCAGGGGTCCTCAAACTTGGCAACTTTAAGACTTGTGGACTTCAACTCCCAGAATTCTCCAACCCTAGGCTATCAGGACCATTTTCTGCCTTTTAAAATTGGACTTTGCTTACAGCTAAAATACTGAGATATGGAATTTTGAGTTTTATATATGTTAATTAATGTTATTATTTTAGAGCTCTGTTTTTTTTTTTTTTTTGCTGATAATTGGGTTGAAGGAGACATTACATATTGGAATCTGCTTTTCTGGAAAGGCTTTTTTTTAAATTACTTCTTTGCTTTCTTGCCCTCTTTTATTTTTTCTAATTTGTGTTATCTTTCATTGTTGTAACTAAAACTTGTAATAAAAGTATTACAAAAAAATGAACACTGTAAAACTGAAGCAGGATAATCTCAATTAATCCATTACATTTAAACATTCCTATCTTATTAAGCTTGGATCTCAGCACCTTAAATCCAAACAAATGTGCTAATCATTTTTCTTAATAAGATGTATATAATACTATTTCTTTAGAGCAATCAATTCTAGGAGGCTAATTAGGGATTCCAATAATTTATTCTAGCTATGCAAAATTGCATGAAAAAGAGCTTACTGCCTAGTAAATAAGCACAGGATTTCCCCTTTTTTGCAAATATCAAAATTGCTGTGATACTCCATACCTGACAAAACTCTCTTATTTTCCAGTTTATAAAACTGGGGGGGGGGACTTCCCTGAGTATAATTTCTGGGGACCTGAAGCCTGCTTTCCATTGTAGGAAGTTAGTTCCCACCCCCTCCTAGAAAAATGAAATATCCTAGGAAACATTGAAAAAGGAAAGAATATGTTTCCCTGAATGAGGAAAAGAGAAACATGTTTTAAATACAAAGCAGCTTCCTGCAGCTCCCTGCCCCCACCCTTTGCCAATGGGCATTAAGGACTGGGCCCAGCTCACACATTCCTCTCACCTAGCCTGGAGCAGTCTTCTGCATAACAAAGAACCATAATAGGAATCCCAAAGCCTTTTCATTATACCACATGGGACCTGGGAAGATTACATCAGTCAAGCCTAGGACTTGGGACAGCCCACAAGAATTGCCCCAGCATGCCCCTGTGAATCTGACAGCCAATGGAATACATTTCTATATAGGAACAGGAAACAGACAGGGAGGGGCCCAAGAGAGAGTATAAAGCAAGGAACTCAGCATCTCTTCCTCCCTTTTTTTCTCTTCACCCACATCTGGAAGCATGTAATCTACCTTTTCTGTACAGGGGCCTATGCCATGTGCTCCTGTCCACCATTAAACCTTCTTTCCAAGCAACTTTCATGAATTCAGTGTCTTTTTTCCCACTTGGAACTGAACCCAGAAGGATATTCCTTACAACACCATGTTTTGTACATCCACAATCCAGTTCTCATTTGGGACTGGATATCTTATTTCAAATGTAAACAAGATCCAAGAAAACTAAATTAGGGATCAATCTGGACCTTTAAAAAAATATAACCTTTATTCTGAGTGTTAAATGCAACATTTATAGTAATTACAGGGAAGCCACTGACCATATTACAAGTGTAATAGCATTAGCAAACCTGTCACTGTGTACGCAGCAGCAGTCACCAAATTAATTTTTGATTCATTAACAAGTTCCTTATTTGCATGATTAAAATGCCACGCTGGATAAATGCATGGGGCTGATGATAAATCATTAAACACAGTTCCCACCTGATGAGGAGGAGATGTGGAACAAACAGATAGAGTTCATAACCTCTCTGAAATCCCAGGAGAAGACCAAGCATTTCTCCTAACTGAGGGAAAAGTAGGCGAGGTGCATCAAAGTCAGTCAAAGAGATTCATTTAAATAACTTGCAAAGAACAAGATCACTTTGTCTAGAATTCCTTGCTCCTAAGGTGGAAGTAAGGTGAAAACATGTTAACCATCACAGATTAACATGTGACCCAGCGGTGAGTTGCTCCTGGTTCGGCACAGTTCTGCAAACCGGTAGCGGCAGTGGCAGGAGGCTCCGCCCACCCACCCGGGACACTTCTGTGCATGCACAGAAGCGTCGCGTGCACACGTACAAATCGGTAGCAACGGATTTTAGAACCCACTACTGATGGGACCACTATTTGTGACATTCCCAGCTGGTGGTTCTATCATCCAGTAGAATCCTGAGATAGACAATCAAAATTGTAGCTGACCAGAGTCTTTCTCATTTGGATCAGGTCCCTTCAGGCCATTCGAGGAAGTCCCTGAGGATCAGGTACAATTGAGCAGCAGAAGAAAAAAAAAACAATCTAAGATCCTTGACATTAGGCTGTAAGAAAAAAGTTTAATTAGATTCCAACAAACAACTGTGTTTGTTGTTAAAACAAACAAACTCTGTGGTTTCATCCCCAAACCCCAAAAACTTTAACCTTAGACTGTCTACAGTCAACCTCTCCCCATTCCTAAGAGGTCTGTAAGGGGCGTGCATAAGCGCACCACTGTGCCTACCGTTTCTGTCATACTGCCCTTTTGTCCTCATTTATCTGTACCTATTTGGCTTTTGTTTGTGTTTATACCATACCTGCTATCTTGTACATGTTTTGACAAATTAAATAAATAAATAAATAAAAATCCTGAAAAGTTAAGCAGGGTTAGATTTAGTTACTATTTGGACGGGAGACACCAAGGAACAGGAAGTTGGGAGAAAAAAATATGCTGGCCATGACCATAAAATGCCAACAGACCATGCTGATGAGGTGTCTAAGAGATAATGGGTTCAACTCAAGGAAGAGCTGGGTTAAACAGATTCAGAGCTGGGTTTATTTATTTATTTATTTATTTGTTTATTTGTCAAACATACATAGTAGTAATTTGTATAAACATAAGTAAAAACTAACGATAAAAGAGGACAATAGGACAGTAGGACAGGGACGGTAGGCACACTGGTGCGCTTATGCACGCCCCTTACAGACCTCTTAGGAATGGGGAGAGGTCGACTGTAGATAGTCTAAGGTTAAAGTTTTTGGGGTTTGGGGAAGAAACCACAGAGTCAGGTAGTGCATTCCAGGCATTGATCACTCTGTTGCTGAAGTCGTATTTTCTGCAGTCGAGTTTGGAGCGCTTTACATTTAGTTTGAATCTATTACGTGCTCATATATTGTTGAGGATCAACGAAGCCAGGGAAAAAGTGAACTGTTTTTCTTTCAATGCATTTTTTTAAAAAAATGTAAATATATATCAAACTCAGTTTTGGAAAGTTCTTACGGATTTGTTTCCTCTCCGTGTTTTGTTTTGTTTTTTTGCAACTTTCATTTTACAGAAATCTCTTCACTTGGTCCCACAAAATAAATTTGAATTTGCAAGCCTTCCGTGAGTTTTCATGTCTGCCTTGCTTTGCATCTTGTACCTTTTCCAAAGACCAGTTTTGATCTGACTTACTTAGCTGAGAAGTTCTCAGAAGTTGGGCAGAATCCAAAACCAAGAAGTTTGAAAGCTGGACTCTTTCCTTTTTTTTTTTTTTTGGCTGGGAAAGAGGATTTACATTATGGAAAAAATACAGAGATGGGAAAGTAGATGATGATTCTTTCCAGATCTGTCCAGAGAATAGACATTGCTGATGTTAAGAGGAGAAGATGAATCCTAACAAGATGTCACATTGATCATCACTGCCTACCGGTAGTTGCTGAGGACACTATTCCAGTTCCCATTATACGAGATTATGCCCCATGCAGCTCCTGCAACCTTTTGATTCACTTCTCATTTAGTGCCAGATAAATGGAGCTAAGTGGCAGCAATCAGGTTCTGCTTTGAGCCAGCTGGCTCCATCAGTCTCTCCATGAAGAGAGAGCTGGAGGAGGCCTTTTGCAGAACAGCTTGCAGAGATTAAAAGGATGCAACAGAGGGCAATCAAAGCATTTGAAGAGGAAGCAAAATGATGCCTGAGTTGAGATGCCATCCAACCCCACTGATTTCATTTTGAAGATTTCCTTTCCCTTCCCTTCCTTCCTTTTCTTTCCCTTCCCTTCCTTTATTTATTTATTTGTGAGATTTATATACCGCCTCACAATGCAAGCATTCTCTAAGCGGTTTACACCATTAAGCAATGTATATTTATATTGCCCCCAACAATCTGGGTCCTCATTTTACCTACCTCGGAAGGATGGAAGGCTGAGTCAACCTTGAGCCGGTGAGATTTGAACTGCTGACCTGCAGATCACAGTCAGCTAAAGTGGCCTGCAGTATTGCCTCTAACCGCTGCGCCACCTCAGCTCATAATAATCCTTCCCTTTCTTTCCCTTCCCTTCCCTTCCTTTACTCTCCTCTCCTCTCCTTTCCTTTCCCTTCCTTTCCTTTCCTTTCCTTTCCCTTCCCTCCTTTCTCTTGTTACCCAGCAGGCTAGGTAGAGGCTGCAAGTTGAAGTAACCCAGTTTAGATGTACTGATAGGCAGTGGTCAGTTCTACTATTATTGATGTGCCTATACAATGTGCACATACAAAGATACAAATACAATTTTTAAAAAGCAGTCATTGCTATCAGATTTCCTCCATCCATTCTTCTATTATGGGAATTTATGTATCTTTCCATTTCTGTGTAGATAAAATTCTCACTGCACTCAAATTTCAATATCAAAATGCAAATGCTACAAATTTGCCAGCACTTGAAATTGTCTGGCTAATGATACCAGGCTTTGGGCATTTTTTTTCATTTACTTGTTTATTGCAACTGCATTTTATCCTGTTCCTTTAAAGCTTTTTAAAAGATTGCAAGTTAAAATAAACAGAGCAAGCGATTATGAAGATATACATTCAGTACAATGGGACTTAGGAACAGCAAATATAACAGGGACATATAAATAAGATGTTAAGACTATGAACTATGCAACAATACTACTAATTGAGAAAGGAAGTCCAGGCTCACCTTAGAATGTGCATTAAAGTCCCAAACCACACTGAATGAGGATTATGGCCCTGGCAACCTAGTACAGCTGAAGGGCTGACTGAAAATCTTTGAAGAATAGTAACTAGAAGAAAAGGCATTAAGACTTTAATATTATAAGTTGCAGCAGGTGATAGAAGTTTTATTTATTTGTTTGTTTGTTTGTTTATTTAGTCAAGCATGTAAATGATTACAGAAAAAATATAAACATGATTGTGAATACATAAAATGTATAAACATGGTTATGAGTACATGAGATGGTTACGAATACATGGAGACAGTAGGACAGGGAAGGTAGGCATGATGATGCACTTATGCACGCCTCTTACAGACCTCTTAGGAATTGGGTGAGGTCAACGGTAGACAGTCTAAGGTTAAAGTTTTGGGGGGTTGGGGAAGAAACCACAGAGTCAGGTAGTGTATTCCAGGCATTGACCACTCTGTTGCTGAAGTCGTATTTTCTGCAATCAAGTTTGGAGCGGTTTACCTTAAGTTTGTATCTATTGTGTGCTCGTGTATTGTTGCAGTTGAAGTTGAAGTAGTCATTGACAAGTATGACATTGTAGCAGATAATTTTGTGTGCTACTCTTAGGTCAGATCGAAGGCGGCGTAGTTCTAAATTGTCTAAGCCCAAAATTTCAAGTCTGGTGGCATAGCAATAGCAATAGCACTTAGACTTATATACCGCTTCATAGTGCTTTACAGCCCTCTCTAAGCGGTTTACAGAGTTCAGCATATTGCCCCCAACAATCTGGGTCCTCATTTTACCGACCTCAAAAGGATGGAAGGCTGAGTCAACCTTGAGCCGGTGAGATTTGAACAGCTGAACTGCTGAACTAGCAGTCAGCTGAACTTGCAGTGCTGCTTTTAACCACTGCGCCACCTCAGCTCAGCATAAGGTATTCTGTTGCGAACAGAGGAGTGGAGGACTCTTCTCGTGAAATATCTCTGGACATTCACAATTGTATTAATATTCGATATGTGGTGCAGGTTCCAGACTGATGAGCTGTATTCGAGAATTGGTCTAGCAAATGTTTTATATGCTCTGGTTAAAAGTGCAATATTACCAGAGAAGAAGCTACGCAAGATTAGGTTAACCACTCTTAATGCATGCTGTTGCAGTGGGCTCTGGTTCTAGTTATAAGGAACCATATTAAGAAAACCATAGTTTTTTTAAAAAAAGCATTTGGTCCAGTTGATGATTATAATAGTGATCATGGTGATGGCTGGACTTGGCCAAACAGTTTTGAATATGGTTTTGATGTATCTTGTTGTAAGGAATATCGTTCTGGGTTCGGTTCCAAGTCAGGAAAAAGACACTGGAAGCATGGGAGTGCTTGGAAAGATGGTTTAATGGAGAACAGCAGGACCACATGGTTTGAGGGGGGTCACATGCCTCGAAGATATTGAAGAGAAAAAGGGGTGAGATGCTGAGAGTCCCTTGGTTTTATGCCCTCTCTTGGGCCCCGCCCCGGGGCCTCCTGCTCCTGTGCAAGAAATGCACTCTGATTGGCTGTCAGACTCCCATGGGGCCATGCAGGGGCAACTCTGTAGACAGTCTTGAGTCCAAGTTTGCTTGAGCCTTGCTGGCTGATGCAATTTTCCTAGGTGCCATGTGGTGAAATGGGTAGAAGGCTAATCCTATCATGTCCTAAGGGTGAAGGTCTTAATCCCATCACCCTGGAGCTGAAGGTGGGGGCAGGGAGATGCAGGAAGCTGCTTTGTCTTTAGAACATGTTTCTCCTTTTCTCAGCCAGGGATATTCTATATAATATTCTGCCTTTCTAATATTTTCCAAAATATTTTATTCCTCTAGAAGGGGGTAGGTGCTAACTTCCTACAATCTCTAGTCCAGAAGTCAAGCTGATGCTCACTGGAGGTTTGCAACTTCAGTCTCCCATCAGTCTCCTAACCTTGCCAAGGATTCAGGGAGACACAACAGATGAAAGAACCTCATTAGTTTTGGTTGATTTAGGAAAGCTTAGCAGGTAACAAGGTTAGTACTTAGGTGGGATTTATCAGAATGGTTGTAGATAGTCCATCTTCCCTTTAGCATACCGAGTGCATATCCTGTGGGATGTTCTGTTACATTAGCCCCCAGGAACAATTATGTGACCATGTTCTCCTTATTAGCTAGCAATCATCATAGTGATGTTCCCACTTGAATGGAAGACTACCAGAAAAAGCCAGGTCTGCAAATAAACAAATAAATTTATTTCTTTATTTATTTTCTGGAAGATGGCCAAATCAATCCGGTATTGTTGCCAGTATACATTACTATTTTAAATAACTTTACTTATAGGATAAGTAAGATAAACCACAGATAAACCTTCAAGTGGCCTCAATGACTTTCAGAAAGTAACAACCAAATTACTTCAAGGAATATAAACCTTTCATTCTCCACTATTGAGTCAAAACAGAAGAAACTTCTTGGATGAGAAGCGAAACAACTTTAAGGAAAAAATAAAGCCCAGTTGCTTTTTGGAAAAAAACAAAAACACCTTTGAGACAACCATGGTCTGACTAAGAATCTCCACAGATAACCTTACTTATATCAAGCCCTTTTTTACATCCTAAAGCCAATCCTGCTCATTTTGGAATGTGAATAATGTTTATTTAATGTGCCAGATAGAACATAAACTGATATAACTAGTTATTTCATAAGATGAAAACAAAGGATCATTGTCCCACACCCAGAAATGAAGATGTAAAATTCCTGCCACTGGAATTATTATAACCATAAATGCATTAACTTATAAAACAGGAGATCTGTAACAGGGGCGGGTTGCTCACTTACCTTGCTGCCAGAGCCATGCGCATGCATCTCCACGCTTTGGGGGGGCGCTCACTATGCACGCGCGCCCCCTTGTGCGATTTTGCATGCGCAGAAGCAAAATCACGCCAAAATCTCGCGAGGGGGCCCGTGCGTGTGAGATTTTGGCGCAATTTTGCTTCCACGCATGCGTGGAGGCAAAATCTCACCGAAATCTTGCGCACGCGTGTGTCCGCTTGCGAGATTTTGGTGCGATTTTGCTTCCGTGCATGCGCAGAAGCAAAATCGCCCGAAAATCACGGGAAAAAAATGGCGACGTGCCGGGTTCACCGGCAGAGAGGGCCCCGGAGCGGTTGCGAAATCCGTCGCTCCCTACCAGAGCTGTGTACCGGACAGCTCCGGCAGGAACCCACCTCTGATCTGTAATAAGTTATACTGAATGGCTGGAGGGAAGAAACTGCTACTATTCAACATATAATGAACGCTATTGAACATCTCCGGAGGGATCTGAAAATGGCTGTCTACCGACAGTCGCCATCTAACCTGACTGAGCTGGAGAGGATTTGCAAGGAAGAATGGCAGAAAAATCCCCCAATCCAGGTGTGCCAAGGTTGCCGCATCATACCCAAAAAGGCTATAATTGCTGCCAAAGGTGCTTCAACAAAGTAATGAGTGAAAGGTCTGAATACTTAACGCCAATGTGATACTTCAGTTTTTTCTTTTTAACAAATTTACAGACGTTTCTAAACTTCTGTTCTCACTTGGTCATTATGGGGTACTGAGTGTAGATTAATGAGAAGAAAAAAATGAACTTCAACAACTGTAGAGTCAGGCTGCAGCGTAACAAAATTGACAAAAGTGAAGGGGGTCTGAATACTTTCTGAATGCACTGTAAATGAGTAGCTCTAATTCCAGTGCACAATCTATTTCACCACACCTTGAGGGAGATCTAACCAGAGGTGGGTTCCTCCCGGTTCACACCGGTTCTATAGAACTGGTAGTAAACATGATGTCATGGTGCCGGTTCTGTTGGTGCCGGTCCATGGATGCCGCCATCTTTTGGGGGGGGATTTTTTTGCTGGTTTTTGCTTGTGTGCAAGCGCAGGTGAGTTTTCGGCACTGCACATGCGCTGCCATCTTGGTTTTTTGCTCCTTTTTTTGCTCCTTTTTGCTTGTTTTTGGCAATGCGCATGAGTGCGCGTACGTGCTGCATGGCCATGCAGTGCGCAATGCATGCGCAGCCACATGGCGCAGGAGAAAGCGAACTGGCAGTGAGGTAAGTTAGAACCCACCCCTGGATCTAACTGATATCTGGCCAAGTTCCAACACTCTGTCTAAGCCAGTGTTAACACTGGTCTAAGCTTGTTCTTGTTGCCCAAGTTCCTTTGCCTTAATGGACAGACACCAGAATTGCATTGATGTCTCGCCAAATATTACTTCATTGATTTGATGCCTAAGGGCTTCAAGATCCTATCCCAAATAATTACATCTGCAATATTCAGTACTAGAAATATTTGTGCTTGCAGATATGTAATTCTACTATATCATGGGACAAGACAGATGCAGACAGAAAAGGGAACTTAGATATGAGACAAAGGGAAATTGTGGTTTAAAAGTTATTTTCATGAAAAATATATGCATATATGGAAAAAGACAAACTGCTGGTTTATGTAACTGAAATTTGCTAAGAAGGGCAAATATAACCCCTTATAAAGTACTAACACAAGAATGTGACCCAAACCACTTTATTCCCATACAGTAGGGACCAAGAGGGTGAGGAAACCACAAGTTTTGGGAGGGATCCCCAGGTGACCTTTCTTGTTAGAATATTCATGACTGGGAGAGCCAATGGTAACAAGGTCAGCCAATGAATAGGCATAGCAACTAAGTCAGCCAATGAGAGTTAAACACTTGAGTCTGTGCAGAGAATCGAAACTGAAAGGCTGGGTGTGGCTCAGTCCACTCTGTACTCTCTGAACTCTGCTGAAATGAAACTAACTGTTCCCTGCTGCCTGTGTGTTTATTTGTAACTACATTGAAGAAGAACTCTGCTAATGGTATTGTAAATTCATCTGTTACTATGTTTATAAAGAAGTTAATGAATCCAGCTGAATCAGTTATCTGTGTGTGCTTCCGGTTTTGATTTTTGCAACAAACTCTGATATTTCTTTTGTGCAGGATAAAAGCTTTTTCAATCTCTACTCTGATGTGTTTATCATTGGGTTTTCACATACTGGGCATGAAGCCAGACAATAGACTTCCAACCATGTTGTACCTCAACTCTCATTGTTCTTTTTCACCCAGGCAGATTACATTTAACTGAGAAAGGCTGCCATGCATGCACTATGCTGGATCTTCGAGAGATCCAGTCACCCTCTCCTATTGCAATCCATATTAATTGCCCAATTAGCTCTGTTCAGAATCAGCTACAAAAAACAAACAAACAAAAAGTAGAATTCTGGGAGTTGAAGTTCATCCATCTTAAAGTTGCCAAATTTGAACTACACTACTTGATACTGATAGACCTATTGAAGACCAGGTATGATCTCTTAAGAATATTGCCCACATGCATTCAAACTTTTTTTAAAGGGTTTTCTTTTTTTAACCCTTCGTTGATTAACCCTCTTTATATCCTAAACCAATTAGCAGATGATCTTATTTCTAGTGGACCCAGTTACGACAAGGCTAGGGATGTGTGTGTGTCTGTGTGTGTATACACAGGCAGTTTCTAACACTACTTCTCAGAAAGGCAACGATAGGTAGTCCTCGACTTACAATCATAAATTTAACCACCAAATTTACAACGGCACTGAAAAGTGACTTACGACAATTTTTCATTATTTACAGCCATTGCAGCATCTCTGTGATCGTGTGATCAATGTTCAGAGGCTTGGCAACTGGCATGAACTTACGATAGTTGCAGTGTCCTGGGGTCATGCAAACTTCTGACAGGCAAAGTCAATGGGGAAGCCAGATTCACTTAACGTTATTAACTTAACAACTGCAGTAATTTATTTAACAACTGTGGCAAGAAAGGTCGTAAAATGGGGCAAAACTCACTTAACAACTGTCTCACTTAGCAAAAAGAAATTTTGACCTCCATTGTGGTGGTATGTCGAGGACTACCTATTGTTTGTCTTTTGAAATGTAATTATTTGTGTATTGGATCTGTATGGCCATCTAATTGTCAAACAATTCAAGACACCTACAGTTCAAAAGACAACACAATAGTAGAAGAACCATGTAACTAAAATTGCGCAGGTAATACAAATCATTAAAAGTCAAAGCATATTATCATTTCCCCATGCATTTCTATTGTTTTCTTTTATATACGAAGCAAACATTTTTTATTTTAAGTTTTCAAAAACGTTTTTAAAATATATATTACTTGCCGTTTCTGGTGTTTTGTTATAGAATTTATTATTTTCACACATATCTTGTCCTTTTAAAGCTGTGGAGTATGTGGGTGTACAGTTGTGTTTTCTTCTTACATAAGCCACTTATGTAAGTGTGTTTGGTGGATAGCATATAACTTTTAGCCTACAATCAATTAATTAGTCATGAGGGCATGAAGTGCATGTAAGAAATGCCGGTGTTTTTTCCTTTGAAGACTTCATTTGACATGGTAATCCCCAAATTCACTAAGCATCTCATTTGCATCAGCCGAGTAGATGGAAGTTTGATAATTTTAATATCCATTTAACGTTTAAGAAGTTTCTGTGGGCTTTTCTCCTGTGAACAGGGGTTACTATTTAGTCAGTTCTTGAGTTTCCCATTAATATATATGCTAATACAAGTCCATGCTCTCGTACTCATTGGCCTGACCACAAATTCTATGTTCAGAGAGGCCAAAGCTCACAGGTCCTGCTCATTCATCCAACCTGTGGTAGGCAGCAAGCAGCAGACCCTGCCATTTCCTTTTAGAAAGAAATGGAAAATATTCTGGGTTTTTTCCACCTTCAATTTTTAAATAAAAGAAAGCTTGTAACTGCTTTCTCTCCCCTACCCCTTACTTGCTCTGTGGACACCATGTTGAACTGGATTCTTTTCATGGTGATGTTAAATAACCACCCCATTAACTGGCATTTTTTAAGAGATAGTTCAAAAATTAAGGGGTACACCACAGGTAATTTGACAAGCGAAGTCATTGAGGGAAGCCAGATTCACTTAACAACCACGATTCACTTAACCGCTGTGGTGATTCTCTTAACAACTTTGGCAAGAAAGGTCATAAATGAGAGAAAATTCACTTAACAGCTGTCTTGCTTAGCAATGGAAATTTTGCCTCAGTTGTGGTCGTAAGTCAAGGACTATCTTTACTGTTTCCATCACTTTGCAAACAGGGCCATTATTTTGGAGAAAAGGGACCATACTGCCCATATGTTTATCTGAAATGAAATGAAGGTAATTAAAATAAAGTTTCATTTTGAACCCACTTTCTAATAAAAAAAATCTTAAAAAATAATTTAGCTCCTTATAATGCTTTCTGCAATGGCTATGGAACAGGTGTTATCTCCTTGGTTATGTCCATAAAAGAGAATTGGAAAGACTGCGTATTTACTACCTGAAAGATGAGCAGGCAAAGTTTGGCCACCTGAGATTTTCCACCTCTTTGAATATGAAAGAATGTATTCGATTAGAAAGGGCCAATGGAATAGAAATTATAGATACAGCTGCAGAGAATATAAGAATAATGAAACTTCCTTAAGCAATTTTGCTTCTGAGCCATCATTAGAGCACAACTTAATATAAATGAGTCAATTTATATTCTTCCTTCCGCTTTTCTTTTTGTTCGTTCACAAAATGAAATATTTTTAAGGTAATGAAAATTATTTGTCCGCTTTCTTTGGAGGAGCTTTTTTTCACTTTCCATAAGAATCTTCATCAATTCAAAACAAATATAAAAAAATACCAATTCCTGGAATGGCTAAGAAAGACTTCCTTTACGATTACTAAAAGCATGTTGAATTGGTGGTGGAAAAATTGGAAATCCTCATTGCCACTTCCACGTCACCCAAGGGCCGTGTCTTTCTACTTCACACTTGTATTTGTATTTGTTTATTTGTCAAACATATATGATTATAAACAAAGTATAAACAGTAAAACATGATTGACTATATATGTAATAGTACAAGCATGAATAAGAGTAAAAGAGGTATGAATATATGGGTACATTAGGACAGGAACGGCAGGCATGATTGTGCGCTTATGCACGCCCCTTACCGACCTCTTAGGAATGGGGTGAGGTCGATGGTAGATAATCCAAGGTTGAAGTTTTGGGGGTTAGGGGAAGAAACTACTGAGTCAGGTAAAGTGTTCCTGGCATTGACCACTCTGTTGTTGAAGTTGAATTTTTTGCAATCAAGTTTGGAGCGGTTTACATTAAGTTTGTATCTATTGTGAGCACGTGTATTATTGCAGTTGAAGCTGAAGTAGTCGTTAACAGGTAGGACATTGTGGCAGATAATTTTGTGAGCTACAATTAGGTCAGATCGAAGGCGGCGTAGTTCTAAATTTTCAAATACACACTTGGGACAAAGCAATATGTCCTGAAAGGGGAAATGCTTCTGAAGACCCGTGAATACATAGGTGTTATAATCTTCTGCCCACCAATTCCAAGGCTGAATCCCATTGCATTCAATCGTCCTTATCTTCAGCCAAGGTGAAGTTGTGGCAGCCAGCTAGTTAGCCACTTCCCTGGCAAGATTTTATGTTCAGATCAATATCTGGCAGTTACATTCTCTCATATATCGAGTTATATTTTCTCAATCTTCTTGCATCTCCAGCAATCTTCTTGCACCTTCTTGCACCTCCAATCTTCTTGTACCTCCAGTAATGACAATTCATATGATAACAGGAAGTCCTTGATTTTCAACAATTAGTTTAACAAAATTACCATGGCACTGAAACAAGTGATTTATGACCAGTCCTCGAATTTACAACCATTACAGCTTTTTTCTACAGTCACATGATCAAAATTTGGGCCCTGGCAACCAGCAAGCACTGTATTTATGGTAGTTGCAGCATTCTTGTGTCACGTGATCGCCATTTGCCACCTTCCAAGCTGGCTTCTGATGAGCAAAAACCGTGTTTTTAAAAGCTGGAGAGAAATCTAATAAAAGGGGCAGGAGGTGAGGAAGAATTGTAAAAGGTGATTGCTATTATAGTATCATAAGGCTGGAAGGGACCTTGGAGATCTTCTAGTCCAATCTGCTACCCAAGGCAAGAGTCCTTATATTATCCCAGACAAATTGTCTTTTCTTAAAAACATCCAGTAATGGAGCACCCACAACTCCAGAAGGCAAACTGTTCCATAGATTAGCAGGAGTAGCCACCCCCCAGAAGACAAGCTCAGGATCCAGAAAGATCTCGACAGACTTGAACTAAGGGCCCTATCCAACAAAATGAAATTTAATGTGGAGAAAAGCAAGGTTTTACACCTGGGTGGGAAAAACCAAAGGTACAAGTACAGATTAGGCGAAATCTGGCTCAAAACACTAACTGTGAGAAAGACCTTGGAGTCCTAGTGGACGATCACTTAAACATGAGTGGTAGGAGCCAAAAAAGCTAATACAATCCTTGGTTGCATAAACAGAGGCATAGAATCAAAATCACGTGAAGTATTAGTACCGCTTTATAAAGCCTTAGTAAGACCACACCTGGAATACTGCATCCAGTTTTGGTCACCACATTACAAAAAAGATGTTGAGACTTTGGTGCAAAGAGGAGCAACTAAGATGATTAAAGGCCCGGAGACTAAAACGTATGAAGAATGGTTGCAGGGACTGGGTATGGTTAGTCTAGAGAAAAGAAGGACTAGGGGGGACATTATAAAAGTCTTCCAGTATTTGAGAGGCTGCCACAAAGAGGAGGGGGTCGAACTATTCTCCAAAGCACCTGGGCGCAGGAAAGAAACAATGGATGGAAACTAAGCAAGGAGAGAAGCAACCTGGAATTAAGGAGAAACTTCCTAACAGCGAGGACAATTAACCAGTGGAACAGCTTGCCTTTAGAAGTTGTGGGTGCTTCATCACTGGAGGTTTTTAAGAAGAGACTGGATAGTCACTTTCTAAAATGGTATAGGAACTTCTGCTTGAGCAGGCGGCTGGATTAGGTACCTTCAAAGTGCCTTCCAATTCTGTGATTCTGCCTTATGTCCCTGTAGGCATTCTGATTAATTGTTCTGTGAGAAAAATCCTACTTAGTTCCTTATACGATCTCTCTTTAATGAGTTTCTACCCATTGCTTCTTCACTTACTTACTTACTTACTTACTTACTTACTTACTTACTTACTTACCCTGTGGTGCTTTGGAGAATAAGGCAATCTTTGCTTCTCTGTTACAACCCTTCAAATACTGGGAGACAGATTTCATGTTACCCTAATTCTTTTTTTCAATAAGCTAGACATGACTATTTCCCTTAACTGTTCATCATATGGTTCAGCCTCCACATGCCTTATCAATTATAACTATTAATTATATATTAAATTGAATTGCAGTTTGGAGAGAGGACAATACATTGTTATCTAAGAAAGGAGTAGTCTCACCTCGTCCAGGTAAAGCAATAGACAACTCGACCAGGGTAAAGCAATAGACGCAATTGACATAGGCTGCAAAGCCTTTGATTCAGTGGTACACGACAAACTACTGTTAAAACTAAACCCTTACGACATTTCCGGATTCCTACATAAGTGGATAGCTGCATTCCTGTCAAACAGACATCAAGTAGTCAAAATAGGGAGCGCCCTATCAAACCCTGCATCAGTTAACAGTGGTGTCCCCCCAAGGCAGCGTTTTAGGACCCACACTCTTTATACTTTACATAAATGACCTTTGCGATCATATTATAAGCAACTGCGTTCTTTTCGCTGATGACCAACAATAGAGTAGGCAATTCCCCAACCAAGAATCTGCCAAAGAGCCATCAGTAAACAGCACAACCAAAGAGTCCCTAAGATCAGCCCCATCAATACTGGCAGGCAAACCACCAGAATATAAACTGACAGCGAATAGCACTCCCTACTAGCACTGATGATGTTACCTAGTTAGGGTAATGAAATGTCTGCAAGAAAACAAGCAAATTCAGAGAGCACCAAGGACCCCTTAGTGTTCAATATTTGTGGGTGGTCAAGTGGCGGATACGTATATGTGGAAGGTGAAATCCCACTTCTACCTCTTCTTCCATCTGAAAAAAGACTCAGCCAGAATAAACAAATATGCACGTCCTGAGGTCTATTGCAAACAAACACGCAATCTGACTTTGGTGTCAATCAACAGGGATTACTTGCTCAAACCAGACAGCAGGAAACAAATTGAAGACCAGCCAAATATTTGAGAGAGAACATCAAAGTAAGAGAATGAAATATGTATTCAGCATTTAGTGTGATGGAAAGAGCAAGAGAAGCCAGCATTGAGGGGGGGAGGACCGGGTCTCATCGGGGCTGACACAAATTGCCGGTGACAGCCTGCAAGATTATGACTAATTACAGTGTGTTTACATAGGAGAAGCAGGAGGAACAACCTGTCCAAGGTGGGAACAGCAGCAGAATACTAATCTCAAGACGGCTACCTGCTGAAAATATCCCTCATTTGATAACCATCTGCACATACTGTACTTACCTATAGATTAGGAGCAAAAACAAGGCCAAAAAGGCCATTTTTCTACCCTTCTGAATGTTTTCCTGCCAAGAAAGGAACTTTCTCAGCTTTCATTTATTTATTCCCTTTTTTAAACTGTATTTGTAAGGCCGCCCAATTCTATGATGAATCTCATTCGCTAAAAATAGGAAAAAAAGTAAAAGTGAAAAGTTGTTTGGCTTGCAGTAAAGGCTTAGTTCAAAAGGTTGCTTGGTTGCTCTGAATATGCTGGCTAGCTTGTGTTGTAAGTCTTTTGGTCCATATTTTTTTGCCTGTGTAATAAACATTGCGTGCCTTCCTCAAAAAAGAGGATAAGAATTGATACAATAAAGGGTTTAAGTCACCCTGGACCCTGCAACTGATAGTGAGTTTTTAAATATAGGTAGTCCTTGATTTAAGACTATAATTGTGTCCACCATTAGGGTCGTAAGTCATGATGGCTGTTGAGTGGGTAATCACATGACCATGAACCATTTTATGACTTTTCTACAGCATGCATTAAGCTGACACAGCAGATGTAAGCAAACCCTATGGTCATTAAGATAACCCATTATTCACTATGGAACTTTTTTTGGGGGGGGGCAGAAAACAGACTAAACAAAGGTTTCCAGCAAAAACATAAATAAAGGTCACATGACCACAAGATGTTACAAATGGCCATAAATGTGGACTGGTTACCAAGTGCCCAAAATGCAGCCACATGACCGGGGGGGGGGGGAGAGAACCAGCAGAGCTTCAAATCCAAGTCATAAATAGCTTGGTGGAGGGGAGGTCTATTGTAACGCCAACCAGTGGTAAGTTGAGGAGTACCTGTGGTAAAATAAAACCATGGCTGATCTCAAGAGAAGATCTCATCTTTCCTAGTAATCAGGATCAACAAAGATAAAGCAATTTGCTGAAGACTCTGATTTATTAGCTGCTAATTTATTGGTGTAAAGATTATGTCATTCAGATGATTCTCAGAGTCAAGCGTTTCTGGATCACTGGATTTTGCTTACAAAATTGTAGGCCATGGTTTCAGGCTGTATTCAATTCTTTTAAGCTTCTGCTATGGACTCAAATATCTTCTCTGATTAGTCCAACCAGTGTTTCCCAACCTTGGCAACTTGAAGATATCTGGACTTCAACTCCCAGAATTCCCCAGCCAGCGAATGCTGGCTGGGGAATTCTGGGAGTTGAAGTCCAGATATCTTCAAGTTGCCAAGGTTGGGAAACACTGAGTCCAACAGTTTGAGCCAATCTCATTTTAACATCAATTGTAATTCGTGCCGCTAATTCCCTTTCTTTGCAAGTACCACATATGAAATTTCACATCTTCTGAACTCTTTGGGTCTCTTCCAAAATCATTCAAAGGGCATAGCACTTTTCTGTACCCTGTCCTCTTTATACAGCTTCTGCCTTGAACAAGAACAGCTCAGCTGCCATTTTCCTAAACAGTTTTTATCCTTTTCCTTAAAATATATACACATCTATTCCCTGTCACACGTCACCAAGATACACTGAGGTGTTGGAGAAAACTCCCGAGAATACCAATACCAAGAAAACAAACTGGATGGATCATCAAACAAATCAACCCAGACTTCTTAGTCAACACAAATGACCAGGCTCAAATTATGGGATCTGGTGCATATTATGCAAAACTCTCTGGAGAAACCCTCAATGTTAGAAATGGTGGGAAGGAAGAAAATAAGAGAAGACCCAAGAGAAGGAGGGTGGGAGGGAGGGAGGGGGAGGGAGGGAGAGAGAGAGAGAGAGAGAGAGAGAGAGAGAGAGAGAGAGAGAGAGAGAGAGAGAGAGAGAGAGAGAGAGAGAGAGAGAGAGAGAGAGAGAGAGAGAGAGAGAGAGAGAGAGAGAGAGAGAGAAAGAAAGAAAGAAAGAAAGAAAGAAAGAAAGAAAGAAAGAAAGAAAGAAAGAAAGAAAGAAAGAACAGGAGAATGAATTTTAGTCCTGCCTTAGGTATAACAGCTAGCTGGGTGACTTTGGGTGAATCACCAGAAGACAAGTGAGTTCAAGTCCTGCCTTAGGCATAAATAATGGCTGGGTAACTCTGGGCCAGATACTCTTTGTCAGCCCAACACACCTCACAGGATTGTTGTTGTGGGAAAAATAGGAAGAGGAGGAAGGAGTATTAGGTTCGCTCACCACCTTGAATTATTTATAAGAATAATAAAGGCAGAATAAAATAAATACAAAATCTATACGTAGCTAAAAGTTTACACCAACGATGCAGCAACGAATGCACCAACTATTGAATGCACCAACGATGCATTCAATAACAATCAATTTCTACTTGCAAGTTACAAAAACGTGACAGGGAGTTTCTTTAGCTACACTGTTTTGACGCAGCTGAGGAAATAGATACCCATATATGAATCCTCTTTCCACACAATTATACCTGTGCATTAATAATGTCAAGTACAACATTTGGACAGCTGAAACAAAATGTTCCTATCTCAATAGGGCTGACTTGTCATATTTTGAAGTTGTCTAGAACACTTTCGCATTTGAAGAGCTTTCTTCCCAAACCTATTAAGTTCAGTGTCTACAGATTAGCTAATTCACTACCGCAAGTGAACACAAATAAACATTTTTGAAAGCCTGAGAGTCACAAGTTTTACGCTCTACAGATAGCCCTAGCTATGAAATCGTACTAGTTCGACCAGTTTCTCAAGCACTCTGCAGTCAAATGCTGCAATTTATTAAATTTGTTTTCCATCCGTGCATGGGGCATCCACTATGCAAATATTGATTTTTTTAAATGGAAAAAAATCAAACAACATATGGCCCACAAAACTATTTCTCAGCACCCAAAATGTACCATGCTTATAACTGGTGCCAGCCCATTTTTGCTTCTTCTTTTATTTTAATTTCAGAATGGTTCCAGGAAATATATAGGTATGTGTTCCTCCTCACTTTTGCTCCTAAGCTGTGCCCCTTAAAACAATGCCAAGATCTACGGACAAACATCCTCCACATTTTGCAAACAAATAAGAAAAAACAGCCGCCTTCTGTTGCTGTTCCCACAAAACACTTGAACAAATCAGGTTTTAATTTGGTCTGGTTTGCCCACAGAATGGCTATACTTCTTTCGGTTTGTGTCCTTTAGCCGGTGAGGACTAAATCATGTACGGCTAAGAATGTATCATGTTCTCATACAAATGGTTAGAGCCAGATTCTTTTGCAAAGGGTAGTTTTGCATGTATCAGAATGTATTTAGAAGTATACGGTACTTAGCCAATTGGATTAATCTAAACATTTTCCCCATCTAAAATCAATGGGAAGTAGGATTCTTGAACTTTGTTAACATAATCTCATCTGTCTGGAACCCACACCGCATATCAGACATAAATACATTAGAAAGTGTCCAGAGATATTTCACGAGAAGAGTCCTCCACTCCTCTACTCACAACAGAATACCTTACACAACCAGACTTGAAATCCTGGGCTTAGAAAGCTTAGAACTACATCGCCTTCGGCACGACCTAAACATAACTCATAAAATTATCTGCTACAACGTCCTTCCTGTCAATGACTACTTCAGCTTCAACCACAACAAATACACGAGCACACAACAGATACAAACTCAAAGTGAACCGCTCCAAACTTGACTGTAGAAAATACGACTTTAGCAACAGAGTGGTAAATGCATGGAACTCACTACCTGACTCTGTGGTTTCGTCACCAAACCCCCAAAACTTTACCCTTAGACTGTCCACTGTTCACCTCACCCGATTCCTAAGAGGTCAGTAAGAGGTGTGCATAAGTGCACCAGCGTGCCTACTGTCCCTGTCCTAATGTTCCCTCTTATCAGTACCCATCTTATGTATATAAACAATGTTACATCTATGTATATTACCAACACGTACTTGACAAAAATAAATAAAATAAAATAAAATAATCTGAGGGGAAAATAGGGCTCACAAACAAAATTTCTTTATTTATAAAATTTATTGGCCGCCCATCGTACCATAGGGTAACTCTGAGTGGCTTACAGTTACATCTAAGCTAAAACATAAAAAGTTAAAATCAAACGTTAAAATCAAAGACACAGGGAGGGCGGAGATGGAGGTGGGGTCTGTTATTACTCAGTCAGCCACCTCCATTGTGCTGTTCCCTCACTGGGGCCCCAAGTTGACTGGCACAATCATGTCTTTAGGCTCTTACAAAAACATAGGAGGGTTGGGGCCAACCTCACATCCTCGCGCGAGCGTGCGCAAACCGGTAGCGATGGAATTTAGAACCCACTACTGGTCTCTTGCATGTATTTTCCTCATTCATGTACCATACACACACTGTAATTGTCACTATGATTTTAAAAGCTGGCACTCACTTTCAACTAGGTTTCAAATATCTACTTAGTTCCTAATCTTTGTGTGAACATTGGGCCGGGGTTACATAAAAACTTCAGTGCCAAGTCTGTGGTTTATCTTGGCCTGGGAAATTCATGTTGCCATGACTTAAGATCTGCAATCACTTTCTATCTCGTCTTCTTCAGCCAAACCAGGGGTGGGTTCCTACCGGTGTGGTCCAGTGAGTAGCTCCAGTAGGGACCCGCCGAAAACCCAATTTGCGCGCGACTGCTCCGGTACCGTTTCCACCGGGCAGTCACGCGCATTGCCATCTCTTTTTTTGGGGGGTGATTTTGCTTCTGCACATGCGCGGAAGCAAAATCGCACCGAAATCTCGCGAGGGGACAAGTGCGCGTGTGAGATTTCGGTGAGATTTTGCTTCTGCGCATGCGTGGAAGTAAAATCATGCCAAAATCTCTCTCTCACACGCATCCCCTTGCGAGATTTCGGTGCGATTTTGCTTCCGCGCATGCGCAGAAGCAAAATTGTGTGAGGGGCGCGCACACAAAGCATGAAGAAATGCGGCGCAGCGCACTGGTCTGGGTAAGTGAGCAACTCACCCCTGAGCCAAACTCTTTTTTTAACATCAAGGTGCATTCTCCAATATGCTTAACCATAAATCCAATCAGGAAAAAAGTACCTTTTAAACGATAGACTCTGCCCAAATAAAAGCCATATGGTCCTGTTAGTCTTTAAAATGAGAAATGAATTAATGTGATCACCACTCACTTGTTCGGAAAGAAATGAAGCTAATTCTTACATCAATTGAGTTTTTTATGGGCAAATTTGTTTTAAATTTGTTCATTTCTCCCTAAAAATTATGATCCAGAGTTTGAGAACCTCTGCCTTAGAGAAGGTTTTTTTTGTGTTTAATAGTGTCCCACAAGTTTAGGTTCTCCTATTTCTGTTGATCTCTTATAGCTTGTCCTTGGCCAAGCTAGCTGAACTATAAGAACTAACTGAAGTATAAAAGACCAACAGAAATAGGGTTGGTGTTTATCTCTATCCCTAACCCACATATGGCCTTGGAACATTACAGTTGAATAGACATCTTAATGAAGAGATCTTTGCATGAAGAAAAACAGCTCTTATGACAAGTCAATGTTTTTATGGTACTTGATGCTTCTCTTCAAGAACCCCCCTCCCCCATTATTGCTCAGAGTGGGTCATTTAACAACAATTTTAACACCTGATTCTGTTAATGTTCACAATGGCCAGGTATTCCTTCAAGTTCCTTCTGAGACATTTATGCCTTAACCTTCGAAATAAAAATGCTCTGAGGTAAGAGCCAGCCAAAGGCCTCTGTGCATAAGGTAAAGGGTCTGTTCCAGCAACTTCTCCACCTAAAAGGAGACCCTGAGATGATGACATGCACTTTTCTGGAATATCAGTCCAGCCATGCCAACACCACCAAAGGAAATGCCGGAAATATTGATGAATGTAATGGCTTTGGAATATCCTCATCTTTTATCTCCATGGAGGCTATCCACAGGAAAACATGTCAAGGAGCATGCTTTCCATGGGTAAATCCATGGCTGCTGGAACCTTGCTGAGGGAAACTTTAAGGTAAAAGAAGAGACATCAGTGAACCTCTTAGTTAACAACCCTGGTTTCGTTTTTCCCAAAACAACCTGGGCCAATCACTAGGAGACACCGGGAAGTCAAGCTACTTTCCTCTTCTCTCCACTTCACAAGGAAAACATCTTCTTTGATTTGATGACTCCAGCTGAAAGTGTCCAAAATAGCCATGATCCAACTGAAGCTTCCTGGGGCCAGCCCTATGTGACATGGTTGTGGTAGTCAAGCTACAAAGTGGCCAGACTTTCTGAAAGGCCTCCCCCTTCTTACTTGCTGAGTAGCGTACACAAATTTTCCTTACCGACTACAAAAGAAACAAAAGGCTAAACTGATGTCATATATTGCGAGCAATGCAGCTAGTTCTGCAGTGAAACTGCTTAAAGTATTGTCTTTTCCAAGAGATCCTGACAGGAAACAAGAAGGGAGAGAAGCAGAGAATCCAAAGTCAACAGTTAAATTGGTCCAACTGAAGCTTCCAGGTGGTATCCAAGAGCAGCCCTATGTGGAGGATTGCTGTAGTAGTCAAACTGCAAGCGTGACCAGGGCGTGAGTGACTGTCTGAAACACCTTCTGACCTAGGAGGAGTTATAGCTGTTCTAGTAGATGAAGTCATGTTTTACTTCTTCTGATTTTTATTCTCACTCTTCTTACTCTTTGAGTATTGCAAACAGATTTTCCATACTCACTACCAAAGAAACAAGCAATTGACATAGCAATGCAGCTAGTCCTGCAGTGATGCTGTTTAACTGGTTGTCCTCCAACAGAGCCTAGTAAGAAGCAAGTGGAGAGAGGAAAAGAATTTGGTCAACCATGCTGCTCTAGCCCACTCCTTCCTCTTTGTCCCAGCCTCTTTTGACTTAACATAATGCTATAGTTTATCTCTCTGTCCAAAGGAAAATTATCCACAAATTAAGGACCCTTCAAATGGGCCAGTTTTTCAAAGATGCATTATGTTTCTCTGACAGATTAGTTGACCTTCTGCTAACCCTTATGGAAATCCAGTGATAGTTTTTCTCTTCTCTTTACTGCTACTTCTTTCCATCCTCCTTTGCTTGCCTACAACTACCACCCCCCTCCCACTTATTTACCAGGACAGCAAGAGTATACAAATTCTTGTTCCAGGGCACCAGGACTTCCAATTCCCCATTTGGCTTCAGCTGAAACAGAGCAGCAATAAAACTGGGGTCTTGATAGAATATTGGTAGTTTAGGATTGAGTTTGAATTTGAGCTCAGCGTGACTCTTTCCTGTTGCAGCAAGCGCACATCATTCAGGGGCTCAATTGTGGGGTCCTTGATGCTCTCTGAGCTTGGTGGTTTTCTTGCAGATGTTTCATTACCTAACTAGGTAACATCATCAGTGCTAGGTTTTTTTTTTATACGAGTGTCTTGCTCTGGGTCCACCAATGCAGACACACACAAGCTAACAATAAATCACAGCCTAATCAAGGAACCACTAAGAGCACTCCACCATCACGGAAAGAACAAGCCGCCTGTATATAAACAAAGAGCAAACCCCACTCCCTTCCAGCACTGATGATATTACCTAGTTGGGTAATGAAACATCTACAAGAAAACCACCAACCTCAGAGAACATCAAGGACCCCACAACTGAGACCCTGAATTATGTGCTCTTGCTGCAATAAGTCAGGGAATTTATGGGGTGTCTTGCCCCAAATGGTCTTGTCTCTAATGGTGTTTCCTTCAGAGGTAACTTACAAGCCTTCTGAAACTCCCTCCATCCTGAGGAATCTTTTGCACCACACTAAGGTTGGACGAAAGAGACTGGGATCCAAACACGGGATCCAAACCCAGTCACAGCAACAACTAGAACCAAGGGGTACCTACTTTTTTGGCTGCCCTGCTATTCCTCTCATGGACCTCTTTGTCAAAATTTTGGCTTACCACAGGTCTCTTCTGGCACAGGCAGTCTCATGTTGGGCCTTACTTGCTTGATGGGGCTCAGAGGAGCTTCTTTTTCCCTGGGCTGTGGGGAAATTTAGGAACAAACAGGAGCCATTAAAAAGCTTTTGTGATTCATGGAGCTGCCATGAGAAAAGCCTCACAGGGAGCTAAGGCAAACCCTACTCTCCATAATCTCCCTCCCCAGTTGCCAAAAGCAGCAAACATACGTAATTCTCTTGCCTCCTACTTTAACTACAATTCCTATGAAGTGTGTTGGACGTACCAAGTAATTACTATCTATCTTTTAATGTTGTGGAGATATTTTAGAGCAATTGCCTCTCTACAGAAAAATGTGTATGGCATTGGTATGTTTTTTTGTGCAGGGGTCCCAAAACTTGGCAACTTTAAGACTTATGGACTTCAACTTCCAGAATTCTCCAGCCAGGAATTCTGGGAGTTGAAGTCCACAAGTCTTAAAGTTGCCAAGTTTGAAGACCTCTGCCCTAGTAGGTGGATAAGATTTTCTTCTGCTTTCGCATGGTGCTTCCAATCCTGACTACATAGATATGTGTTAAATAAAATCAGAGGCCGGAAGACAACACACAACTTGCTTATCTTGTAATTTAACCTCTGCCACACTTGCCTGACTTCTCTTTCACATAACCTATGGCAATGCTAATTTCTGTCACAATCTCACACCTAAATAACCTCTCAATGAAAGTCTCCAGATGGCCTCCCAATTATTCCACTTTGCAGCAAGAAACAGTCCGATTTCAAATAAACAGTGCATGCAAAAATCTCAGGCAACCCCCCACCCACTCACTTTCAGATAATGCAGCTGTTAATACAGAATTTGAACTTCATTTGTACTGTTGATTTATTTTGTGCTTCTTGGGAAGATTTTGACTTTTGTTGTTAAACAATCTTGTGAAGTCGAGTCATGACGATGCTCACATCCACACATGCTGTATCTGTAGTTTCTCCATGTGGTTTTTACAACTGTTCCTTCCCTTGTTACATTAAAAGCACTTTTGATATTCAGAGGAATTTCTTGGTTGGTTGATGATTGGGGTCCTGAGGGTGCCAGAAACAGAAGAAGCAAAACTGACAGAGGGATGAATTATACATGAAGCCTCTTATTTAACCTTTCTTTGGATCCTTAAGCGCATGTGCTGAAAGTAGCCAAGGGGAGGAAAAGTTGGGGCATTCTCACATTACAAAATGTTATACAATGTATTAAGAACATAAGCAGGGATCTGATCTGTTGGATCAGATCCCTGGACCATTTACAGAAAATCGAGTTACGACTTAGCAACTATTAGTGACTATTCACTTAGCGACTATTCAAAGTTGCAACATAGCCCCCTCCCACTACTTACAACACAGTCCCAAGGTTATGAATGTTGCAGCACCATGTCACCCTTACGAACGACCGCAGAGGCACTGCAACATTCGCCCTGTCTATTCCCCCCCATCCCCGGGACCGGGTCTCCACAGGCACTGGGCTGTGTAAAAAGTTATAAGTCAAGGACTACTTGTAACATTTGAATATGCCACATTAAGAAATGAACAAAAAGAGCGTCCGCATATTTCTAACAAAAGTCAACTAGTTTATAATGTCTAAAGGTCTCTGCATCTTCCAAGGAATATGAGAACTGGAGTTCATTCCATTTTATGAGTTACCTTTCCTTCCATCTAAAATTCTTACCTATCATTGGTGGTCCACAAATATGAACATACATACATAGTATGCATCTGAAAAGTGGTCATACACTGTATAGAGATTGAAATACACAACATATAAAGAAACAGAGAAAGGATTGACAAGAAGGGTTAGTGTTAGGGCAAAGAAAGTTGGACCTGAAGTTTATGAAAGCCCCCCCCCCCAAAGCAAGAACCTTTAAGAACAAAAGGTTTTAAGAACAAGAGTGGAGGGGAAGCTTTAAAAACAAAAGAACAAAAGTTAAGCCAGTAAGGATAGATTGGAAGCAAGGACAGAAAAGATATTTAAAATTTAATAGCTGGAGCAGGGAAAGGTTGGACAATGAGTAAGAACAGTTATAGCTGATTGGTTGAAGAGACCTGGCACCTACGTGAGGCAACCTAAGCTGTGATTGGCTGCTGCAAGTATAGAGAGGGAGTTTCCTTGTTTCCCACCTTTTTCCTCTATGTGCCCTGATTTACCTCATGATATTCCTGCTCTGTTGATTTGCCTGAAGACGCTCTTGTTTGCCTATCTTATTTACTGTATATATTTATTTATATAAAACTGGTTTATGTCAGCGCCTCTGATTTCATTTCAACACCGGCAATGCAATTCCCTGACAAATTCTTAAGTTATAATAGAGATAATAAAGAAATCAATTTTGCACATGATTACATTTTAAAAAGTAATGGGTGGGTGAGAATTTTGCCTGCAGTGACATAGTCAGAATAACAGAATTTGAAGGGACCTTGGAGGTCTTCTAGTCCAACCCCCTGCTCAAGCAGGAAACCTTATACCATTTCAGACAAATGGCTGCCCAATCTCTACTTTAAAAAAGTTAGAGCATTTACAACTTCTGGAGGCAAATTGTTCCACTGATTCATTGTTCTGTCAGCAAATTTCTCCTTAGTTCTAGGTTGCTTCTCTCTTCGATTAGTTTCCATCCATTGCTTCATGTCCTGCCTTCAGGTTTTACATATATCAACAAGTCCATAGAAAACAGGTTCAGAATTAAATGTACTGTAGGAGGTTATTAGTGAATAGGATTATTGATAATGTGCTAGCTTGATCAACTGAAAGACACAGTACTGTATGTGCCTTGCAAAGCTCAACCAGTCGCCCCAGATTGTGTAAAATGGCAAGCACAGTACAAACAAGCAGAACCTTCAAATAAATGAGACAAAAAGTGTATTTCCCCGGGTTTTGACTTAATGTTAGGCTGAATGCGCTAAGTCATGATTGTTGCTATCAGGAATGTGAAGCTAATCATGTTTTGTTCAGTAAACCAAACCAAAATCATCTCGCTTAGTACAATATCTGAGTCCACTGTATCCTATGCTGGTAGGTGTCTGTACAAAACTTTTTGTCCTTTACTTGTCATATCTTGAATGAATTTAGAGGAATATGCGAGTGCTAAAAAAAAATGGAAACTACAAATGGCAGCAAACAGGTGAGGGAGATTGCATTACCTTGATGCCATGTTTACTGAAATTAGTATTAAAGGAGATACTAAACATTTTGTTTAGAACAGATCTCATTACTACTCATGTAAGAACTTTCAGGATATTGATAAATAAAACAGGCAGCTTTTTTATTCGCAGCTGTGCGGGGGATGTTGATCAACTAATTATACAGAAATTATGATAAAAATCTACATACTTGCAGAGATCTTTTTAATTGCCCCTTTTCTCTCTATAAATAGACCTAAAACATAAAAGAAAGTAATGTGAAACAAGCCATCAATGAGAAAAGATTAATGTCAAATTCTTATTGCTATGGAACAAAGAGTAAATGATTCCTGATCAAGGGAGTATAGTATTGTTGCTGGAGAAAAGTTAAGATTTGAATAGGGCATTGTTTTTTATTAGTTTAATTTTGCATAGTGTATGTCAGTTTGGTTTTAGTTAGTAAATCTTATAGATGACCTGGAGCCAAATATTATATGTCGAATAAATGTATTACAGGACATACAGTATATAGTCATTTCATTGCACTTGATCAACTTGTGGTCTGTGGACCGCCGGGAGAGCTGTGATGTCATCACAGGAAGTCCATGAAGGCTTGAAGAAATGTTATAATTTAAATCTTGAGTTGTTTTGGGGGTCTGCGGCCACAAGAGGTATTTAAAGGAGGTCCATGGTGATGAAAAGATTGAGAATCACTGCATTAGACAAATATTTCATTCCTATCCCTATTTTGCAATATGGTAGTTGTCTTAAGCTCGATTGATTTAATCCAGCAGAAACTATTCATTTACTTACTGATTTATTAATCTTTAATCCCATGTTTTGTTACTTTATAAAGTAATTCAAGGTGGTGCACATACATAATAGCCCTTCCTCCTCCTATTTTCCCCACAACCCTGTGAGGTGAGTTAGGCTGAGAGAGGGAGTAGTAGCCCAAAGGTAACTTTCATACAGAATCTTTTAAAAATGTGTTTTTTTCCTGAGCCTACCAAGAGATAATACAAGGTGAACCTGTATACAGCTGCCAGAACTGGACTACAAAAATTGGAATTACAAGATGGCTGCAAAGAGACAAGGAAATCACAAATCATTTGCTGCCAATTGTCTAGATCTGTGATGGCGGGTGCCCAAAGTGGCACACGGAGTCATGTCACCTGGTACACGCGTCATCCGTTCCTCTTCCAGGTTTCTGGTGCGCATATGCATGCGACGATCAGCTGGCCTATGTGCGTGTGGCAGTGTCGGAAACCGGAAGAGCTGGTTTTCCATTTTCCGGCGTGAGCATGCGCGCCAGCCAGCTGATCAGTGCATGCACACGCACAGCAGTAACCAGAAGACTTGCTGGAAGCACATTTTCCAGCGTGCGCATACCCCCTGGGCAACCACTCTTCCTGGTTGCGGCCAAGATGAGTGTGCATGCGCGTGCCCGGAGCACGCGCCTGAAGTGCTTTCTTTTTGGCACTCTGTGCTGCGTGCGTGCACGCGTGCTCCCTTTTCGGTACTCGGTGCCGAAAAGGTTTGCCATCACTGGTCTAGATCATTACAATTCAGGTCTGGCAGTCTTTCTGCATATCAAGAATGTTCTTCACCCCTAAACTAGAAAGAAGCTTCTTTATATAACCTATAAAGAAAATTAACTTGACTCAAATCTCACCAGGCTCAAGGTTGACTCAGCCTTCCATCCCTCCGAGGTGGGTAAAATGAGGACCCAAATTGTTGGGGGCAATATGCTGACTCTGTAAACTGCTTAGAGAGGGCTGTAAAGCACCATAAAGCTGTATATAAGTCTAAGTGCTATTGCTATTCCCTGGATTAATTATAATATTTTTATCCTGTGTTTTAAATATATATGGGGGTAGGGGACTCAATTCAAGGCAGGAAACACACCTAATTTTCTCACCTTCTATTTTCCCCACAACAACAATCTGTGAGGTAGGTTGGGCTGAGAGGCAGTAACTAATCCCAAATCCAAAACATCAGTGACTAACCCAAAATCACCCAGCTGTCTGTCATGCCTCAGATGAGACTAGAAGTCACAGTCTCCTAGTTTCTAAGCTAACACCTTAACCATTACTACCACCATTACTACCACTTGTTTTTCCACAAGTGTAAAACTAAGCAGGTACAGCAAACTTCAGCTGATAAAAGTGTTCCAAAAAAGCAAAATGGAAATGAAATGAAATTTAGGACTTTTTGATTTCTTTTCCATCATAATCAAATACAAGATGGGCGATTCAGAAAAATGAAAAATAAATAAGTACTTTTCTTTAAAAATGGACCTGTCTTACCAGACAAGTCTGTATAAATTTGCTCTTTGCTTTGTGTATAGAGTTTTTTTTTACATTTATGTAAAGAATTTTCCTGATTTTTTTTTTAAAAAGCATTGTCAATGAAGTGGTAGAGATGAAAGGATTCATTCACTGAACATGCATAAACAAGATCAAATCAGTCAAACTTAATTTTCCAAACATAGGAAATGGGAGAAGCAGTGCAGGCACTTGTATGCTTGTAGTTAAGATTATAACTTTAAAGACCTCCATAACAGTATATTACAAATCAAAATACATTGTGCAGAAAAAAAGAAAATTCTGTTTGGAAATTAGAATAGCCGGTAGATGAAGTGCAGGTACTTCTTGACTTACAACCATAGCTGGGACCAGAATTTCTATTGTTAAGCAAGACAGTTGTTAAGTGAGTTGCACCTAATTTCGTGACTTTTTTTTTGCCAGGGTTAAGCAAATCACTGCAGTTGTTAAGTGATTCATGTGGTATTAAGCAAATCTAGCTTCTCCCATCGATTTTGCTTGTCAAAAGCCAACTGGGAAGGTTAAAAATAGTGATTAGATGACCCTGGGACACTACAACCATTGTAAATACAGTATATGCTGGTTGCCAAGTGCCCAAATTTTGATTGTGTCACTGTGGTAATGCTGCAACAAGTGTGAGGACCATCATAAGTCACTTTTACCAATATCATTGTAACTTAAAACAGTCACTAAACAAATGGTTATTAATCATCTTATAAGGTGCTTTAAGGATTTTGATAATGTGTTATTTGTCCCAGACAAGTATGCATAGCTCCATCCAGGGAAAAAATGAATTATATTGTGTCTGTGACATGAAAAGGAGTTTTGATTTTACAGGACACTATAAGATGCTGAATTATCTGGGCTTCCTCTCAGAGAAGAAAGTTTGTAGAGAGGTAAACCATTATCAAAAAAGCATTTCAATCTTTCCCCATTTGACTTTAAACAAAATTACCAGAGAACATAAACAGAACTCAGCATTGCACTTCTGAATCAAAAACAAAATTTTGCAGTGCAGAATCTTGATAATAGCTTGCAAAAACTAAATATAGCTTGCCTGTTCCACGTTTGATCATGTCCTATTCATCTTAGGCTGAGGCAAGAATCTTTGGCATTTCAGCAATCTGGATCACTTCCCTTGCCAATGAACACCAAAAGTAAACCTGAGCCCTTCTCCAAAAAGCACTGAAACTTCTCAACAGGTTTGTTATCAGAACATGCATTTCCTTATACTTTAAATATTTGGTGGAGAAACAAGTGCCCGGACTTTATGAAAAGATATTTTAAAATGTTGGGTCTCTTCCAAAGCAAAGAGTAAGCAAATCAGTAAGAGAAATTAAAACACTTTAAAAGGTGGAAATCTTAAACCTTACCTTAAGTAGGTAAAAAGAGCTATTCATTAAAAAAGTAGGATGTTTGACCTCTAGTAAGATTAGGTTGTTTCCTCAAATTAGAATAGCTCTGATTCAACCAAAGCATTCCAATTTTTTTATGGAATTGGAACTATTTTTCTTGTTTTCATTGGATTTTACTAATTAGTCAAAATGCTGTTGCTTCTACATCTGATGGGAACACAAAGTTAAGGGAGGAAACAGAAATTTCTAGAAGAGATCAGCTGAGGGGGGAAGTGTCAGAAAGAGACTCAGATGTTCTCCCTTAAATTACTAGCTATAAGCAGAATTATTTGGAAGGCTTTAAAGATTGTTACATTGCTCTACTAGTAATAAAGTTCTTTCCAGAAATCCAAGTCAGTCTTTTTGCCCAAGTTTGTCAGTCTTATAAAACTTGACATTAGATCTGAAAAGTTATGTTTTTGCTTGGGGTCCCAAAGGCAACTGGACTTTGTTTTTTCATGAAAACATTTAGATTCCCATCCAACAAACTTCTTCAGAACTTCAAGGAAAAGCAAGTCCAGTTGCCTTTTGAAAGGCTATGACCTATGACAACTATGACCTGAATGACTGAGAATCTCCACAGATTATCTGCATGGACATAGGTGTGAAGACTACTAGGTGATTTTTACAAAATCATATATTTTGCCTACAAACCCCTCTATAGGTAGTCTTGGTCTTAAGAACAGTTGCTTAGCTACTATTTGAAGTTAGCATACATACACCTACCTGGGGGCCATTTACAACCTGGATGGTCAGACTCCCACTACAGGGACATGACTGGTCTCTTGGTAACCAGGTCACTTTTATGGTCTTTTGCAGTGTGCTGTGGTCACATGGGGACGCAGTGGATCAGTGGCTAAGATGCTGAACTTGTCGATCAGGTCAGCAGTTTAGCGGTTCGAATCCCTAGCACCGTGTTAACTGAGTGAGCTCCCGTTACTTGCCCCATCTTCTGCCAACCTAGCAGTTCGAAAGCATGAAAAAATGCAAGTAGAAAAATAGAGACCACCTTTGGTGGGAAGGTAACAGCGCTCTGTGAACCTTCAGCGTTTAGTCATGCCGGCCACATGACCACGAACATGTCTTCGGACAGCACTGGCTCTTCGGCTTAGAAACGGAGATGAGCACCGTCCCCTAGAGCCGGAAACAACTAGCACACATGTGCGGGGGACCTTTACCTTATGGTCACCTGACTGCATTTTATGATGGTCGAAAACCAGCATTAACTTCTGGCTTTCCACAAATCCACACTCTTAGCCAACCATTGATTTGCTTAATGACCATGGCATTTGGTTAATGACCGCCACAAAAAAATGTCATAAAATCTGTACCTGTATAGCTGTGAAGGGATAGAGACATACATAGCTAATATCTTTATGTACCATTCTAAAATGCAACAATTATTTAACCATCTTCAAAAAATACAAAGCTTTCATGAATGGACAATAACACCCCCTCCCCCCCAAAAAATGCCACAACACATAAATGTTGGTTCAACTGTTACCCATCTTTCCTGAACTTTATTATCCTGTATCTCTACAAGATTAATATTCCAGCAAAGTTTAATTTAATTTGACTAAGCAACATTCCATTGATTGTATGTGAATGTTATGACAAATTAAACATGTATGATGCCTCACGAATATGATTCACTATAAACCTTCCATATTTGTAGCAGTTAAAGGGTTTACTTTAGCCCAGCACTTTCTGGGTTTTTTCAAAGGGATTTAAATCCATATTTAGGGCCAAAGAACCATAAAATGTTCTCCCACTTGTGGAGGCCTGGATGTCCAATACTAGAGAGATTACCACATAAAGGAATAGAATTCCCTGCAAACAGTACAATTGTATATCCGTAGTAAAATGCTGTTATTTCAGATTGTAAGGACCCTTTAAGGGAAGATGCTGCCAATGCCCCAATAGGTAACAATATGCTTCCATTCCACAAATCAACAGCAGTGACAGATGTTCAAGTGATAGCACTGAGTAAAATAAACAATAAAAGGTGCACAATTTCTGGGGCAGTTTGGTACGTTTCTTTAACAGATGAGTGGGCTACCCTTTCTTTTTAATGCTGTTGCAGCAGACTTCAATCTCACTGTAAACAGCCTTTTAAGACATTTAGCTCTGCATTCCTATGTTTAAATTTGATCATCTTAGATTGGGTCCATACAGTTGCCTTGCCATGCTCCCTTCCCATGCCAAAGCAGGCAGGATATCACACTGCCCCATGTGATCCGGAGCAGATCCTCAATGGCTGCTACTCTTATAACTTTAATGCACAAGTTATTTTAATAGGAAGGGATAGAAAAGAACCACCAAACATCATCAATCAAAAGGTAGATTGAAAAGCATTTTGGTTACTGCATCCATAATTTTTTTCCCTTTTCCCACTAATAGTGTTTAACTCTCCTAAATTCGATATAATTCCAAGTCTATTGGTCCATTATTTTGCTACTGGATGGCAGCAAATAGGTTTTTGTATGTATCTTAGCTAGAACCTAGATATGTAGATATGCATAGCTAATATGCATCCACTGAATAAGTGTTGTTCCGAAATCTGGAGTCGAAATCTGGAGTCGGAGAAAGATTTTGCTGTGGGGAATCAGCAGGAGAGCTGTAAACAGTTACACAAAGGGACAAAGTGAGCAGCCAAGGACTCCCTGGGGGCTGCGACTATTGGGAAAAGCAATCCCCTGCACACAGGCTTCAAAACTGCAAGAGCTCAGCAATTAGTTTTAGTTACAGCTTTTAAGCTGGACCTAGTCAATTTCAGAAATAAAAAGGTCTGCAGAAACCAAACTAATGCTTGAAAACAGGCACTGAGACCCAGAACTAGACCAAAGAGCCAGTTCAACAGCATATTTAGAGGTAAGCAGATCAAGGGAACACATTGAGTTAGAACTGAGCACCCACAGTTGATAACAATATATGCAGGAGCAGGTCATCTGAAAAGCTAATTATATGTCTTTGCATCAAGGCAAGGACAGTACTATAGATCAGGGGTCACCAACCTTTCGTACCTCAGGGACTACTAAATTCACAATTTTAAATCTCGCAGACCACTAATATGATCTGCCTAATGATCGGCTGGATGGGACCGGTGGCTAGGTAGTCATGTGACTGGGTGGGCATGGCCAACTCCTTGTCATTCGCGTCAAGGGGCGCCTCTCCTCGCCCCTCCGCTCCCAGCCACTCCTCGCCTGCCCGCCCGGGCTCCTTAGGGCTCCAACAAGAAGCAGTTGTTGGAACTAAGCAGCCACCACAAGAAAGAGTTGGCAAAACAGCTGGCTCAGTTCAAATTGGATCTGACCGAGAAGGCCCAGCAGAAGCACCTCACTGAGGACGAGCATAGGCTTTCCAACCAGAGGGAAGACTTGAGGGAGTTCAAGGCCAGGTACCAGCGCCTGGAGGCTCAGCAGGCTGAGATGGTCGGCCAGTTCCAGGCCATGAGGCAGTCCCACTGGAACAAGGCCCTCCGGCTCTTCGCTTCCCTCCAGCCTTTGCCCAAAGCCCCACACCAGGAGGCTGAAGCCGAGTTGGAATTTCTGCCCCATTCTGCCCCACACAAAAAGACCCCAAAGGAGGAGACTCTCTGCAGCAACACAAACGTTCATTGCATGTATCCGGCCCAGGGGCCGTAGTTTGAGGACCCCTGATTTAGTGCAATATAAAAAATGCAAATAATTTTTCTGCGGACCACCAAAATTTTCTCACGGACCATCGGTTGGTAACCACTGCTATAGACTGCCTTCAAAGGGCATTTTCCACTATACTGAGTACCTCAGCTGATTTTTAATAGGTGAGCATTCAAAGTTACATCTTTAACTGATTCTGAATAGAAGTGCTTGACTTTCTGGCAAAGCTGGAAATCAGCCTATTTATCTGTTAGTAACCTAATGTTCTGACATTTAATGCAGCCTATCCCATCCTATCCCATAGGAGCCAAGGTGGCGCAGTGGTTAAAAGCAGCACTGCAACTACTTCAGTGACTGCTAGTTCAGCAGTTCAGCTGTTCAAATCTCACCAGGCTCAAGGTTGACTCAGCCTTCCATCCTTCTGAGGTCGGTAAAATGAGGACCCAGATTGTTGGGGGCAATATGCTGAACTCTGTAAACTGCTTAGAGAGGGCTGTAAAGCACTATGAAGCGGTATATAAGTCTAAGTGCTATTGCTATCCTCTTATTCTCACATATTACAATTCTCAAGTTTGAGTGATGTACATGATAACAGGGATAGTCTAACTTCAAAAATAGACACACACACACACACACACACACACACACACACACACACAAAGGAATACAGGTAGTCCCTTGACTTACAACCAACATTTAGTGACCATTCAAAATTACAACTGCGTTAAAAAAAAAGGTTTACGATCAGTCCCCACACTTATAACCATTGCAGCATCCTCATGGCCATGTGATTAAACTTCGTGTGTTTGCAATCAGCATATATTTACACTTCGAGCATCCCCGGGTTACACAATCGCCATTTGTGGCCTTTCCGGGCAGTTTCTGACAAGCAAAGTCAATGGGAAAAACAGAATTCACTTAACAACCATATGAATCACGTATAAAGTGCAATGATTTGCTTAATCATGGTTTTTAAAAAAAGGTTGTGAAATGAGGTGGTACTTACTTAAAAACCATCTTATCAACGGAAATCCTATTACCAATTATGGTCATAAATTGAGGATTACCTGAATCCAGCAACTTACAAGTACCTGGCATGAAGGCAGGGTATTTGAGAGTCCATTTCACTTCAATCACATCAACCTGTCTTAGCAGGTCTGCCAGGAAGGGCAAGCTGTGGGTCTTGTCCAGAAAAGAAAGGTATCTGATGAGCATCAGAAGACCTTTTTCTGCTGAGTCACCTGTCCTCCAGAAGTGAGAGTGGCTCTGACCTTCTTGATCTTCTGGAAGAGCCCAGGGATCCAGCAACTTGCTAAGCTTGCTAAGTAGTTGTACTTTTAGGAAATGGTGTTCCACTGCTGATTATTTTTAATACTTTTGATCAATTTTATTGCTTTTCATAAGTTTGTTACTTTTTGGCTGGGTTTTTGCATCCTTTTCTAGATTTTTAACTTTGCAACAGTCACTGTAGATGAGATAGGCGGCTATATAAATTGAAGGAATGAATCAATGATCTGGAAGAAGGAACCCTGATTTGTTTTGTTTTTTCCCAAACCAAAAGATCCAGAATCATGATCAAGCTATTGCAAACTCTAACACTGGAAAAAGAAAACTTCCCACCTGTACGAGTTCAATATTGGAAGTAGTTCTTAAAAAGAAACAGATTCTCCCTTCTCTGGATGTGCTTAAGCAGAGCTGGACACTGTGTCCAGTTCTGCTTAAGCACATCCAGAGAAGGGTGGTCTTAATTTAGATCACCTGGATTTAATAGAGGTTGGACTGGAGGGCTACACAGCAGTGTTGAAATTTAATTTTTTTACTACCGGTTCTGTGGGCATGGCTTGGTGGGCATGGTGTGGCTTGGTGGGCGTGACAGGGGAAGGATATTGCAAAATCCCCATTCCCACCCCACTCCTGGGGGAAGGATACGGCAAAATCTCCATTCCCACCCCACTCTGGGGCCAGCCAGAGATGGTATTTGCCAGTTCTCCGTACTACTCAAAATTTCTGCTACCTGTTCTCCAGAACCTGTCAGAACCTGCTGGATTTCACCCCTGCTACACAGCCTTTCCACTACACATTATTTTCACTACACATTTGCATTTGGATTAAAAACTGCTGGGGAAATCAGGGGAAAAGGAAAAGTGGAATGATTCAGTCCTCAGGGACAGACACTTTGGCCAATTTACTGGGTATTTTCTTTGCAATGTGCCCTTTGGCAGGAGGCAGGATCCTGGGACAAAGGCCAACCTCTTTTCTCCCCCAAAGTGGAGCAATGCTGGCAGGGGGGAAAGGCAGATCATGGGGTAGGTGGATCATTCGCATTGTATGCCTAAATAAAACCACAACATCCTTGCAGATAATGACAAAAACTCCTAGGCTGTCTGGTATGCATAATAAGTTCTCCTGGTATCCATAAGTTCTCCCTGTGCATCTGTGGGCAAAAAAGTCAGAATGGAGGCCTTCCTGATTTTGGGCCACAATTTGCAGATACTCCTGTTTCTTAGGGAAATGTTTTCCAGTTCTCCCAGAAAACACACACTGGGAACAATCTGTCATCCCATCTCTCTTGTCCAGCATGGCTCCAAACTGGTGGATTACAATACAGATAATCCTCGACTTACTACAGTGACCTCATTTAGTGACCGTTCAATATGACAACGGCATGGAAAAGAGTAATTTATGACTGCTTTTCACACTTACGACCGTCGCAACCATCCCCATTGTCATGTTATCAAAATTCAGATGCTTGGCAACCGACTCATATCTATGACAGTTGCAGGGTCACAGGATTCCCTTTTGCGAGCTTCTGACAAGCAAAGTCAAATGGACAAGCCGGATTCACTTTACAATCTTGTTACTCACTTAACAACTGTGGTGATTCACTTAACTGTGGCAAAGAAAGGTCGTAAAACGGGGCAAAACTCATTTAACCAATGTCTCGCTGAACAACAGAGATTTTAGGCTTCCTTGTGGTCACACGTCGAGGACTATGTAACCCTCATCCTCTCCCAGCAAGGCCACTAGCGACGATGGAGGATGGGAGTTGTGATACAAAGGCCTCCTGCGGCGGTTTTTTTTTAAAAAAACCTTTTTCTGAAGTGCCCTCCCACCTGTCCTACCTCGCGGGGCTCTCGCAGCCACCAACTGTGCACATAGCAGCGGCGACGTGACTAGGAGGAGGAGCCAACGGCAAGGGAGGGCGACAAGGGTGGAAACCTGGGGGAGAGCCGGGCTGTATGAGGAAAGACACGCGGACACTCTCTATGGGGGCCCCGCTAAGGGCGCCACCACAACACCCCCCTTCCCCCGCTGGAATTGGGACGTTCCATCTTGCCACGCGCCTTCTCCCCCTCCGCCCCCCCCCTCTCCCGCACCCGCCGTTGCTTTTGCTGGCTCTCTCCTTCCCGCCCTGTCAGTTGAGGGAAGAGCGGGTGGTGTGTCCCTTACGTCATATGGCCCGCCTGGCTCCCATTGGCTGGATGGCCTCACCAGACTGCAATGCTGTTCCCGGGACTGCTCGCAGCCCCGCCTCCTCCTCCCCCCTCCCTCTCCGCCGCGTCAGCCTCAGCAGCAGCGGCGCCGCTGGAGGGGGGAGGCGCGCCGCGCGAAGTGCCTCGCGCCGCGGCGCTCGCGCCTTTATAAGCCGGCCGGGCGCGTGTGCGTGAGGGGCCGATTGAGAGGGACTCCGCCACAGCCAGAATCCCAGCAGGTAGGGACATGGGGGGGAGGGAAGGGGGGCTGTGTTGGGGAGGGGGGAGTGTGTGTGTGTGTGTGTGTGTGTGTGTGTGAGTGAGTGAAAGGGGCGCTTTCCCCCCCCCTCCGAACGGTATCTGCTTCGTGGAAGACGGACAGTTAGCGGTCACCTGAGACTCCACAGTTGGAGGCAGTCTACCTGAGGGTACCGGGAGGAAGGGGGGAACCTCGGTGGTCCCCGCGCCCTACCTGGTGGGTCTTGGAGCCCCTCGCCCTCGAATCTGCTAAGGGAGGAGCAGCAAATTGCTGCAAATCCGCCTCCTCCAACTGGGCGCCCACCAGATGCACCCTCCAGAAGGGGGATGTTATTTTTCTGACTGACCACCGGTTGGAGGACACTTAATTTGTTAAAAAAAATTAAATCAGTTGGGCTTTGCTGGGGGGGGGGAGAAGAGATGGACCTTTGGGTTGGGTTCATTTAGTGGTGCTTTGTAAAATGCTTTCTGCTTTTTATCTCTCTCTCTCTCTCTCTCTCTCTCTCTCTCTCTCTCTCACACACACACACACACACACACACACACACACACACACACTATTGCATTGCAGTAGGTAGGTGGGAGGGTTGAGCGCCCCATGTCTAACACCATGCATGGTTTGCATCTTGGCTTATATTCTCTGAATGATAGCTTGCAGGCAGCAGTGGCAGGGCTTAGTAGTTAAGAGCCTCGGGACCAAGAGAAATGACATTAGAAGCTTTAAGCTTCCTTCAAATCTTTGCAGTTAAATGCTGGAGGGAGAAGAGGCCAATTTGTAAGTCTCTGCTGCACCTAAAGTAGAAAATGTAAGCAGTCCCGTGAGTCAAGCTTCACTTTTTGTGACTTCATGCCATTTTTTTTTCTGCCAAGGATATGGAAATGGCTTGCCATTGCCTTCCATAATATTTATTCCGTTTCCCAAGCTGGCCTACCGCCTTAGTTTCTCCTGGTGGTCTCCTATCCAACTATGAAGACTGAGCCTGCTTAGCTTTTTCCAAAGTTTGAAGTCACATGCTTAGGCTGGTGAAATCTTGAGAAAGCACAGCTGGTCTGAGTTGGAGGGAGGCTTGTTTTACTCCTCCCTCTTATCTGATAGGAGAATATGGTAAAGTCAGATGTCAGACTGGTGGTTCTGTCCCTACAGCAGAAAGGATTCTGTGACCAGATACAGTGGCCTTCAGGTACATTTCCCAAGAGACAGTCTTTTTCCTACAATATTAGCATTCTTGTAGCACCAAATAGACAAAACTAGTCTGTCATCTTATTACAGTTTGCCCTATTTTGAAGAGGGGGGGGAAAGGGCAGTTCAATAATCTACATGAAGTGAGAATGCTTAGATTATAGGCTCTAGCTGTTTGAAAACTCAGGCTTTTGAAAAGAAACTACACAACCATTTGTCCAGGATGGTATTGTGTCTCTCCTGCTTGAGCAGGGGGTTGGACTAGAAGACCTCCAAGATTCCTTCCAATTATTCTCTATTCTGTTACTTAAACATGCCATGTCACTGGTATTGGGGCAATTTAACGCTGCATTTCATACTGGGTTAAGCTTGAAGGATCTATACCAGAGTGTCCAACCTTGGCAGCTTTAAGACTTGTGGACCTCAACTCTCAGAATTCCTCAGCCAAGAAATCCACAATACGTAAAGTTGCCAAATTTGAAGATCCCTGGTCTATACAACACAAAATCAGAATTGTGCATGCACTTCATAGAAATTAAATCCTGAAGAAGCAGGACAGAAAGTATCTAGAGAGTTTTGAATTTTGGTATTGGAGAAGAGTACTGAGACAACCATGGGCAGCCAAGGGAATAAATGTTGACCATAGAATAAATTGTCCAGGATTCTCTCTCGAGGCAAAAAGGCCCAAGGACAAATTATCATGTTTTGCACACATAATGTGAAGATCCAACTCACTCAAGAAATCTACAATGCTGGGAAAGGTGGAAGGAAGGAGAAGAGGGCAATTAGTAACAAGGATGAGTGCACCTTTAGAAGACCTGAAGGACCAGGTGTTCCTGGAGAAGATCTACTTATGTAGTCACCAAGTTGTTGGCATTTAGTCAGTCAGTCAAAAGTTTAAAGGACTATGTTTTATCCCTAGAAAATTCTTACTGTTTTAACATCATGGTATATACTAGGGGTCTCCAACCTTAGCAACTTTAAGTTTAAGCTTTGCTGGCTGAGGAATTCTGGGAGTTGAAGTCCACAAGTTTTAAAGTTGCCAAGGTTGGAGACCCCTGGTATATAATACTTTATATTTTATGGTGATGTTTGTGTTTGGAATTCTAGATAAAACTCTTCAGTACAATCTGTGTGGAATTATATACTCCTTGAAGCAGTGTAAATATTTAAACTAATAATGGTTTTATCTTGTGGTGGTTCTAAAAGTTCAAAGCAAGTTTCTTTTGGCAGCAACATTGTGCGATAAGGAAAGTCAAGTGACTTCATAAATATGCTTGGCTAAGTAGCAATTTAATCGAGCCTCTAATTCTCTAGCCTGGTAATAAGACACAGAATCAGTTTCACTATAAAGTACTTCACATCCTTAATGCTTACAACAATGTAGTTAGGTAGGCCAAGACCCGAGATGGAGAGGACTTTTTAAAATTAAAGATAAGGAGAAAATTCATTCCTTAAGATCATTTTCTTTGTTCCTATATTAATGCTGTCAGGGAAATAACAGAATAAAGCAAGGGCAGTCTAGTCCAACCCCCTGCTTAGGCAGGAAACCCTACAACACTTCAGACAAATGGTTATCCAATCTCTTCTTTAAAACTTCCAGTGTTGGAACATTTACAACTTCTGGAGGCAAGTTGTTCCACTGATTAATGGTTTTGTCAGGAAATTTCTCCTTAGTTCCAGGTTGCATCTCTCCTTGATTAGTTTCCACCCACTGTTTCTTTTCCTGCCCTCAGGTGCTTTGGAGAACAGGTTAAAATCCTCGTCTTTGTAGCTCTTCAGATATTAGAATAATGCTATCATGTCACCCCTAGTCCTCCTTTTCATTAAACTAGACATACCCAATTTCAGCAACAGTTCTTTGTATGTTTTATCCTCCAGTCCCCTAATCATCTTTGTTGCTCTTCTCTGCACTCTTTCTTAGGGTCTCAACATCTTTTTAATATTGTAATACAGTATTCCATGTGTGGTCTTACCAAGGCGTTATAAAGTGCTATTGAATTCCACATTGTAATGGGGTTCATTAGAGAAGTACAAGGCGAATTTTTTTGTAGAGATAAAAACATACAGCACACAACATATTGAGAGCTTTCTGAGTATTCTGTATTCCATGAGACCTTCATGTCTCTTTCAGGAACCTGATGGAGAAACCTGTACCTCAACCTGAGAACCATACCTGGAGTTGCTCCTGTACAGCCAGGGGAAGATACAAGGATCACCTAGGTGGAAGTGCAACAGGGCTAGCAGCCAGAGTGGGTGAAATGCTAACCTCATCTGTTTCCAGTTCTCCCCTGACCTTAGTGGGTCATGCAGCACGGCACCCAAGCAGCCCAAACAGAGGCCGTGTCCCTGGTAGCAGCTTGAACTTAAGCAGAGACTTACTGCAACGCAGCCTGGTGCTTTTTGCTGTGGGCACTTTCCTTGCACTGGTGCTAAACTTACTGCAGATCCAGAGGAATGTAACCCTGTTCCCTGAGGAAGTCATCTCTACAATCTTCTCTTCTGCCTGGTGGGTGCCCCCTTGCTGTGGGACAGCAGCAGGTAAGTGGGAAGCTTTTTTTTTTTTAAGAAAGTGGTGGGATTTCCTTTTTTTAAAATATATATATATATATATATAAAGTTTTTATTTTTTTCCAAAAAGTGGTGGGATTTCCAATTGCTGTGTTTCCAAGATGGGTTGAAGCAGTGTTTCCCAACCTTGGCAACTTGAAGATGTCTGGACTTCAACTCCCAGAATTCCCCAGCCAGCGAATGCTGGCTGGGGAATTCTGGGAGTTGAAGTCCAGACATCTTCAAGTTGTCAAGGTTGGGAAACACTGGGTTGAAGGATGTTAGTTCATTGCCCAGAATGTTGCGTGCTATTTTCTTGTTTATTTACTTTAAAAGTGGTTTTATATTTTCCTCATTATTTAACCAAACAGGTGCCCAGAGTAGCATTTAAAAGCTTACATATAAGCTTTTTTTAAAAAGGCACCCAATATATATTGATATTTGATAGGACTTGATCTCACAAGGAGAACATTGGGATTAGATGTAAGAAAATAACACCTTTAGCCGCACAGTGTGTTTCCCTCTTCTAAAGGCTTTGTGAGTTTGGCATTATTTTTCACTCTGGAAAGCAGAAGAGTGCTCCTCTAGCTATTATTGCTTGGCAAGTTTTTAACCCAGGAGCTGGCATGATTCATCATTACTCTTGGCCATATAATTGGCTCTCTGTGGAAACTGGTGAGTCGCGTGCTCCGGTTCCTATTGGTTCTCAGTCTGAACATGCCACATACTCAATCAAAAACAAGGAAGTCACATCATGTGACAGAAGAGATGAACTGAGACTGGCTTAGTGCCTATTTTAAGAGCAGCTTCAGTTCCTAGCAAGATGCACATAGAAAATTAACCCTTTTTTAAATTTGCAAAGTACAAATAAAAGTTCAAAGTTGAATTACTATCATTCCTTTTCAATTAGGTAAGCTAGTCCCTTTTGATAATTATTCCAAAATGATATTTTCAGGCATTGGGTTCCAAATTACAGTATTTAATAGAGCTGTTGTTGACAGAATTTATTTATTTATTTATTTATTTATTTATTTATTTATTGCAAGATTGCACATAGCTTTAGTTCCAGTGCCATTTATGGCATCAGACTTAAAATCTTTTCTCTGCAAGTCAGGTTGGGAAAAAGAAACTAGATTTTATTTCACAAAAATAGGTGGATTTTTTTTACCACCTATAAACTAAAATAAATCAAGCGAAAGAAAGCATAGATATAATTGTTTCACTGAACTTAACATGGTTGGCATGGAGATGTCCAGGGCATTGCCACTTAGTCATTGTGCTGATCTGAAAAATAATTGACATGATTTTTTCTATAGGGGAAAAGTGTATTTCTATATTTTATAGTATTTTAATTCACAGACTTTGAGTCTTAGAGAGACTTTCTTTATAAGTTACTATTGAATACAATAAGCATTTGTAAAAATAATTGTTGATTGTTTCAGAGGCAGCCTGCTTCAGCATTAAACTAATCTGGCTTCCCTCATTTATTTATTTATTTATTTATTTTAATTCTCAAACACCCCCCCCCCCCAAAGTCATAAATGGTGATCACGTGACCCTGGGATGCTGCAACTGTCATAAAGATGTGTTAGTTTCCAAATGCCCAGTTTTGATCATGTAACCGTGGGGGTTCTGCAGTGTCCATAAGTGCAAGGACTCATCATAACTTCAAACAATTGTTAAGCGAATGTTGAAGACTACCTGTAATCTTCAGTAGCTCAGAAAATGAAAAGTAGGCTTTTCTGGTTGTTGGGGAGAGGAAAATGAATGGTTAACAGAACAACTGATTTCAGCATCTCTTCTATTACTTTTCCTTTTACAGCTGTTATTGGCCTGCTGTATCCCTGCATTGATAGCCATCTTGGTGAACCTCACAAATTCAAACGAGAATGGGCAAGCGTGATGCGATGTATTGCCGTCTTCGTTGGCATTAACCATGCAAGTGCTGTATCCTTGGAAGAAAAAAGGCCTAATGTTGCCTAGCATTTTCCCCATCATTACTGGACCAGCTTCAATTGTTTTGAGTAATTATGTTTCACAAATCAGTGCCTGTGCCATCTATACTTTAAAGCAGAGTTTCTCAATTTTCGAAATGCCTGGACTTCATATCTCCCAGAATTCCCCAGCCAGAATTTGTGAGCTGAAGCCCACATAACTTAAAAGTTGGGAAACTTTGCTCTAAAGTCTCTGCTTAAAGTTTATTGTTTCCCTTTCAGTTTTGTCCTGAAGAATCTAAACTAAAGCTGCTAGAGCTGGCAAAAAAACCCCTTATTTATTTATATTCCACCTTTATGTCTATGGATATTGTCAGTCATCCAGGTTATGGTTGTCCCAAAGGTGCTTTTTCAAGAGGCAACTGGACTTTCTTTGTTTTTCTTTGAAGACATTTTGCTTCTCAACCAAGAAGTTTCTTAGATGAGAAATGAAGCATCTTCAAAGAAAAACCAGAAAGTCCAGTTGCTTCTTGAAAAAGCACCTTTGGAACATTCCACCTTTATAATTTTTATAAATAATCCAAGGCAGTGCATATACACTCTTTCCTTCTCCTACTTTCCCCTAACAATAATCCTGTGAGGTGAGTTCAGCTGAGAGAGAGGGCCTGGTCCAAAGTCACCCAGCTGGCTTTCATGTCCATGGCAGGACTAAAGTCACTCAACAACTTTTCATGGCTTAGGCGGGACTAGAACTCACACTCCTGGTTTCTAGCCTGGTGCCTTAACCATATGACATGAGGGCTTGCTTGATTCCATTCTGTTGTCGGCAGAGATAATGACTATGATCTGAAGGATTTTTATATTCCCTTTCTAGCTTCCAAAGACTTGGCCACACTTCTATCTAATACCTACACTGTTCATGCCAACTAACTTAAATAGCAAAGTGAGACACTCCCTTCTGTATCTCTTCACTTGCAGAGCATAGAGCATTGCTTAGGTATTACGAACAAAAATTTATTGGAAATGTAGCAAATTGTGAGCACAGGAATTATTTCTTTTAAACCAAAAAAAAAGGCCTATAATTCTTTTAAAGTCTCACTTTACAGAAGTGGAGATGTATTTAACAATCTATTGTCCTCCAGCAGCATTCATGCAAGACATTGTTTTAAGATAAATGTGGCAGTTTGCCTAATTGTGAAAATAATAAGCAATTTGTTTTTCTTTGCTGTGTTATAACTTCTCCATCAGGATATGCTTTAAATTTTATTTCATGAAATTTAATGTCTTCTTAGAAAATGCATAGAAAAGGTTGCCCCCTGCAGGTTGAGATGCTCAGCTGAAAACAGGAATCCAGTAGATTTGCAGAAAAATGGTCTCTCGAATACACACTTCCTACTTCTTGTACTTTCTATAAATTGATTTCCGCATGTGCGTGTTATGGATAAGACATAAAGATAATGGTAGGAAAAGTAAAGAACCTGTAAAAAGTGAAAAGGATAAAAAGATGGGATACTTGGATAGATGTTAATACTTGTGTGCCAGACTATCAAATTTCCTTAGCTTGCTTTTTAGAAATTGGATTTTGCAAACAACATCCAGCTTTCCCTGACCCTTGCAGCTTTGTCGCTGGGCCTCTGGTGGACATTTGATCGTTCAAGAAGTGGTCTTGGTCTTGGGATTACAATTGCTTTTGTAGCTACTCTGATTACACAGTTTCTGGTTTATAATGGAGTTTATCAGTAAGTACCTTGCATTCCCTTCTTTCTAATTGTTCAGCCTTTTTTTAAAGGCATGAATTATGCCTGCACTCATTTCAGTTTACCATGGTTGCTACCAGCCTGTTGCTGCCTCCTATTTTCTCTACACCCCTGTGAGGTGGATGGCCCTAAAAGAGATTTACTAGTCCTAAATTCACATGGGGAAAACTAAAACTTATGGTGTCTGTCCAGCACCTTAATTACTACACCAAATTAGCTCTTCAAATATTGATGGCTATTCTGTTAAAGAAGGAAATGTTTGTCCTAACTTAATAATACAGCTTTGTTTCTATGTGCATGATCAGAATTTAACTCTCTAATATGTGCAAATAGTTTTAGTGATATGTACAGTTAAGACTAGAACTGGGCACAAAGTGGGTATTCCTCCCCCCCCCCCTTGTTCCTTTGCCTAAAACCAGCCTTTCATTAAAACATTTGTCAAGAGTTATAGGCCCTGTAAAGTTGCAGACATGCAAGTGAATGAGAAAGTATTGAACAACTGTTATGTTTCTCTTCTCTACTGTGCATATAAGCCAAAAGAGTACATTAGAGGAGGAGGCCTGTGTTACTTCTAACCATAGTAACTTCCATGGACTTACTTACAAAGCTACATCATAATTTTTCTTTTAAAAATTTAAAAAATTTCTTCCCTTTCCTAGGACAAGGGAATGCATTCAAAGTATTCTCTATAAATATGCATGTTTCTATTCATTATTTTATTTATTAAATTTATATGCCACCTGTCTTGTCTAGAATGACTCTGGGCAACTTAAGGTGGCATAAAAATGCAAATATAAAAGTATTAACATTAACAATTTTAAATATATCTGTATGCATATTTAGTACTTCTAATAAGATAAGAAAATCTTGAATTCCTTATGCTTTCCCTATTTCCAGCAAGGCGAAATGTCCAGAGCAATTTTGATGAGATGCTAAAAACTACAAATAATCCTCGATTTTTTTCCTTTCCTTTAGGTATACATCTCCAGATTTCCTTTATATCCGGTCTTGGCTACCATGTATATTTTTCTCAGGAGGTGTGACTGTAGGCAACATAGGACGGCAACTTGCTATGGTAATTATATATCTCTGCTGGGTTTTTAAAGTGAAAACTGCATCTTCAGCTGATAAAACCATAATTATTACCTATGGATGTAATAAGTAATGATGCCTGTTCATAATGGCAGGTATTCTAATGCAGTGTAAACATAGATCTTCCTAGGCAGTCTGCAGACATGTTTATTGCTAAGCCCTTATGTTTTTTCAATAAATGTAAATGAAGTAAGACAGAAAATGCCTAAGTGTGACTTGAATATTGAAATGGCTATGGCATTCATTCTCAGGAAATGCCTCTGAAACCTTGATTCTTCTATGTAAGGATTGATTGGTTTTACTAAGAATGTGTGGGCTCAACTACCTTAAATGCCTTGGTTCTTCCATCTATCTACAACTGGGATAACAAATGTGCAGAGTAACATCCTTGTCTGGGATTCAAGATAGTTCTGCCAGCAGCCTTGTTAATGAAGAGACTTTAGATTAAAAAAATATATTGAAAAATAGGTTGGGGGAAAAAGGGTTTTTTTCTAAACATTTCACCCATCAAGTAGGCGAGCTTAATAGCAGCTTCCAGATATTAGGCTTACTGCTTTTATTGGTGATTGGAAGTCTCTTATGGACTTTTTTGCATAAAAATGAAAGAAACTTGTGATGTATGGGTTTGATAATTAATATATGTTATAGAAAGAAGAGTAATATGTAACTTTAGACAGGCAGGTCAAAACATGTTTATAAGTGCAGATGTGAAAAATATCAGAAGCTTTTTTTTTCCTTTTCTATTTTCCTTCAACTTTTTTCCCTTGTGCTTTTTGCTTTTTCCTTGATTCCTTTCTTTTTCATCTTTCTTCCTTAGTTTATATTAGTTTGTGCCAGTTTTTAATCACCTTGTTTAAAGTAACAAAGGCTGCTTTTCCCACTGCATAAGGAATATCATTTGTTTTATTTATTATTTATTAAATTGATTTATATAAATGCGTAACTCATACACAGTGATTCTGGGCAACATGTACAGCATTAAAAATCAACAATATAAAAACCCCAGAATCTCCCACACCTCCCCAGTGGCAGTGACGAGTACAATTATACAACCTGCCTGATTGTTTCTGAATCAGTCTGGTGTCCCCAGGCCCACTGACAGAATCACGTCTTCAGGGCCTTCCAGAAAAGTAGCAAGAAGAGAGCCAACCTGATTTCCAGGGTGATGATATTCCAAAGGGAAGGAGCCACCACAGTGAAGGCCCTTCTTCTAGATCCCTTCGGGTATACTCCTTAAAAGACCCACAACCTCCCCTGTCTGGTTGGCCAGGTAAATTTAACTGGGGAGAAGTGGTCCTTCAAATATGCTCGCCCCATGCCATGTAGGGCTTTGTTGCATTTCCATCTGTTATGCTGTCCAAAGCAGAAAGGACCTGTATCCTCCCTTAGTCATGCTTATTCTGGGATCCAAGCATTATTTGACCTATAATGCAATGTGCCCAATTTTGACCTTTGATCCAGTTTCCAGAAACAAACAGGGTAGTAGTTACATTGGGCGGTGGCTGGAAGCAAAAAGATGCTTCATTGGATGATAACACTACATTGCAGGCCTGCTCATCTCCCTCCCTCTACTTGCTTTTTAAATGTTAATTATTTCAATGATTACAAAATTCTTATCTTTGTTTCGTGAAAGGAGTTACCTGAAAGATGTTCCTGGCTGATATACTAGATGGTTCTCTAGCGTTTCAGTAATAGCATTTTGGAATCTTAAGTTTTTACACAGCTTCCCTAATTTCAAAGAAGACAGATTTCAATGGAATTTTTTTTAAAAAAGTACAATAATTTTTTGGCTTTGTCCACAGGGTGTTCCCGAGAAGCCTCACAGTGACTAAATAACCGGATCTGACTTGTATTTGTGAAAGCAGAATAAGGATCAGTTCAAGCTAGGATTTTTCGTCTTGAATTACCAGCATGAGCTCCCTAAATCTGGGAAGGAATGAACTCACCATAAAGTGGCCAAGAGGTTACCTTGATTTATTTCTGAGAAGTTGACTGTTTGGTGGAAAAAGTTCAGCACAGACTTTCCATGCCCAATAAGCCAAATCCTAATGGCTGTCCTTCCAAGTCCTTGAAACAGCTGCCATTGTCAAAGCCTTGAAGCAAAACTTAATTCTACCCATACTCAAAGACAGTTGCTTGGTATGGCATGGTGAAGTAGTAGAATAGTATTTCTCCAAGTATCGTTCATCCTGTGGTTACTTTTAAGGGGACCTGAATGAAAGAACCATTGTTGTATAAAGGAATAAGGGCCCAGGTCTTAGAAAAGAGGCTTTTGCAGACCCTCCTATTGTAAAAGGGCTAGCACAGGAATATTACATTGATTTATGTCTTAAGCACCTGGCTTCTTAAGGTGGGGAGCCAATCATCTTGAAAACCAACAATTTGTTATTTGTTCGGCTGTTTTATGGCTCCCTATATCACTTCTCTTGGAAACACGCAGCCAAAACTTACATTTTTCCAAGAGATAGCCTACTGGGTCTTTAGGCAGGATGGATTTAGATGGGTCATTACCGACTTCACCAATGAGTGTGTCTTCATTATACTATACCATGAAGAAGAGGACATTTTTTACGGGGTTAAATTCTCTGGGAATCTGGCAGGTTTCAGAGCAGAAACAGGGCTTGCTACGAAAAGAGCGGGGAAAAATTAATAGTGTTAGTTAAAGTCTCTTGTAAATGATCTCTTGTCTGAATTTCTGAAGAGATCACCTTGTGTTCTTGATTTTGCAAATTTGCAGAACTTGCAATCTGTGATTGCTTTATAAGGAAGAGTGCTAATGTCACTGCATTAAATATCTGGTGTACTCAACTAGTTCCAGGGTGAGCACAATAGTTAGTTCAATACTATAAGTCACCACTGACCTAATGAGTGGGTGTTAAGTTTCAAAATTTAAAGTGCAATGTACAGCTGAAAGGAATCTGAGCCTTGTAGTAAGTATCCTCTTTAATATCTCCAGCAGACAATATTAAAGAGAAAAAAGTTTTGAACTTATTTAGTGCTTCATGAAAGCAAACATCAGCAATAATCTAACTAGTGTTGCTAGTTTGCATCTTCTACTAAACTCTTGAGAAATACTCCACTCCTGTGGCTCTAACAACAAAACAGAGCTCATGCTGCATTATCATTCAACTTCAGGCACTTTTGCTTCCAGCCTTCTTCAGCTTCCAGTCCAATCAGAAGGTTTGTGTTTTAGACCAAGGAGAAGAAGTTGGGGAGCTCCAGATAATCGTTGAACCATTTCCCATCGTCTTTAATCATGCTGCCTGGTGCAGATGAGAACTGAGAGCCCAAAGCATCTGCGGAGTCACTAGCTTCCCTTTGAGTTTTAGATAAGCTGAAGAATCTTCTCCAGGTTTTGTCCCAAAACAGCATTTTTCCAAACTGGATCCTTTTCCAACTTTATTTTCTGGCCTCCCCCACTGAACAGCTGTTTGGAAGACGGGAAACACAAAATCCTCCAAGGATGCAGCTGTGGGTTAGGTCACAGGAATCTCCAACCTTAGCAACTTTTAAGACTTATGGACTTCAACTCCCAGAATTCCTCAACCAGCAAAGCTGGCTGAGGAATTCTGGGAGTTGAAGTCCACAAGTCTTAACGTTGCCAAGGTTGGAGATCCCTGGGTTAGGAGATTCACCTACAATAATATCAGGAGAAGACTTATACTCTCTTCTTAAACTAACCAGTTTGTGGTGAATGAGACAGCAAAAGTGATTTGCTGGGGAAAGTGATGCTCCCTGATAGTCACTTTCCAGAATCCTAGGTTCTTTTTTGCCTTCCTGGAGACATTAAACCTGAGATGTCAGTATAGATTTTCTGTTTGAAGTAGTAATTAAATTCAGGTGCTAGAAAGATCCTGCAAAAAAGGGAAGGCTAGTTTTCTAAATTCTAGAATTGTTGTCTTATTTTGGAACCAGGTAAGAGTTTTGAGATTCCCTCTGTTCTCAGAGTGCATCCATTACAGCATGTTAATCAAGGGAGAAGGATACCAATAATTCCAGAATCATTTCTCTTCCAGCTCAGGAGTCTCCAAACCTGGCAACTTTTAAGACCTGTGGATTTCAACTTCCAGAATTCCTCAGTCAGCCATGGTCCACATGTCTTAAAGTTGCCAAGTTTGGAGACCCCTGCTCCTTTAAAAAGGAAGTAAGGCTAGAGAGTTCAGAGGCTATATAGGTGGATGAGTATAGAGTTCCCCCTCCCCCCACTCTTTGGTTTGACTAGGTTATTGGAATCTTTGAATGCTTGTGGATCACTTCGAAAGTGAATTTTTGAATTTGCTCACCTCAGCATCAAACTTGTTTGGAAAGCATATTAATTCTTAATCAGCTTTTTGTTTGTTTTTTCCTTAAACAAAGTGGCAGTTTGGAAAAAAAAGCTTCAAGCACTATAGAATACATGATTTATTCTGAAGAGGTTACACTGAGAAATCTGTGGTATTTTTGAATAGTGAATTATAGGCTGCAGCTTCAAAGCCTGGTTTTTCATTTTCCACTGTTTTCTTTAAAGTGTATTGATTCACTTCTTATATAATCCTGTTTAAAATGATATTATCCGAGTATGCCTCTGTAACATGTACGTGTAAGATGAAAGCCACTATATCCTCTAAATCGGGGGTCCCCAGACTTGGCCACTTTAAAACTTGTGGACTTCAACTCCCAGAATTCTGGGAGTTGAAGTCCACAAGTCTTAAAGTTGCCAAGTCTGAAGACCTCTGCTCTAAATTCAGTTTTGAGGTTGCACAAGGGGAAATAACTTCCTTCCTATAATATCTCACTACCAGATGTAATTAAGAAAATGGACAATTGCAATTGTAAATATGTAATCATGAAATCAGATATTTAATTTGTAAAGTTTATTTGTCAATCTGTGTTTTGAAATGACAGCTAAGTTCAGTCTTGCCAATACTTGTAAGTATCTGAACCAAAGTGATCAGAGTGCGTTACAAAGAAAAGTGTGTTTGGGGTGGGAGGGAATTGCACTGTATTCCACATAAGAATCCTTTGATTCTCAAACTTGGTAGATTTTTCAACTGTGTGTATTTGTGTGGGGTTTTTTTTTTTTTAAATCCATTAAAGGTTTTGACCATTTAGTTCCTGCATTTTGTCAAAAATTATCCTTTCTAGGAATTACCTGACAAATACAATTGTTGTACATTTTCTTTGCAAATGATACTATTTTCTTTAATATTTCACCTGGAGTTATTATTTATAAGAGAACTATTAGTGTTGCTCAACATTGCAGGGTTCTGTACAGTAATATTTGTTTATAGTCCAACTTTATTATTTTTATAAACCGCTCAAGGTGGTGAACATATCTCATACTCCTTCCTTCTATTTCCCCCACAACAACAATCCTGTGAGGTCAGTTGAGCCGAGAGAATGACTGGCTCAAAGTCACCCAGCTGGCTTTCATGGCTAAGGTGGGACTCGAACACATCGTCTCCTGGTTTCTAATGTGGTGCCTTAACCACTAGACCAAATTGGCTATTTCTAGTCCTATTATATTTCCAAATTTTACCTGCCCAGATGTGTCTCCATTTATGCATTGCTGAAAAGAAGGAAAACTTATTTTCTGTCAAATGCAAAGAGAGATGTTTCCTCTTTTAACCAGAGCTGAACACTTTCTATGGGTTAACTCAAAAAATCAGAAAGCTGATAGCATCTTTTCAGATGAATTTTATTAAAGGCATTTAATTTAAAAAAAGCTTTAGAAATGATGATTGCTAAGTCATTACGGTAGATGCACGGAATGGCTAAACTGATGTAGGATTTAAATTGGGACGTGAACAGTGAGATATATAGCTCATGGAAAGCTTATGCCTTTTAAAAAATTTGCTAGTCAGAAAAGATGCTGCCAGGTTTCCTCTAATTTTTGATTGATGTCGACCTGAGGTCTTTAAACTTGGCAATTTTAAGACTTTGTGGACTTCAACTCCCAGAATTCTCCAGCCAGCATAGCTGGCTGAGGAATTCTGGGAATTGAAGTCCACAAGTCTTAAAGTTGCCAAGTTTGGGGACCCCTGCTGTAGACTAACACAGCTCTCCTCCCAGAGTGAGTTATTTAAATAGCTTTGGCTGAAGTAAATTATCCTTTGTTTCTGAACACTGGTGGCATTCTTCCCAGGTTTTTATGACACAATTGGTGCTTGTTCTGAGAATACACTGTCAACTAAAAGGATCAAAATTCACTTGCATGATGAAATCAGAACTGATCTAAAAATTAAGAAAAGAAAATAATATTGCTAATATTTAGCAGCTGTGCCTTCATAGTATTGAAAGCTGAAGGGTACAAAAGGCAAAACTAAATTAAAAGTATAAAGCACCAGACGAATTCCAATATATTAACTGATGACAAGAGGATCTAGTAATCTCTAAACAATTTGGCTGTGACTCTCCTAGACCACCCCCATCATTTCAGAGATATTTCCTTACCTAAACAGAAACAATAACCACAGGTGAATAAAAAAGTAGGGGGAGTGGGAAGGGCTTCCAACTTCCTGTTGGCTTTCCCATTGAGTTTCTTCATGGCAAGGAAATCTTCCCTCCCTGTCATTCTGTCATTATCTCTGTTTCCCCCCTTCCTAGAATTCCTTTTAGCTTCCTCATTTGCTTGTGAGAAGCTTGCCAGGCAAAAAAGTCAGTGGGGAATCCAGCAGAAAGTTGCAAGTCCCAGGTGAGAGGAGCTGTGCAAGTCAGGGAAGGCACATGGGTGGCACAAATGGAACAAGGAGGGGTGCCTGGAGATGCTTAGCGTGTGAGAGGCACCACATAGCTCAAAGAATGCGCAGGAGACAGCAGGTTGAATATGGTACATTCGGTGTGCGAGAGGTACTGTGAGTTTCAGGAAAGGTACATAGGGGTGCTTGAGAGTGCCACATGGAATGGGTAGGGAGCAGCTTGGGTCCAGAAGGATGCATGAGCCATCAGGGCACAGTGGTTAGAATGCAGTATTGCAGGCAGACTGCCCACAGTCTGAAGTTTGATTCTGATTTGGCTTAAGGTTGACTCAGCCTTCCATCCTTCTGAGGTGGGTAAAATGAGGATCTAGATTGTTGGGGGCAATAGACAGAGTCTGTAAAGCACTATATAAGTGCTATGTGCTATTGCTATGAGAGTTATGAAAGTGTGAAAGGTGCTGCAGGATTGAGACGCAACAGATGCTTTGGGATGTTTTGGGGAGAATTAGATGTGCCATGTAGATTAGGGACAATGCATAGGGGGTGGTGTGGGTCAGGAAGGGTGCGTTTGGGTGTGCAGGAGGTGTTGCATAGGTCAGGGAAGGCACACGGTGTGTGTGCTGGGGTGGTCATGGGCTTGGAAGGATGCATGGGGCTCCTTCCTCCCTGTTCCTCCCCTTCCTTCCTTTCCTTTCCTTTCCTTTTTCATTTTGTCCAGTTAAGTTACAGGAAAAAGAGTTTTAATAATACCTATAGATAACACTATAAGAAGCTTATGATGTTTGTGATATTCAAGACCCAATGTGCTGCTTAAATAATTATACAGGAATACGTTTTGGGACCTTTTCAACTTATGCAAATTGGACAGAACCCAGGTAAAATGCTCTTGTACTTCTCTTCTACTTGAGATGGAATTGTCTATAGCCAGAAAATCCTTCAATTTCACTTCAATATCTGGCTAGCAAGAGCCCCCTCTGGTGACAACTTCAGTCCATGCCCACTGGAAAGAGGCCTAGGGAGACGCCTCTCAAAGGTTCTCATAACATTCACTGTAGAATAAGTAAATAGATTGGGAACACAAAGCTCCCCATGTAACCCAGCATCGTATGGGGTCACCTTGAGCCAATCATCATCCCAACCCCTTAAGATGGTTATCATCTTGAATTCCCAGAGGAACACAAAATATAAATGTGTTCATACATTTGACAATGGGTCAAAATGGAAAGACCAAGAAGGCAATAAGAACTGTCGAAGAATGCAGTGATTTTTAGAGGTAGAACCTTCTATTGTTGAATCATTCTCCATTCCTGTTGATCATATATGTATTTATGTATGTATCCATATATGTATCCATATATATACTATATATATATATATATATCCATATTCATACATATGCGCTCTCTTTCTCTCATATATATATATATATATATATATATATATATATATATATATATGTATGTATGTATGTATGTATGTATGTATGTATGTATGTATGTATGTATGTATATATATATATATAATATATATATATACACACACACACACATATATATATACATATATACATATATACATATATACATATATACATATATACATATATACATATATACATATATACATATATACATATATACATATATACATATATATATATATATATATATATATATATATATATATATATATATATATATATATATATATATATATATACACACACATATATACACATACACACACACACACACACACACACACATACACATATATATTAATCAAACCATTTAGAATATATAATGGAAAAAAGAGTCTTGAGATTTAACAAGATTGATACTATATGGCCGTGGTGGCGAACCTATGGCACGCGTGCCAGAGCTGGCACGCGGAGCCATAGAAGCCGGCACGCGAGGGTTCCCACCGGCAAACCGGAAGTGCGAAAAAACGCACTTCCGGTTTGCCGGTGTGCTGTTTTTTGCACTCCGGAGGGTTCAGGGAGGCTCCCTGAAGCTCCGGAATGCAAAAAACTACAAAACGGACAAACCGGAAGTGCACTTTTCCGCACTTCCGGTTTGTCCGTTTTGTAGTTTTTTGCATTCCGGAGCTTCAGGGAGCTTCCCTGAACCCTCTGGAGTGCAAAAAACAGCATACCGGCAAACCGGAAGTGCGTTTTTTCGCACTTCCGGTTTGCCGGTTTCGTCGTTCCAGGCTCCGTTTCGTCGTTCCAGGCTCCGGTAAGTGGGCCTGTGCGGGGGTGGGGGGGTGTGCGCATGCGCAGGGGGCAGCATGGGGGGGTGTTGTGCGCATGCGTGGGGGGGAGGGAATGGGTGTGGGCACGCGAGCACGCGCAAGCGCGCCCCCCCCCTTTTTCGGCACGCGAGCCGAAAAAGGTTCGCCACCACTGCTATATGGTATAAAGCCATGATGGCGAACCTATGGCACACATGCCACCAGCACACGAGGTGTTGCCCTATGTCAGCTCCAGCGTGCATGTGCGCACTGACCAGCTGGTTTTCGGCCTTTTTTTGGCCATTTTAGCTCTCCCCAGGATTCAGAAAAGCCTCCTGAAGCCTAGGGACTGCAAAAAACGGCCCAACAGGCCAACCGGAGGTTCACTTGTATGCATCACCTCAAGCCTCCTTTTCGCTGTCAGAGGTCTTCAGAAACTTCTTCGGCTTTGGACAGTTGCAGCCAGGCTCACACCCCAGCCCATTTCTTCTGCAAGATTTTTCTGAAGGCATCTGCAGCCAATAACAGAGCTCCAGATCGATCCGGAGCTCTGTTATCGGCTAGAGAGGCCTTCAGGAAAGCCTTCCCGGCTGCAGAAGAAATGGGCCGAGGTGTGTGAGGCCTGGTTGCAACTATCTGAAAACAAGTAGTAGGGTAGCTCCACTTACATTTCGTTTCCGAACTTCCAATTGGCCTGTTGGACCATTTTTCGCCATCCCCAGGTTTCAGGAGGCTTTCCTGAACCCTGGGGAGAGTGAAAAACAGCGGGCCTACAGGAAATCCGGAGGTTTCAGTGAGGCCTTTGCACATTCACGTGGGGTCAGCATGGGAAATTGTGCGCATGTGCAGAGCATTGCGTTATGGGTGTGGGCAGGTGCGCGCAGGCTATCGCGCGCATGCGCACCCTTTTGGCACCCGAGCCGAAAAAGGTTGCCATCACTGGTATAAAGCTAGTAGAGTAGAGTAGAGTAGAGTAGAATAGAATTAGAATAGAATAGAATAGAATAGAATAGAATAGAATAGAATAGAATAGAATAGAATAGAATAGAATAGAATAGAATTCTTTATTGGCCAAGTGTGATTGGACACACAAGGAATTTGTCTTTGGTACATATGCTCTCAGTGTACATAAAAAAAGATACATTCATCAAGATTCATAAGGTACAACATTTAATGATGGTCATAGGGTACAAATAAGCAAATCATACTAGGAAACAATATAAATCGTAAGGATACAAGCAACAAGTTACAGTCGTATAGTCATAAGTGTACAGAATCTAGTTCTGCTTCAGGTACCACAAAGCCCACTCCCAGAAGTAACAAGGAAAACAAGTTATGGAAAGGATGTCTAGCATTCCAGACAATATTGTGGAGCCTGGTCAAGCAACGTTTATATGCCACGTCCTGGACAGAAGGAAGTGAATTTCCAATAATCTTCTCTACCTACCTATCTGCACCGCCTTCCCAATAGCTCCAAACCATATAGTAATGCAATACAAGAAGGTGCTTTCAATCGTCCCTCTACAGAAAGTGGTAATGACAGGGGAAGGAAGATGTGGCTTTCTCATAAGACACAGAAAATGCAGGCACTTGTGTGCCCGCTTCACCAGTGCCTCACTATTGAGTGACCAAGATAAACTAGTCAGCTGCACACCCAGAAACTTGATACTACTAACCACCTCCACAGTTGAATTGTTAATACACAGAGAATGTATGGCTGTGCCTGACTTTTCTGAAATTGACAATGATCTCTTTTGTTTCCCCTACATTTAAAACCAGGTTGTTTTTATTACACCAGATTATCAAACCCACTGCCTCCTCCCAGTAATTGTCCTTATTATCGTCTTAAATAAGACCCACCACTATTGTATCATCTGCATACTTCACAAATAACATGTGTTCCTTGCTATTAGTTCCCAGGCATGGTTTCTCTACCTAATTCCATTAAGTATTTAACTCTTCAATGGGTCATTGACTTACTGCGGCCATAACATAATAAAACTTAATCTGATATTGTCATCATTTTGTTCTGAGATATTATAGGTAGTCCTTGACTTACAACCATTTGTTTCGTGACCATTCGAAGTTATAGTGGCAGTGAAAAAAGTGACTTACAACCATTGCAGCATCCCCGTGGTCATTTCATCAAAATTTGGACGCTTGGCAAATAAATGGCATGTACTTATGAGGGTTGCAATGTCCCAAGGTCATGTGATTGTCTTTTGCAACCTTCTGACAAGCAAAGTCAACGGAGAAGCCAATTCAGTTAACCACCATGTTACTAACAACAAATGCAATGATTCACTTAACAACGGTGGCAAGAAGGGTCATAAAATTGGGCATAAACACACAACAACTTTCTTGATTTGCAACAGAAATTTTGGGCTTAATTATAATCATAAATCAAAGATTACATTATTAATCCCTTGACTTTTATAACTCTTGTTCTCTTCCTGTATCATACAACATTAAGAATTAAATTATAGATGTTGTTATCTTTAAAATAAAAATTAGTCGAAACAGTAAATGTCAAGAGTGTTTGAATTTTACAGAAAGGAGATATAGAAAAACAGTGTAATGATGAAGTTTTATTTATTTATTTATTTATTTATTTATTTATTTATTTATTTATTTATTTATTTATTTATTTATTTACTTACTTACTTACTTACTTACTTACTTACTTACTTACTTACTTACTTACTTACTTACTTATTTATTTATTATCATCAAACATGTACAGTATAGTAGTTGTTTGTATAAACATAACGTAAGTAAAAAGTACCGATAAAAGAGGACAAGAGGACAGTAGGACAGGGATGGTAGGCACAGTGGTGCGCTTATGCACGCCCCTTACAGACCTCTTAGAAATGGAGAGAGGTCTACTGTAGGCAGTCTAAGGTTAAAGTTTTGGGGGTTTGTTTTATGTTTCGAGCTGCCAAAATAATCCATTATACTTCAACAAGGCTTAAAAAAACCTGCATTGGAAATACATTATTAGGTGCCATCAAATCAGTGTCAACTCTTAACAACCAAGTATAGGTAGTCCTCAACTTATAACCAATCGCTTAGCAGCCACTCAAAGCTCTAATTGACCTACCTTGGGGGTACTAATGACCCAGATTCAACCAACATCAGAGGGTGCCCGTCTAATTGTGTGACCGGACACAACTGGGCTGCATTTATTTATTAGCATTTTTTATTCCATCTTTATTACTTTATAAGTAATTGGAGGCAATTGAGCATACATAATACTCCTTCCTTCTATTTTCTCCACAACAACAACCCTGTGAGGTGGGTTCAGTTAAGATAAAGTGACTGGCCCAAAGTCACCCAGCTGGCTTTCACATGCCTAAGGCAGGACTAGAACTCACTAATTCCTGGTTTCTAGACCAGCACTTTAACTACTACACCAAATGTCTGTTTGCATGCGTTGCAATCACATGACATTTTACAAGTTTCCCCCAAAATTGGCCTTTACTTCAGGTTTTCAGCAAAACCACATCCATAGCAAACTATTGGTTTGCTTAATCATCGCTGCAAAACAGATTGTAAAATTGCATCAGTCATGCGACCAAGCCATTTTATAACCATCATGTATACAATTGTGGTGGGCAGGCACCATTACAGTCATTAGTAGAGAACTACCTGTAGATAGATTTTCTCCAGGATCTGTCCACAACCTTCAGGTTTTCCAACGCCACACCCAACATTATTGTAATTAAATCCATCCAACTTACTCTTGGTTGATCACGTTAACTTCTAGTACCACTTTACAAAGCCTTAGTAAGACCACATTTGGAATACTGCATCCAGTTCTAGTCACCACAATATAAAAAAGATGTTGAGACTCTGGAAAGAGTGCAGGGAAGAGCAACAAAGATGATCAGAGGACTGGAGGCTAAAACATATGAAGAACAGTTGCAGGAATTGGATATGTCTAGTCTCAGTGGCTAAGACGCCGAGCTTGTTGATCAGAAAGGTCAGCAGTTCGGTGGTTTGAATCCCTAGCACCGTGTAACAGAGTGAACTCCCGTTACTTGTCCCAGCTTCTGCCAACCTAGTCACGCCGGCCACATGACCACAGACAGCGCTGGCTCTTCAGCTTTGAAATGGAGATGAGCACTGCCCCCTAGAGTTGGGAACATGTGCGAGGGGAACCTTTACCTTTACCTTTAGTCTAATGCAGGGGTCGGCAACCTTAAACACTCAGAGAGCCATTTGGACCCATTTTCCACAGAAAATAAAACACCGGGAGCCACAAAACTCTTCCCCGTGCCTAACTATTTCCTGAGCGGCCACAAAACTAGCATATATAGTTGAATTAAAGAGTTTGTTTTCTTCTGAAACTTTTTTTTCTTGGATTTATCCATGATTGGCCTTACCGGGGATCAAAAAGCTTAATAAATTGCACATCGGTGGGTGTCACACATTGGCAGTTGTGACGCATATTTTGAGTGACAGCAGCAGCAGCGGGATGAAAGAGCCACATGTGGCTCCAGAGCCGCGGGTTGCTGACCCCTGGTCTAATGAAAAGAAGGACCAGGGGAGACATGATAATAGTATTCCAATATTTGAGGAGGTCCTACAAAGTCAAGGGGGTCAAACTATTTTCCAAAACACCAAAAAGCAAGATGGGAAACAATGGATGGAAACTAACCAAGGAGAGAAGCAACCTAGAACTAAGGAGAAATTTCCTAACGGTGAGAACAATTAACCAGTGGAACAACTTGTCTTCAGAAGTTGTGGGTGCTCCATCACTGGAGGCTTTCAAAAAGAGACTGGACAACCATTTGTCTGAAATGTTATAGGACCTCCTGCTTGAGCAGGGGGTTGGGCTAGAAGACCTCCAAGGTTCCATCCAACTGTATTATTCTATGTTCTATGTCTTTTCCTTCCTGCCACTTTTGCTAGCATTATAGAAAGCCAAGTCTTCACCTAAATGTATCCAAAGTATGATAATTTTGAATGTGACCATTTGTGCCTCAGATGAGAACTCTTGAGTTGACTTGTTCTATGCTTGTTTCTTGGCTAACTACAGTATATAGCAATATAATTAAGAGCCGAGGTGGCGCAGCAGTTAGAGTGTGGTACTGCAAGCCACTTTAGCTGACTGTGATCCGCAGGTCAGCCGTTCAAATCTCACCGGCTCAAGGTTGACTCAGCCTTCCATCCTTCCGAGGTAGGTAAAATGAGGACCTAGATTATTGGGGACAATATAAATATACATTGCTTACTAGTGTAAACTGCTTAGAGAGTGCTTGCACTGTGAGACGGTATATAAATCTCACAAAATAAATAAATAAATAAATAAATAAATAAGGGACATAGTCATCACCCCTCTGTCATGGTCAGATCATTTCCTACTGAGGCTGGATTTCACGACCCCATTCCTCCCCTGCAGGGAGGTGGGACCGACTAGGTGGTTCCGCCCCAGGCGCCTAATGGAACCGGAAGGATTCCAGAGGGAACTTGGGAAAATACCTGAAACCCTGGTACACAATTCGGCTGACTCCCTGGTGACTGCTTGGAACACCGCAGCATCAGGGGCTCTAGACCGAATTGCGCCTAAGCGACCTCTCCGTGGCAGTGGATCCCGGAAAGCTCCCTGGTTTACCGAGGAGCTCCGGGAGATGAAACGCCAGAAGAGACGTCTGGAGCGCCGCTGGAGGACCAAGAAAGCCGAGTCTGACCGAACACTATTAAGAATTTACATCAGATCTTATTTAGTGGCGATAAGGGCGGCAAGACGATCTTATCTTTCCGCTCTTATTGCGTCCGCAGATTCTCGTCCAGCCGCCTTGTTTAGGGTGACTCGCTCCCTCCTTGGAAAAGGGGGGAGCGAGGAACACTTGCAAGGCAGAGCTGAGGAATTTGCTGAGTTTCTGTCGGATAAAGTCGCTCAGATTCGGTTGGACTTGGACTCTGGCAGGGCAGAGTCCATAGAGTTGACAGGGGCCAGTCCTAGTCCATCTTTGTGGGATGAGTTTGGGCCTGTTTCTCCCGAGGATGTGGACAGGGCTATGGGAGCGATGGGTACCTCCACCTGTTTATTGGACCCATGCCCCTCCTGGCTGGTCTTGGCCAGCAGGCCGGTGGCATGCGGCTGGATCCGGGCGGTGATCATCGCTTCTTTGAGGGAGGGATCCGTACCGCAGTCGTTAAAAACTGCGGTGGTGCGACCCCTCCTGAAGAAGCCTTCCCTGGATCCAGCTGATTTGAAGAACTATCGTCCAGTCTCCAACTTACCTTTTTTAGGGAAAGTTGTGGAGAAGGTGGTGGTGACTCAGCTTCTGCAGCTCCTGGATGAAACAGACCATCTAGATCCTTATCAGTCGGGTTTCAGGCGCGGCTACAGTACAGAAACTGCCTTGGTCGCCCTGATAGATGATCTCTGGTGGGCCCAGGATGGGGGGTACTCCTCCATCCTGGTGCTACTTGACCTCTCAGCGGCTTTCGATACCATCGACCATGGTATCCTTCTGCATCGGCTCGGCGAGTTGGGAGTGGGAGGCACCGTTTTACGGTGGTTCTCCTCTTATCTCGCCGATCGGATGCAGTCGGTGTTGGCAGGAGGGCAGAGATCGTCCCCTAGGCCCCTATTATGTGGGGTGCCCCAGGGGTCGGTTCTCTCGCCCATCCTGTTTAACATCTACATGAAACCGTTGGGTGAGATCATCCGCAGACATGGGGTGTGTTTCCATCAGTACGCTGACGACACCCAGCTGTACATCACCACCCCGTCTGACTTCAGGGAGGCAGTGGATGTAATGTGCCGATGCCTGGACGACGTTAGGATCTGGATGGGGAGGAACAGACTCAGACTAAATCCCGATAAGACTGAGTGGCTGTGGATATTGCCTCCTAAGGTTCACGACAATTACCCTCCTTGGTCTTTGAGGGTGCGAAACTGACCCCCTCAGACCAGGTCCGCAACTTGGGGGTCCTCCTAGACCCACAGCTAAAATTGGACCACCATCTTTCTGCTGTGGCTAGGGGGGCCTTTGCACAGGTTCGCCTGGTGCACCAGTTGCGGCCATACTTGGAGAAGGAGGCTCTACTCACGGTCACTCATGCCCTTGTCACCTCGCGTTTGGACTACTGCAATGCGCTCTACATGGGGCTACCCTTGAAGAGTATCCGGAGACTTCAGCTGGTGCAAAATGCGGCTGCGCGTGCTGTGGTGGGTGTGCCAAGGTACACCCACGTGACACCGATACTCCGCCAGCTGCATTGGTTGCCCATCGGTCTCCGGGTCCAATTCAAGGTGTTGATCACCATCTTTATTTATTTATTTATTTTGGAATTCTTATATGCCGCCCAACTCCCTAAGGACTCAGGGCGGCGTACATCAGTGAAAAATACAAGAACAACCAAAATCTAAAATAGTAATTAAAACAATATAAAAATTAAAACACAATATAAGAAATCAACAACCATTCAACATCATACATACTTGGGGGGTGAGCTCGAGTGAATTAAGCTCTACCCCCCGCCTGCAGGAAGAGCCATGTCTTAACGGCTTTTCGGAAGGCCAGCAGAGTGGGGATAGTTCGGGTCTCTGGTGGAAGTTGGTTCCAGAGAGCGGGGCCAGCCACAGAGAAGGCTCTCCCCCTTGGGCCCGCCAGCCGGCATTGCTTGGCCGACGGGACCTGGAGGAGGCCAACTCTGTGGGCCCTAACCGGTCGGAGGGAAGTATGAGGCAGAATGCGGTCCCGTAGATAACCTGGTCCTGAGCCATGAAGGGCTTTAAAGATGGTGATCAACACCTTGAATTGGACCCGGAGACCGATGGGCAACCAATGCAGCTGGCGGAGTATCGATGTCACGTGGGTGTACCTTGGCACACCCACCACAGCATGCGCAGCCGCATTTTGCACCAGCTGAAGTCTCCGGATACTCTTCAAGGGTAGCCCCATGTAGAGCGCATTGCAGTAGTCCAAACGAGAGGTGACAAGGGCATGAGTGACCGTGAGTAGAGCCTCCTTCTCCAAATATGGCCGCAACTGGTGCACCAGGCGAACCTGTGCAAAGGCCCCCCTAGCCACAGCAGAAAGATGATGGTCCAATTTTAGCTGTGGATCTAGGAGGACCCCCAAGTTGCGGACCCGGTCCGAGGGAGTCAGTTTCGCTCCCTCAAGGAACAAGGAGGGGCAGTTGTCATGATCCTTAGGAGGCAATATCCACAGCCACTCAGTCTTGTCGGGATTAAGTCTGAGTCTGTTCCTCCCCATCCAGATCCTAATGTCGTCCAGGCACCGGCACATTACATCAACTGCCTCACTGAAGTCAGACGGGGTGGTGATGTACAGCTGGGTGTCATCAGCGTACTGATGGAAACACACCCCATGTCTGCGAATGATCTCACCCAGCGGTTTCATGTAGATGTTGAACAGGATGGGCGAGAGAACCGACCCCTGAGGCACCCCACATGATAGGGGCCTAGGGGACGACCTCTGCCCCCCTGCCAGCACCGACTGCATCCTATCAGCGAGATAAGAGGAGAACCACCGCAAAACGGTGCCTCCCACTCCCAACTCGCTGAGACGATGCAGAAGGATACCATGGTCGATGGTATCGAAAGCCGCTGAGAGGTCAAGTAGCACCAGGATGGAGGAGTTCCCCCCATCCCGGGCCCGCCAGAGATCATCCATCAGAGCGACCAAGGCAGTTTCTGTACTGTAGCCGCGCCTGAAGCCCGACTGGTAAGGATCTAGATGGTCTGTTTCATCCAGGAGCTGCAGAAGCTGAGTAACCACCACCTTCTCCACAACTTTCCCTAAAAAAGGTAAGTTGGAGACCGGACGATAGTTCTTCAAGTCAGCTGGATCCAGGGAAGGCTTCTTCAGGAGGGGTCGCACCACCGCAGCTTTTAACGACTGCGGTACGGATCCCTCTCTCAAAGAAGCGGTGACCACCGCCTGGATCCAGCCGCGTGCCACCTCCCTGCTGGTCGAGACCAGCCAGGAGGGGCACGGGTCCAATAAACAGGTGGAGGTACCCATCGCTCCCACAGCCCTGTCCACATCCTCAGGAGAAACAGGCCCAAACTCTTCCCATAATGATGGACTAGGACTAGCCCCTGTCAACTCAATGGACTCTGCCCAGCCAGAGTCCAGGTTTGACCGAATCTGAGCGACTTTATCCGACAGAAACTCAGCGAATTCCTCAGCTCTGCCTTGTAAGTGTTCCTCGCTCCCCCCTTTTGCAAGGAGGGAGCGCGTCACCCTAAACAAGGCGGCCGGGCGAGAATCTGCGGACGCAATAAGAGCGGAAAAATAGGATCGTTTTGCCGCCCTTATCGCCACTAAATAAGATCTGATGTAAATTCTTAATAGTGTTCGATCAGACTCGGTTTTTCTGGCCCTCCAGCGGCGTTCTAGACGTCTCTTCTAGCGTTTCATCTCCCGGAGCTCCTCGGTAAACCAGGGAGCTTTCCGGGATCCACTGCCATAGAGAGGTCGCTTAGGCGCAATTCGGTCTAGGGCCCCTGATGCTGCGGTGTTCCAAGCAGCCACCAGGGAGTCAGCCGAATTGTGTACCAGGGTTTCAGGTATTTCCCCAAGTTCCCTCTGGAATCCTTCCGGTTCCATTAGGCGCCTGGGGCGGAACCACCTAGTCGGTCCCGCCTCCCTGCGGGGGAGGAATGGGGCTGCGAAATCCAACCTCAGTAGGAAATGATCTGACCATGACAGAGGGGTGATGACTATATCCCTTATCTTCAGATCATCTCTCCACTGCCCCGAAAGAAACACTAGGTCGAGCGTGTGACCACCCTCATGAGTCGGACCCTGGATTACTTGGGTCAGGTCCATGGTTGTCATGGAATCCATGAACTCCTGAGCCGCCCCAGAGGTTTTGCCAGCAGATGGCAAGTTGAAGTCCCCCAGCACCATAAGCCTGGGGAACTCAACTGCCAAGCCGGCTACTGCCTCGAGCAGCTCAGGCAGGGCCTTGCTTACGCAGCTGGGAGGCAGGTACGTCAAGAAAAGGCCCACCTGTACCCCTTCATGGCTTAGGACCAGGATATCTTCGGGACCGCATTCTGCCTCATACTTCCCTCCGACCGGTTAGGGCCCACAGAGTTGGCCTCCTCCAGGTCCCGTCGGCCAAGCAATGCCGACTGGCAGGCCCTAGGGGGAGAGCCTTCTCTGTGGCTGGCCCCGTGCTCTGGAACCAACTACCCCCAGAGACCCGGACTATCCCCACTCTGCTGGCCTTCCGAAAAGCCATTAAGACATGGCTTTTCCTGCAGGTGGGGGGGACAGCTTAATTCCACCTGAGCCTACCCCCAAGTATGTACGTGCTGAATGGATGTTGTTTTAAATAACTGTTTTTAAATTTTGTATTTGTTTTTAAATTCCTTATAATTTTGTTTATTCTTGTATTTCTTCTTGTTGTAAGCCGCCCTGAGTCCTTCGGGAGTTGGGCGGCATATAAGAATAACAAAATAAATAAATAAATAAATAAATAAATAAATAAATAAATAAATAAATAAATAAATAAATAAATAAATAAATAAATAAATAAATAAATAAATAATAAGGAAGGAAGGAAGGAAGGAAGGAAGGAAGGAAGGAAGGAAGGAAGGAATAAATAAATAAATAAATAAATAAATAAATAAATAAATAATAGGAATTTCCTTCAATACGGAGTTCAACAGCATCAAAGCTCTTTCCATCTTCTTCAAAATCCAACTTCAACTTCCACAGAGCAAAACCATTGCTTGCACAATTCTTATCTTTATAGAAATATTACAGGTAGTCCTTGACTTGCAATCACAATTGAGCCCCAAATTTCCATTGTTAAGGAAGACAATTGCTAAATGAATTTTGCTCCATTTTATGACCTTTCTTGCCACAATTGTTAGTGAATATGACTTCCCCATTGACCTGGCAAAAAGTGATCACTTGACCCTTGAACAGTCATAAGTACAAGCCAGTTGCCAAGCATCCAAGTTTTGATCACATGACCACAGGGATGCTGCAACAATCATAAGTGTGAAAAATGATCATAAGCCACTTTTTTCAGTGCTGTTGTAACTTTGAACGTTTTACTAAATGTTGTAAGTCAAGGACTACCTATTCAGCAACTGAATATGTTTTCCAAAGTTTTCATGGATATTGAATCACATATTTATTCATTGTCCATTTTAAGGCTGGTTGCTGTACCTGTTGCTATTAGTTTAGGCTCCTTTACAGTATAGTCAGTGCAGGGGTGTCAATTTTATTGAGGGCCGCATCAGGGTTGTGTTTGACCTCGGAGGGCTGGGGCCCGGGGGGCATGGCCATGGGTGGGCATAGCCATGGTGGCCATGGCCAGCTCAACATCACTCGTGTCGGGGGTACCTGTGGTGGCCAAGTGCTAAGGCAGGATTTCCTTGAGACCCTCCCTCACTCTCATTATAATCTCCTTCTTTCCTTCTTTCTTTCTTTCTTTCTTTCTTTCTTTCTTTCTTTCCTTCCTTCCTTCCTTCCTTCCTTCCTTCCTTCCTTCCTTCCTTCCTTCCTTCCTTCCTTCCTTCCTTCCTTCCTTCCTTCCTTCCTTCCTTCCTTTTTCCTTCCCTCTTCATTCTCCTTTCATCTCCCTTCCCCTTTCTTTATTTTTCTTTCCTTGCTCTCTTCCCATCTTTCCTTCTTTTTGTTTGGCTTTCCTCTTTCCCTTTCTCCTTTCCTGTCCCTTCTTGCATGCTCAAATGCAAAACATTTCTCCTTTTGTTTTGTTTTGCTTTTAGTTTGTTTTGCTAGCCCTCTGCCAGCGAAAACGGAGCTGGGGGGGGGCAGCCATGTGCCCCCCCCAAGCTCCGTTTTTGCTGGCAGAGGCACTGCAGGCCGGTCCTTTGCTGTTTCCAGGCCGACCCCGCGGGCCAGATCTAATCACCCCGTGGGCCGGATCCGGCCCGCAGGCCTTGAGTTTGACACCCCTGGTCTAGTTAATCTTTGTCCCAGTTTTTTGATGTGCTTTTTGACTTTCAACTGCTAGAGCTTCCAGATCATTTGCATTGAAAAACAGATGCTTGCAATCTCCCCAGGCTTTAAATAAACAATGTTTGAGGCGAATAAACATGATTTCCCCAAATGTCATTCCTTGCATCCATCCACGCAACTATTTCTATTGCAAATTTGGAATATTGTTTTAAAAAATGACAACCACTGACAACCTCTTTCCTAACATTCCTCCCCCACTTCCCCTATTCTGCCATAACTGAATTTTCTTTAGGCCCAAGAGAGAGCTCTCTTGGCACACCATGCTCCAAATTGGGAAAATACGAGATGCTTTCAACACAGCTCTCGCTTTCACACAACTGAACCAGTCTGCCATTTCAGCCACCTGAGTTTCCCAAAGGAAGAGCAGAATGCAAGATGCTGTAATAAATAAATAGACAGATACCTAATGTTGAAAATGATTTACTTCCACCCTATAGAATTTCTGAATTTTTTTTTTAATTGCAACACATTGCAGAACGATCCTGGCTGGGGTGAAATAATGCACCTGGTGGAAAAGTTTATTTTTAGCCTTAAGAAAGATAAGTGGAAAGAGAGGTCTCGGATCACCTTTGGCACATCGGCAGCAGCTGAATGGAATCTGGCTGCACCAGCAGCCAACTGTTGGCCTTTCTGTAGATGGAAGGTTTCTCATTAATTGCAAGGCTTTGCAGAAGTTATCTGAAGCTGGGTGGGAAAAGCAACACTTATTCTTGAAATAAAAAGGGAGGGGCTTTGCTTTGGAGACGCAGGTGAAAACTGGCAACAGCTGCTCTACCTGGTCCTGCCTAAATGAATATATATATAATGGTCTCTCTGGGAACCAACCTGACAATAAAGAGACGTTTGCATGGAACATCTGGGAAAGCTCCTCCGTAAAAATATTTCATTTATTTTGAGATGGGTGGGGACTGCCGGGAAAAGAATTTTAATTGCTTAAATGAATGAACAACTTTCTGTTTACTCCCAAAACGAAATCTGGAAAATCTAATAATGACAGTGGGGTTGTTTTTTTTTACCTGACTGGCAAGTCCTAGGAATTGGAGAAAGATGTATAAAGGTAGTTGTTGACTTATGACAATAACGGAGCTTGTCCATCATGGCCATGTGCCGCAAGGGGTAACTTGGTCATGTGACCTATCTGATTTTGATTATTATTTTTTGCACCCATCATTAAGAAAACACAGTGGTTATAAAGTAGCCAGTGCAGTCGTTAAGCAGCTTGTGCAGTCGTTAAGTGAACCAATGGTTCGTTATGGGCTCAGTTTTGCAGAAAACCAGAAGTGCCTGTGGCTTTTTAAAAACAGTTGTAAAATAAAATACTAATGTGTGATGTTGCGAATGGCTGTAAATGCTGTAAATGCAGACATGTGACCAAGGGGGCTGAAGTTCTGAAGTCTGTTCATGTGACTGCAGAAGGCCTGACAGTCAGAACTTGGAACAGTGATGGCTAACCTTTTCCAGACTGAGTCCCCAAAATGCAATGTGTGCACGGCCCCCGTGCATTTGCCCCGCCCCTGCGCATGCACCCCTCCCCCTGTGCATGAGCGTGAGGCCCCCCCGCATTGCCCCGCACATGTGCACACAGCCCCACACACGCTGTGCCCTGCGCATGTGCACACAGGACCCGGCATGTGCCCCCCCACGCAAGCGCGTGCTCCCTGCACGCCCCCCCCCCACGTGCACGGCAGAGACCCGAAGACCAGCTGGCCGGTGGGAGGCAAGCACGCATGCACAGCGGAGCTGAACTGAGGCGGCAGCTCACGTGCCATCAGAGAAGGCGCTGCATGCCACCTCTGGCATACGTGCCATAGGTTCGCCATCATGGACTTAGAATCTGGGTCGTAAGCAGTGGTGGGCTGCTACCGGTTCAGATCGGTTCAGTTGAACCATTAGCTCTGACTCCAAGTCGAGAGCGAACTCGTTCTTTGTATCTGTGAAAGTGGGACCGCCCACCCGCCCCTGGGTTATACTGACTTTTATCTCTGCTTCCGAAGACCAGCTGATCAGGGGCGGCAGATTGAATTGCCGCTTTGCAGCTGTTTTCCTTGCTCCTTGCCTAGTTTGCAACACAGAAGTTCTATTTCCTCTGAACTGCGCATGCACATGCCTGCAACGAAGCGCACACTCAGCAAACCGGTGGTAAAGCCGGTAGCAACCCACCACTGGTCGTAAGTAGCCCCAAGGTACACCTGTTGCAACATTGAACGATGTTAACAGCAACACTTAATTTGCCAAGAAATACATATCCTTGTAAGACACCTGGAGTAACTGAGAGTGAGTTGGACATAAATTTAATAAAGAAATAAAGAAAAACAAATAAACAAACAAACATTTATTTATTTCACATCCTGGCAAAGAAAGAGCTCACTCAGTGGCTTCATATACATTCTGAATAGGACCAAAGAGAGTATTGAACACTGTAGCATGCAACCCAATATGAATGGAGGTTGGGCCTCTCCTCCCCAACTGCCACTGACTGGAATCAACCCTGGAGAAAGGAAACAAAGCGGCACAATGTTGTGCTGCCTACCTCCAATCCTCTGAACTAACCCAGAAAGATACCCAAGGCTTCAGATGGACAGGAACAACCCCAGGTCCCTCTAAACACCAGTTGAGCCCATCAGCTACCAGTGAGAAACTAATCTAATGCGTCTGGCCTCCCTGCAGTGACATTAGAGAGTTCCATGGTAATCAGAAGGTGATCTGACAATGACAAGGGAGACAACAAGAACTCCTCCAGTTTCGGATCACATAGCCACTCCTCTGACAGGAACACCAGTTTATTTATTTATTTATTTATTTAGTGAGATTTATATACCGCCTCACAGTGCAAGCACTCTCTAAGCGGTTTACACCATTAAGCAATGTATATTTATATTGCCCCCAACAATCTGGGTCCTCATTTTACCTACCTCGGAAGGATGGAAGGCTGAGTCAACCTTGAGCCGGTGAGATTTGAACCACTGACCTGAGGATCAGTGTCAGCTAAAGTGGCCTGCAGTACCTGCCTCTAACCGCTGCGCCACCTCGGCTCTTACAGTTCCAATGTATGACCACTGACTGTCCCATGTCAGACTCCAAAGGACTTGGGATAGGCCCATGGCTGTCATGGTTCCCATGATCTCCTGACCCACTGCTAGAGAAGGCAGATTAAAGTTACCCAAGGTCATAAGTGCCACTTCCAATCCAGAAATTTATTTATTTATTTATTTATTTATTTATTTATTTATTTATTTATTTATTTATTTATTTATTTATTTATTTATTTATTTATTTATTTATTTATTTATTTATTCATTCATTCATTCATTCATTCATTCATTCATTCATTCATTCATTCATTCAGGTTTAAATGCCGCCCAACTCCGCAAGGACTCTGGGTGGCTCACAACAGAAAACCAACAGAAATCAAGATAACAAAAACATCTAAAAACAAGTTAAAATATTTTTACACTGATAAAATCCTTTCAATCTGCATCTTCTCTATACGTCACTGGTTCCAGGCCTGCCAGAAAAGCCAGGTCTTAACTGCTTTTCGAAAGGCCAACAAGGTGGGGGTGGTATGGATCTCGGGCGGCAGCTGGTTCCAGAGAGCCGGAGCAGCCACAGAGAAGGCCCTTCCCCGTGGTCCCCCCAGCCGATATTGTTTAGCTGACGGGACCTGGAGAAGCCCAACTCTGTGGGATCTTACTGGTCTCTGGGAAGCAGTGGTGGGTTCCTACCAGTGCGGTCCACTCTATAGCACCGGTAGCGGCCCGCTGGTGACGTCACAGTACCGGTGCGGTCATTTGCCGGTGCCTGGGGGGCCGCCATTTTTTTTAAAAAAATTACTTTTTTTAAAAAAAATTCTTCTGCACATGCCCAGAAGCCAAGCTTCCAGCACTGCGCATGCACTGCCTTCCTACCCCACAGTGAGTCCAAGCAGGGGAGGATGGCTGATGGAGCGTGTGAGACGCTGAAAGAACGGGCAGCAGGAGCTATCTCCATACCCCTCCCTTCAGCAGTCCGAGAAGCCACGAATGAGCGGTGATGATCCTAGGCATTTTCGCAGGTTTGAGGCTTCTCGAGCTGCTGAGGGGAGGGGGAATGGGCGGCAGGACCTATCTCAGTTCCCATCCCTTCAGCAGTCCGAGAAGCCACACCCACCCAGTCACATGGCTGGCAAGCCACACCCACAAAATAAGCCACGCCCACAGAGTGGTAGTAAAAAAAATTAGAAACCCACCCCTGCTGGGAAGTGTGAGGAAATGGAGTCAAGGAGCTCAGGCAGGGAGATTGCTATGCAGCATGGAGGCTGGTACAACAATAACGATCCCAACTGATCTCTAGATCCCAGTCTAATGAACGGGGTCTCCCATCCAGAGTCCTGAAAGCTGTAAGAGATCTTCAGATGACCGCTACATCTCCACCTTTAACCCATAGTCTCGGCTGATGCCGCAATGGAAATCCAGCTGGGCATATTTCCTAAAAGGCTACCCCATTTCCAGACTCACCCAGGCCTCCTTAACACATTCTAGGTCAGCCCACTCATCAATGATTAAGATGGTGGAGAGGGAGGGAGCCACAGTCAGGCTGTCCTAGTAATTATTTGTTTACTGTGGTGAGGATGCTGCTTAGGGCACATGCCTGGGTCAGTTCAGGCTGGATAGTGGATGAATGGGTCCCACACTTGAGTGAAACAGAGCAGAGGATGATTGTGTTTGTCATTTGCTGCTTTGTGATGTTTTTACAGCATTGGATGTTTTGCAGCATTTGGCTAGCTGCACTTGCCAGTGTCACAGTTCATAGTGTCTTGGACAAGGCGGTGCCATTTTGAATAGAGTGGTAATTTGGGGCTGCTCTATGACCAACCATCTCTATGATGTAATGATTGTATCTGCTTCCTTTTCCTGTGAATCACACAATGATTTATTTCCTGCTCCTTATGATTAAAAAACATCCTTGGCCACCAGGATTTCCTCTCTTGGTTTATTCTTAACATTAAATGTGAAGGCAATCACATGTCTCTTCTTTTAAAGAATATTATTGTTAAAACCATCTATGCTTTAGAATGCCTAAACTCAGACGTATCCCCAATGAGGGTACAGTACTGAAAATTGAACCAAGATGGCAGCTACAAACTACTATGTTTTACACATGAAGGAAAGGGGCAGAATTTGAACACATAGTTTTGGAGACTATCTTGATTTCCCCCCCCCCTAATTTTTAAACTAAGAGGAGTTTATTATATACTATAATATAAAATACAGATGGTCTTTTGATTTACAGCCACAATTAAGCCCAGAATTCCTGTTGCTAAGCAAGACAATTGTTAAGTGAGTTTTGTCCTATTTTACAATCTTCCTTGCCACAGTTGTTAAGTTAATCACAGCAGTTGTTAAATTAGTAACACAATTGTTATGTTAATCTGGCTTCCCCATTGACTTTGCTTGGCAGAAGTCGCAAAAGGAGATCATACGACACCGCAAATGTCATAAATACATGCCAGTTGACTTTGCTTGGCAGAAGTCGCAAAAGGAGATCATACGACACCGCAAATGTCATAAATACATGCCAGTTGCCAAGTGATCACGTGACCACAGGGATACTCCAACTGTTGTAAGTATGGGGAAAAAATCATAAATTACTTGCTTCAGTGCTATTGTAACTTTAATAATAATAATAACAATAATAACAATAACAACAACAACAACAATAATAGAGTTGGAAGGGACCTTGGAGGTCTTCTAGTCCAACCACCTGCTTAGGCAGGAAACCCTACACCACTTCAGACAAATGGTTATCCAACATCTTCTTTAAAACTTCCAGTGTTGGAGCATTCACAACTTCTGGAGGCAAGCTGTTCCACTGATTAATTGTTCTAACTGTCAGGAAATTTCTCCTTAGTTCTAAGTTACTTCTCTCCTTGTTTAGTTTCCACCCATTGCTACTTGTCCTGCCCTTAGGTGCTTTGGAGAATAGTTTGACTCCTTCTTCTTTGTGGCAACCCCTGAGATATTGGAACACTGCTATCATGTCTCCCCTAGTCCTTCTTTTCATTAAACTAGACATATCCAGTTCCTGCAACTGTTCTTCATATGTTTTAGCCTCCAGTCCCCTAATCATCTTTGTTGCTCTTCTCTGCACTCTTTCTAGTGTCTCAACATCCTTTTTACATCGTATTTTACATATGTATTACAAAATACAACTTTGTCCCTAAACAAATGATTGTGAGTCGAGGACTACCTGTATTAAAGAACATAATGTATGCAATAATACCACAATAGCACACACAAACTCAAAGCCGTTTTCTGTGTCCATATAATATTTTGCCCCATAAACAGATCAAAAGGATTGATATGTCACAAACAAACAAACTAAGGCATCAGCTATCTTTCTGGTTTCAGACCTTCAAAGAAGGCCAGAATAAGAAATCACCTACAACAAGTTGACTGAGACCCTAGGTTAGAGCAATGAAATTAGGAATTTGTTCCTTATGTTTTCTTTGTTTCTTGGGCTTAAAACATGTTGCTGTCCATACTATCACTGAACCTTTCTACTTTATTTTTTCAGGGTCATTACCATGGCCTTCTGCATTGAGAACCCTGAATTTCCTTCTAATTAATTTTATTAAACTGATCAAAATATAAAATGAAAATGAAAATAGTGAGAAAATGGAGAAGGAAAAAGAGGAAAGAAAGCGGCATAGAGGAAAGAAAGAAAGAAAGAAAAGCATTGATTTTCAACTCTTTTTATGGCAGCAGAATAACATAACAGCCTCAACTTTTTTTACTTTTACATACTTAGTATGTACCAGGGGTGAAATTCAAAATTTTTCCCTACCAGTTCTGTGGGAGTGGCTTGGTGGGCATGGCAGGGGAAGGGTACTGCAAAATCTCCATTCCCACCCCACTCAAGGGGAAGGATTTTGCAAATCTCCATTCCTACCCCACTCCAGGGGAAGGATACTGCAAAATCTCCATTCCCATCACATTCTGGGACCAGCCAGAGATGGTATTTGCCGGTTCTCCGAACTATGGTACTTAAAATTTTCATTACCGGTTATCCAGAACCTGTCAGAACCTGATGAATTTTACCCCTGGTATGTACCATCCTGTTTCTATAACATTCAATTTATCTAATCCTGAGCTTCTTCCCCTGGGAATACCCTTGCATTAACCCAACCCATGAAAATGTTTTGGAGTAATGTGACCAAAACAAATGAATACCTTTAGCCAACTCTGGTTTGCACCCTCTGGCATGTAACAGGTATAGCTTTCAGTGCCGGGAGTGGGGGAGAGACCTTTTTAAAAAGAAGGAAAAAAATCAGGGAAATAGGAAAAAAATTCAACCTCTCTCCTATGGAAGTCTCCTGTGTACCCTCTTTAGAAAAAAACAAAATTAGGCAATCTGCTAACAATACATGGCTTCACATTTCAGTGCCTAATTAATCAGTATTGTGAGCCATGCATAATGATGGGAGGGTGGGGCGTCCCATCTCCAATTAATCATCTGCAACAGCTCATCCTTTTCCTTTTCTGCCTTTCTGCCTTTTCTGTGTTAGAATTATGGTATTCCTTAAAATTTACAATGGAGTGCTTGCAAAATTATTGGAGGTGGGGAGTGGAAGAGGAACGTTATTGAAGTCCCTCATTTGAACATGCTGTCAAAATGTGCTTTCGATTACATTATTTTTTATGGTATTTATTTATTCACTCCCACTCCCATTAAGGCTGCATCAGTACCTCAGTTCATACAATACCATACATTCTGGCACGTGACTCTGGCTTAAGATATTGTGTGAACTCAACACAAACCTTGAATGAACAGGGCATCATGCAGCCTGATTGCAAACCAAGTAGGTATTCATAAATAATTATTAAACTATGTAATTAATGAGTGTTATCCAAGTGTATGCTGGAATATGCTGTTATAAGCAGCCCAGAGTCACTTGGGTGAGATGGGCGGTGCAGAAATTTATAAATTAAAATACCCCTCAAATTGCAAATTTTTATTCCATACAATGTTGGTTGCGTCAGTTTTTATGGGTGCCATGTCTCACGGGACCATCGCAGATTATGAATAGATAAACGGATGACCGGAGATCCCTCTGATCATCTCGTGCAGTTTCTGGGTTCAATTCGTTCCGAACGAAAGCCTCAGGAATGCCGCTAGTCTTCCAGCGAAAAGCAAGAAAGCTGCTCTTTGGCGCCCCTGCTGGAGGCGGAACGGTAGAGCACCGAGGGCTTTTATTCAGCGTCGGCGCCTATTTTGCTTAGGAATGAATTCGATTTGGCCGAACCGGAAAGCGCGCAGATTCGTTCAGTTTTAAAAATTCTGGGAATCGAAACGATTAATGAAACAGCAACGAGTATTGGGAAGGAGGAAGTTGGGAAAGAAAGCGCAAATATTAATATAATAAACTCAAATCTAGGTTGAACTACACGAGAGCAATTAACTGACATTTCTGCTAGCTGATTTTATTATAATTCTTCCCAGGGAAGTAGGGGTGGGGGAATCAACAGTGGATTTCGTCAGCTGTGGGCTCCTGATATGGCGATGTCGCTTTCTTCTCAAGAACACAACAAATGTATGCCAAAGCTTCGGGACATTTTGAGTTCGCAACTCCGTTTCCTGCCTAGGAATTTTTGGATTCTGTTTTCGCCTCCCCTCCCCAAATGAGCTAGATGTGACCTGCTTAGCTTTCTGAAATCCAGACATATGTCTTTGTCCCCCTCGCTTCCTTGGATTGTGTAACATTTTAAAATTTTATTTATATCACGTCTTTATTCATTTTTAATAAACATCTCAAGGCAGCGAACATATCTATCAATACCCCTTCCTCCTTCTATTTTCCACACATCAACAACCCTTTGAGGTGGGTTGGGCTAAAAGAGAGGAACTGGTCCACTCACTCAGCCGGTTTTCACGCCTAAAGCGGGACTAGAACTCGCCATCTCCTGGCGATTGGTCCAAAGTCACTCAGTTGGCTTCCATGGCTACATTGGGACTAGAACTCATATCTTCAGGTGATTGGGCCAGTCACCCAACCGGCTCCCATGCCTATGACAGGATTAAAACTCAGCCCCCTGGCTCCTAGCCTGATGCCTCAACCACTAGACCAGGGGTAGGCAAAGTTGGCTCTTCTATGACTCGTGGACTTCAACTCCCAGAATTTCTGAGCCAATCATGTTGGCTTAGGAATTCTGGGAGTTGAAGTCCACGAGTCATAGAAGAGCCAATTTTGCCAACCCTTGCACTAGACTACTCTTTCCATCCATACCCACCTACTTGAGATGGGGCGGGGGGCGGGGCGGGAGGAGAGGCACACCACTTCGAAGTCCAGGATGGGAGGCCAGGCCAGGCCAGGCCAGAGTGCCTTCATTAGTGAGTTGTCCCCCAGCACTGGTGGACCAAACCGTCACTTTGGTGGCTGAGCTCTTGCTAAACAATTTATTACTATCACGTGGCGCGAACCACCTGCACAATTTTGGAGTAACGGTGCATGTCCCGGCGGCTGTGGGACCGCCAGGCTGCAATCCGACACATACCCGGGAACAAGTTGCTAAGAGTCGGCAGAAGGCAGCGGGGCTCATTATAAGGGGCCAAAAGCAACTTTTAGCTATGTGGACTTCAACTCCCAGAATTCCCTTGGCTAGTATGCTGACCGGGAGATTATGGGAGTTGAAGTCCACATATCTTAAAGTTGCCAAGGTTGATAGAAACCGCCCTATGTCAGGTTTTTCTCTCTCGGGCGGAAAAGAAACTCAGATCCCTGTAAATCAAGATAAGAGTGTGTGTGTATGACCGCGTGTGCGTGTGTACTAGTATTTTCAAAGCCACCGTTTCTCAAAGCGCTGCCTTTCCTCCGGTTAACCGAATTACAAATATTTGCCTTGTTTCCTCCGGCCCGTAAATCGGGCAGGCGGAAAAGCGCCAGCGACCCGCTTACCGAGAGCACCCAACCGGCCGTACTTCTGAGCAACCAGAGGTAAAAACAAGAACGCATCAAGACCAATTGCTACCCAAACCGATTGATTCTTCTCGATTCCCGTTCGATGCACCCGTTGGCGCCTCTCCTTGGTCCCTTCCTCAGGCCTTGGAGTGTGGCCAAAAGCTGTGGCTTTAGACAAAATTGATCAGGGCCTCATTCAACGATCAAAATGAGGAAGAGCCTTCTTCTTACTGAGCTGTTTAACTTTCTTTCCTATTTTTCCTGGCTCCTTAGATGGGGGAAGGCTCCTTTACTTGAAGGCGTTTCCTGCGTCTGCAAGCTTGAATTTCGGACCCCCTCCCCCGAAATCTTGCCTAGAAGCCGTGCACCTTGTACGAATCCCCACCAGCCTCATTCACACGTGCTGAAGTACGATTTGTGCAGTAGATCACCTGTGCTTTATGTGCTTCATCAAAGGCGAAATGGCTCGGAGCGCCTCACTTGGCGCCACAGGCTTAACCGCCGCAAGCCCACGGGCAGCCCGGTTAGAAAACCAAGGCACGCAGCGGCCTACAAGTAGCTTGACTCAATAAGCGCTTAAACTTAGAAACGAGAGGTCATAGGGCGGGGTGGCTACTGCTCTGGGTCCGGACCCGTGGCGCTCCTGGGGAACTCCGAAGGCAGACCCAGTTCCCAGCGCTCATAGTTCGACCGCTTACCGGATGGAAAAAGCAGCGCCGTGTGTACGTGTGCGCGCCTTCAATTATTATTATTGTTGTTATTATTATTCCTGGCGACTATGTAGACTCCTTGCAAGATTTCAGAACTGGTACGCCCTTGTTTTCTCCCTACGTCTGAGAACGTGTGACTGGTCCAAGATCAGCACTTGGTTTAATGCCCAAGGCAGGAATAGAACTCAGATTCTCCAGTCTGGTGCCTTGAGTTCAACACCAAAGTGGTTCCCTAGCAGGGCCCTAATTTTAGAAAACATGGCCTGGGGGAACCCAACGCCAGCCCCGGCTTCTCACTTCAGCAAGCTCGTCCGCCGACGGGATACGGCTTTCCCAGCGGCGGCACCGGGCGGACGCTTGCTTCCCCTCCACACGAGTGACTTCCTCCCGCAGTTAATCCGCGCTGTGTTCCTTCCCCGGTTTTCGGGGAACTGAGCCAAGGGGCGTTGGCTTTCGGGGCGGGCAGAAAGCGCCGCAAGGCCTGGAGCCAGACGAGACCCTCAGCGGTTCTCTCGTGCCAGCCGCTCACTGCCCCCCTCCGTCGGGAGCTCCTTAAAAAGAGCAGGAAACTCTCCGTCAAGAATCCGCGTCGGAGCGAGCCGAATCCAAACGAGCAAGGGGGAAATCCCTTCAGTTGGAATGCGAGACCTGGAAGAACTGGGTTCAAGGATGGTATCTTGGGGGCGGGGTGAAGGGCTCCCGGCGTTGGCATCAGTCGACGGACTAAGTTTAGGCACACCTAAATTCTTTCTCGCCCTTCTTTACAGCCGGGCTTAAACCAGCGGTCGATCCAGACAGCTGCTTTTCCTGCGGTTACTATTGGATTGGAGCGAGCAAATATTTGGAACCAGCCGCCGGGCTGGCAACCAATCACCGCTTGGGGTTTTATTTTTCTAGTAAGGGTGCAGTTGGTCGTAAGGTTTCAAAAAAAAGCAACAAAACAAGTGGAAAAATAACGATCAGACCCTAAAAACCAAGCCGTTTTCTTTCCTTTTGCCTCAAACCAACCAACCCCGTATAAAAACATACGCGAAGGGCAGAATAATAAAAAGCCGGCCCCGACAAACGCAATTGATCCAGCCAAACAGGATATTTGCAAAGCCGAAAATATCGCGCTAGGACATCTGAAGATGGTTTTTAAAATATTAAAATGGAAACAAGATAGCAGCAAATGCCACGCTTTTTAAAAGATTTTTAAAATATTTTACAGAATATTTTTCTCTCTGATGTTCTACATTTCTGGGGAGGGGGAAGGGGGGAAGAACAGCTCCTGGGATATTTTTCTCCCTCCCCCGGTGGAGATTGGCAGACCGGCGCTTACAAGTTGGAGTCGGGGAAGGAGGGCAGGAAAAACAGCGCGAGAAAATTCCAAACGTTAGGCAGGTGGGCGAGTGGGACAATCAACGCAACCCTGACTTCAAAGAGGCTAATACGACTCGCCTCCCTCAACAGCTCCAATATCCCATAAACGGAAAGGAAAAGAACCCACGGCAGGGCAAAATAAAAAAATAAAAAATTAAGGGTTGGCCAAGAGCGAGAAAAGAGGCTACAAGCTTCTGGGTTCTCCAGCATTCTTCGTTAGAGAAAAAGAGGGAAAACGAGCTAGTTCTTCTCACCAGTTTAGTCGGTAATTCTTCTCAGGAATTATCTCTAGTTTTAAAATGGGGCGTGGCTGGAAGTAGGCAGCTTTTCCCACGAAAGTGGGACTCCCGTTTAAGGTTTTGCACTTGCTTTTAAAACAAACGCGCGTCTTAATCAGAATTAGCGACTGAGAAGGCCAGCCACCGGAGGGGTGGGGTTGGGCTTAGGATGGGTCCTCTCCCCCCCTCGGCCTCCCCCTATAGCTGCTGCGAGACTTCCACGGGCGAGTTCTAGTGTGGGTAAACCAGCAGCGGTCATCCAGTCCTTGTATGGGTTTTAATCGTCCGCAGATCTGCTTCTCATTTTGATTTGTTTTGAATGCAACCCACTGAAGAGCGCCTTCAGAAAGGAAATGCTATTCAGGCAGGAGCAACAGGCGTTAAGAGTCCTCCTAGAACTTTTAATTAGATTTTGGGGGTGCTTAAACACGTCCACTAGTGCTTTCTTTGAATTTGGGCTCTTTGGGTGTGAATGGCAACGCTCTAAAAGTCCCTCCTCTCGCTGCCTTTCCTTTGATTTAGCCAAGATCTCACACTACCGTAAACAAAATTTACAGATATCTCCCCCACCCCACCCCCTGTAAGCGCAGTCTCGTCCTTTCTACGTGTTGAAGCATCATCAAAATCTAATTAAACACTTCTACCAGAAGGGGCACGTTTTCTTAATTTTTACACTTTCCCACTCAGCTGTTCTCCTCCCCTCCAACTCCGAAGCAGATTCATTTCCATTTCCCCCCCCCTTTCCGCCTCCCCCCCCCCAATCCCCTTTCCCTTACACTAGATGAGAGATTTCTTCTTGCTGCCAAGATTTTAAATGCGACTGTCAGGATGCGCAGCCAATGTTGTTTTAATAGACAGAAGGTAATAACCAAAAAAACCCCAACTATTTATGCAAGCCCATTAAAAGAGCCGCAGGAGGAACCTTGCCTAGTAGTTAAAATTTGTGAGCCAGAAAATTAAAAACAAATATTTAACTTTGCAATTTTGAATTCCGGCTGAAACTGCTGCTCAACTTTGACGGTGCACATTCAATGGGTAACAACTACCAGGCCGACGGAGGCTTCCCCAAAGAGTCACCTACAGAGAAGGAGTCACACGAGAGAGACTCATCCTTCCCTCCACCCAAGAAAACAAATGTCGTATGTGCCCCTCTATCGCAAGGGAAATTTCAACCAAGCAAAAAATCTGCATTTTAAAGCGGACCATTTTTAAAAAGGCACATTGTAAGGTGGGTTCTTCCAACCCCTTTCTTGTCTGGACTGACCAGCCCTTCTTCCCGCTCACAGCCATCCCAGAAAGAACCTCAGTGGGATTCACCTACCATTCCAGCCTAAACCTTTTATTTTGTCCAGAATCCTTGTTTAAAGAACTCCCACCCTGCTTGTTTAAAGTTTTAAAAAAAATGACGCCAGGCCGGAAGGTGCCGTCTGGGGAGTCTGCTCCCCTCCGCTTTAAACCGAAACTTTACGATTTTGGACATCTAGGACAAGATTTCTGGATAGCAAAACTTATTTTTCGTTGTGTTGTTAGTTTGATTGAGGTCTTGATTCATTTGGATTAACCTTTGTCTTTCTGTGGAATTGGTCGGGATTAAAAAAGGCTTAAATCCTAATTTAGCCAATTAACCCACCGGCCTGATAGATCAATCTAAAGCCTTTTGGGCAAAGTTCTAGGACGTGTGGGCGACATCCCGAAGACAATAAATAAAGATCAGTACCACGTTCTATTCATTTTAAGGGGAGGTTTACAGCAACCCATAGGAAGTCCAGCGCTTTAAATTCTACCGCCCTCTCTTTCCCATCGTGGAGCCTCCAGCTACCGCGGCTTTCAGCGCCCATCAATATTAGCGGACATGGCCAATGTCCGAGTCGCCTAGGGCATTATGGGAGTTGAAGTCCAGTTGAGCTGGAGGCCTCTGGCTGGAGACATCTACTCTTCCAATAAAAGCCAAACTAAGTTCAGCGCTCGAGCCACTGAGCGCCAAGGTTGCAAGCAAAATGCTTGACTTGGGTTACAACCGGCAGCTCTGTTACGGATCCGTCTTTCCTAGTTTATTAACATCTTCTTTGGCTGGAGGCCAATCCAATCAGGAAAGGGAACCATGAAAGCTGACTTTTTTTCCCGCCCTGAAACAAAACTACAGTTGTTTTATTCAGATGAGACAATCATAGCAGAACCGACTTAGACAAATTAGTAACGGTAGAAGCAGCCTTTCTCTCCCCACCCCTCCATCCTCAATACACCCACTCCCTACTTCCATTAAGAGGAAGCTAATTTCTTCCCCTTAATCTCTCCGTTTAGAGTATTTGGACGGCCCGCGGTTCTGAGCAAAAGATCCGGGATCCACGGCGGTTCCGAGAGAGGAATTCCTCCGGGCCGGGAGGACGCAATCAGAGCGTATTTTCTCCCGCCCCTCTTCGGAAGCGGATGGGTGGGTGTGTCGAGGAAACACCTTTCAGGCGTGGAAAAGTGTTGGGGAACTGCTAGAGTGGGGGAAAGGGGGCCAGGAAAAAGCACGCCTGTAAAGGGCTTGAGATAGAGCCGCGAGGGCAAGGACGGAAAAACGCCCTGCCTGAGCTCGGGCGCCGGAAAGCCCAACGGGGACCGCCACTGTAAGTCATCCCGAGGCTTCGCGGCGGCCATTCCCGGCAATGGATGGGTGGCCCGGCGTGCGGATCCTGTGGATCCGAGCCTTCCCTCTCATTCCAGCTACTGGGGCGGAGGGAAGTGGACATGCAGAGTTGTTACCCAAGAAGAAACCACAGGCAGGGATGCGCCTGGCGGGAAGGAGAGCAACCGCCCTCTCCAAGGCCCACGAGGGAAGAGCAGGAGAGCCGAGAAGTGGGTGGGGGGAAAGCCACCATATCCACGCAGGAGCGGGAAGGGTTAAAAAAAAGGGGGCGGGCAGCAAGCATAGGAAACGAGCCAGGATCCGCGGGCAGGAACGGCAGGGCGCGACGCCGTTTGCAACGCGCAGGGGAGCGAGGTCCGTGGAGTTCGAGGCAACGCCAAGACCGGAGTTTTCGTCCCCCTCCCCCCCCTTTTCTATGTTTGTGCCCTTCAAGGACATCCTGCCAAATTGACCTATACTATGCACCGATTATGGAGAAAACCCCTATAATTTACTTTATTAGGGTTTTTCCCTCTTCCCTTCTCGGAGTCTGCATGAACTAGTTTCCTTGGCAAGGTTTTTCAGAAGTGCCATTGCCTCCTTCCTAGGGTTGAGAGAAAGTGACTGGCCCAAGGTCACCCAGTTGGCTTTATTATACCTAAGGCAGGTCTCCCATCTTCTATCTAGTCTGATGCTTTTAACTACCACACCCAACTGGCTCTCTAACAGGAGTTCAAGTAAATCTGACCTGGAAGACCAATTCTTTTTGTAACAATGGATTGATACTGGTTTTAGAACACAGGAGGCAATAGAAGCTTAAAAGATTCCTGGTGCACAATAGAACACACCCATTTAGCCATCCACCAAAAACCTTGGTAAACAAAACACACACCATCTTCTTTTTTTAAAAAAGCACAAAATGGACCCTTTTAAATTTCTGTTCCTTATAATCCACCGAGATCGACCAAAGTTTTAACATTTTCATTTCATTTGCCCAGAAGAAAATCCCGTTGCTCCCCACTTCCCAGAAGGGTGCATGGGTGCAACCTTACTTCTTTAGTACCATGTTTAGTGACATAGTTTTAAAGGACAGGAGAACACCTAGCTGATTTCATCCAATCTTAGATGAACCTCAAGCCTCTAAGTAGTTGGGGAAGAGACTGCTAAGCACCCCCGGGGTTTGTAGGCTAGAATTAGAAATCGGGGGTCCTTGGTGCTCTCTGACCTGGCTTGTTTTCTTGCAGACCTTTCATTACCCTAACTAGGTAACATCATCAGCGCTAGTAATGAGTGCTATTTGCTGTCAGTTTATATTCTCTATGTGGGTGGGGGCGGTGTTAGAGACTAGGTTTGAGCTGTTTACTGATGGCTCTTTGGTAGTTTCTTGATTGTTGGTCCGAAGTTAACCTTGGAGTTAATCTATGCTGATCTGAGTGCTGATAGCTGGTGGAGAGAAGCTGGAGTCCTTTTGTTCTCTTTTGGGCTGGTTGATTGTCTCTTTTGCATAGATGTTGCTCATGTCTATGTGTCTATTGATGGCTGATTTGTCATTTGCTAATTAGAAATGAAAAAGTTAACCCCTGACGAAATCCATACTACTGGATTTTTTTTTTAATCTTGTCAAAAGTGCAACTGAATTTCAGGTATATACAGGATCTGCATCCTTAACCCAGGTATAGACAAGGACTGCCTTTTTTTTTAAGGTAACGTACCTTTGGAACAAGCTGTACTTATTACCTTATAAATAAATATGCTCACAATTAGCTCTCAAACAGTTTATTTGGATAAATCGAACCTCAGTACATTTCTGATTTTTAGCCTCACCTGGAAAGAATGCCTACAATTTAATATCATTTTTAAAACGTCTAAATTGTAATTTAGAAGGACGCCTTTTCCATCTTAAAATGGGCAGCTAAAAAAGGCCACTGTTTTGCCTTGGCCTCTCGCTTCCCGCCCCCACCTCTTCATTCCCGATTCTCCCTACAGCGGTTTAGCTTCTTTCTGGGCCGCCGGAAGTTCAAATGCAAACAGCCCAAACCATGCTAAAGAGGGGGGGTTTCTTCTTCCTTTTTCACCCGTACAATTTGCAGATTTCTGGCACTCCCCACAATTACGGCGAGCGTAACTCTGTGTGTCTCCTCCTGCCCTTACACGGGCCGACCGCCAGGGGGCGAGGAGACATAAATTTTAAGGTTGCAAAACGAAACAGAATTAAAAATCTAGGATTTACAAAAAAAAATAGGTTATTTGCAACGGGCGGCTTTCCTGTTATGAAACCGTTCGCTCACTCTCGTTCCCTCTCTTCCGTCCTTAAATGCGTCTGGCCTAAAGCTTTTCGTGGCTGCAGGAAACACCCTCCTGGGATGCCCCCGACTCGAGCGGGAGAAGCCACGATTCAAGCCATTTGTTTATCGCAGGCTTAAAAGCATTGTTCTCTGCCGCCAGAGAGGGAAGCGCTTTCTGGCTCCTTCAGAGCCTTCTTACCTTGTCGAAACGGTCACCCCGGGAATTCCTGCATTCTTTCGGCAAGGGAGCGAGCCCCAGGCTCCCCTTCCTTTCGCCTTCCGCGCCAGTCGCAGCGGATGGCCCAAGCGGGGTGGGGGGTGGAGGTGGGGTCTCCTCCGTCAGGCCGCGCGAGCTCCGGAATCTTCGGAATTAACGGAGCCTGCGAGGCCAGACCGAAACCGAAGGCAACCCCAACCCACTCACTCTCTTTCTCTCTCCCTCTCACACACACACACATACACGAGGAAACTCCGCTGCAGGCAAAACACCCCTCCCCGCGTGCCCCCTTTTCCTGCCTGCGGCTTTCCCCTCCGGATTTATTTAGTTGGGCTCTGGTCGGTTGCAGAAGGCAAAGCAAGGTCTGTCCATCCCTCTGACTGGTGGACGAAAAAGTCTTCCTGGCGGCGCTTGGCTGTTTAAATAAATCATTGGGAAGAGTGCACGGCTATCTCTCCCCCCGCCACCCTTTCACGCCCCCCCCCACTTCCTTGCCAACTGGAGCATTGCAACCCTGCTGGTTTGGCAGACAATGCAGCCCAGTCTTGGTGAAATTCGCCTCCTTCTGCTCTGAGGAGGACACCGCTGGGTTTGCGGCTCTTCCTCCCCCCCCCACTTCCGACCCCCCCCCCCCAAGGAAAAGCAACTGATGCGCATCCCCCGAGCGTCCCGCCTGCCCTGGAAAGGAGCCGGGATTCCGCGCTGGGCTAAGTTGAGAGGCTGCCTTGATTCCTAATACATAATAAAAGCCACCGAGCCTGCCGCGTGCGGGGCCCCGCTTTTGAGCACAGGCGTTTTTGCAAAACCCGGGAGTCTCTTCTGCAAATGGGGAGCAGCCTGGGGATCGGGGAGCAGCTACAAAACGTAAAGCTATCCAAATGGTTCAGAAGAGCTGAGCTCGGCCTTTTTAAGCGCTGGCGAAAAGACGAAGCTTTCTCAAAGAACGGCTCCGTCGAACCACGGCGGGACAAAAGGCTATTCCCCCGCCGCAGCATTAAAGCGGGCAGAAATAAGTGGGGTGGGGTGGAAAGACCCCGAAAGCGTTAACTCGAGGAACCCCGAACCACTCACGCCCAGGGCAAGTAGGGAGGGAGGTGCTCGCCCCAAAGGAGCCCAAATACCCAGCCCGCGAATAGGGCCGCAGAGTTTTGCCCCCACCCCCATCTTCATTTGAGGCTGCGGGTGGGGAGAAATGGGGTCCCGCATCCCGACCCCATTGCTGAGCTGCTCTTCGGAGGCGGTGGGACCTGCCTTCTCCCCCGGCTCCTCTCCTTGGGCAAGTTGAAAAGGGGGCGGCCGCCCGCCCACTGGAGCGCTTCACTGCTTCACTTAGTTCATCCATTTCAAAGTACAATAAACCACCCCGCGAACGGGGCTTGGAGGGAGTCGGTTCTCCGGCCAGTGGGCTCCCAGGGCCCTGATTTGCTCCTCTGCCGGTCAGAGGGCTTCTCCTTTGGGAATCCGCCCAGTTGCAAGCCTTGCTCGCGGGCGAAGTTCGACTGACACGCGGAGAATGGCCGTTCCGCCGCTATACGGTGCCGGCCCTAATCCAGCCTCCTAATCCATCCGCTCCAGTTTGTCTCAATTTGAGCCCAATGAATATGGACAGCCAGATCACGGAATGCGCTTATGAGACGCTTAAATCAAAAAAGTCATGCTTACAATAGATGCAGGGAGTTATAGGATAGCCGTGTCTGCAACCCTATTTGGACCAGCCCCCAAAAGTAGATTGAGTAAATTACTCACCCCAGAAATTCCCTAGGACATTCATTGCTCTACACTGACATATCCAAGCCTCTGCTAATGTTCCTTCTTAAAAATTAAAAGTTTCTCAACCTTAGTAACTAAGAAGTGTGGACTTCAATACCTGGGATTTGCCAGCTAGCTGGGCAACTTTAAGATGTATGGACTTCAACTCCCACAATACCCAGCCAGAGTGGAAACCCACATGTGTTAAAGCTGGCTGGAGAATTGTGGGAATTGAAGTCCGACCTCTTAAAGTTCCTTAAATTGAACACTGCTTCAATTTAATCACAATTCACTTCAATAGTTGGATTCCTAAGAAAGGAAGAAAGAAAGAAAGAAAGAAAGAAAGGCTGAGTGCCAAAAAATTGAGACCTTTGAACTATGATGCTGGAGAAGACTCCTGTGAGTCCCTTGGACTGCAAGGCCATCAAACCGGTCAGCCCTAGAGGAGATCAACCCTGACTGCTCTTTAGAAGGCCAGATCCTGAAGATGGAACTCAAATACTTTGGCCACCTAATGAGAAGGAAGGACTCGCTAGAGAAGAGCCTAATGCTGGGAAAGATTGAGGGCAAAAGAAGAAGGGGACGACAGAGAACGAGGTGGCTGGATGGAGTCACTGAAGCAGTCGGCGTGAGATTAAATGGACTCCAGAGGATGGTAGAGGACAGGAAGGCCTGGAGGAACGTTGTCCATGGGGTCGTGATGGGTGAAACATGACTTCGCAACTAACAACAACAAAAGTTGGATTCCTTATATGGTGTCATGAAACCTGGAGTCCCTTGTCCATACAGCATTGATTCCTGGCATAGCTAATAATAGATGGATGCACATGTACACATACAGTAGTCCTTGACTGACAACAGTTTGCTTGATGACTCTTCAAAGTTACAATGGCATTGAAAAAGTTACATATCTGAACTAAGCTGCTTTTCACACTTAGGACTGCTGTGGTATTCCCCAAGGTCATGTGATCAAAATTTTGATGCTTGGCAACTGACTCATATTTATATGGTTCTGGTGTCCCGCGATCATGTGATCCCCTTTTGTGACCTTCTGACAAGCAAAGTCAACAAGGAAGCCAGGTTCATTTAATAACCGTGTTCAGAGGTGGGGGATTCACCCGGTTCGGACCGGTTCAGGCGAACCGGTAGTAGCAACCTGCGGGTGCCCGCCCACCCGCCCGGGCTCAATCCCGTCCTATACTGCTGTGTTTTTGACGTCGCACGCATGTGTGGATGGCGCGTGTGCACATTTCCGGTGCTGGACGAACCAGTTTTTACAGTATGTGAAGCCCACCTCTGACCGTGTTCCTAATTTAACAACTCCAGGGATTCACTTAACAACTGTGGCAAGAAAGATTGTAAAATGGGGCAAAACTCACTGAAGAAATATCTCAGCTAACAATAGAAACTTTGCGCTCAATTGTGGTCATAAGTCAAGGACTACCTGTATTTGGAGCGTTTCAACCAGCGCATTCAATGGCCATGTTCCTTAATAGCAAGTGGCCATTTCAGATCAGAAGCGTAACCAGAGAGAAAGTTCTTTGACTCTGAACTCCTTTGGGTAGAGAGAGTTGAAGGAACCTTGGAATTTACCGTATTTTTCAGAGTATAAGACGCATCGGAGTATAAGACGCACCTTAGTTTTGGGGGAGGAAAATAGGGGAAAAAATCTACCTACCAGGTATTCATCTGGCTAGCGTCCTTAGTCTGGTCAGCTTCAGCACTTTATTTTATCCCCTGGTTAGGACTGAAAAAACCTTTTTCGGAGGGAATAGCAATGAAAACAAGCCGGGAATAGCCGGGAAGATTGTTAGCACCTCGTTAGGGCTGGAAAATAAAGCTTCGAAAAAGCTACATTTGGAGTATAAGACGCACCCAAATTTTCAGCCTCTTTTGGGGGGGGGAAGGTGCGTCTTATACTCCAAAAATACGGGTACTTTAGCAAACAAGTAGAAAGTGGTTGACATTATTATTAATTGGGACAACAACTAGCCCAGGTGGGTACAGGTGGGTAATATATACCTAAACTCACCTTGCACATTTAAGATTTGGGATCTGCAAGTGTGCTGCCTCTCCATGTTTTATTTTCCTACTAATATTAACAAATTCTGTTCAGTTTTTTAAATATACCCCATTGTTCTGGTGATTCAAGGGAATAGTTTAAATATAAATAATGGTTAAGCAAATTAAATTAGGAGAATCTGTCCCCAACTAAAGGTTTCTACCTAGAATTTCCTAATTTAGCTTCTCCATGCTTTCTTAATTGGATTCTCAAAATGCTCTTCTGAGGCCTCTTTAGTTTTATAAGATATATAATCAAGGATAGAATTTATTCTATTGGACTGGTGTTATTGTTCAGATTTAATACTAACAAGCAAAGCTTCATTAGAATACCTGCTGTATTACTGTCCGTATTATATTGATTTTCCATTCTGGTCATCTTCAGAACTTACCTGTATTATTGATACATACTTAGATGCTCTGTAATGTCCAAAAAACTGTCCTAGGTTTAAGATTCACTGAGATCTACTTTGGTATAGTGCGGGGGTCAGCAACCTTAAACACTCAGAGAGCCATTTGGACCCGTTTCCCACAGAAAAGAAAACACTGGGAACCACAAAATTCTTCCCGTGCCTGACTATTTCCTGAGTGGCCACAAAACTAGCATATATAGTTGAATTAAAGATTCTGTTTTCTTCTGAAACTTTTCTTTTCTTGCATTTATCCATGGTTGGCCTACCAGGGGTCGAAAAGCTCAATAAATTGTGTGCAGGCGGGTGTTGCACATTGGCAGTTGTGACACATATTTTGAGCGACAGGGAACCGCAGCTGAGGGATGAAAGAGCCACACGCGGCTCCAGAGCCGCCGGTTGCTGACCCCTGGTATAGTGGTTAACACGCTGGCCTAGAAATCAGGAGACTGTGAATTCTAGTCCTGCTTTAGGCATGAAAGCTGGCTCAGTGACTTCAGGCCAATCACCAGGAGACTGTGACTTCTAGTCTCCATTTTAGGCATGAAACCCGGCTGAGCGATTTTGGGCAATCACCAGGAGATTGTGAGTACTAGTCCCAATTTAGACATGAAAGCTGGCTGGGTGACTGTGGGTCAGTCAATTTCTCAGTCCAGCCCATAGACTGGTTGTTGTGGGTAAAAATAGGCACGAGTATTATGTATGTTTGCCACCTTGAGTTACTTACAAAGTAAGTAAGGGGCGTGCATAAGCGCACCAACGTGCCTACCATCCCTGTCCTACTGTCCCCCATTTATTCGTATCCATTTCCTGAATTCATAATCATGTTTATACTTAGTAAAGGCATGATAAAAATGTAATTAAATAAGTAAGTAAATAAATAAATAAATAAATGAATGAATGAATAAAACAAAAGTACTATGACTGGCCACACCGGACTCAAGGAATTTTTGGGAGGGACAGAAATCCCTTTCCTGATATTCTTTTTTTTTTTTACATACTTCATCATGAAATCAACATGTGCATGTAGTATTTGTCAATCTCGGCAAAAATCAAGATGGAATTCAGGAGTTGAAGTTGAAGGATCTTAAAATTGCTAAGGAACACTACTTACGTGAATGTAAATTACATTTTTGTGGTAAGACCTCTCCTTAGCATATTTGGTCTTACCTATCCAGTTTTCCTCCCTTTCCTTTGAAAAAAAAAGCTAAGTTTTTACCCTAGCTAACTCTTTAATATTTGAATGGAAAGAGAAGTAGGTACCATCATTCATCTTTCAGCTAGGTTATGAGATCCATTCAGAAATTTGGAGAATTGCCAAATTCAAATCAATCAAGTACCAGGTCAATATTTGACAAGGAATTCTGTATTCCTTGCTGACAGGTATTCATGTTAGC